>VXBJ01003630.1:385830-753234 GCA_013400055.1 Nycticryphes semicollaris
TAAACCAATTATTCTGCGATATGGAGTGTTTTGATTTAGACACTCTTTTTAAAGATCAGCATTCATGGCACATGCAGTGAAGAGCAATTTAAAATTACAAAGCTGCTTTAGACTTTTAAGAGCACCTGGATCTTATTTTAGAAGCAATTGGAACTCTGGGCCAGCACCTTGTAGGGTAATTTAAATTCTTCTTTTTTTCTTTTTTCTTTTTCCCTTTTTTTTTTTTTAATTTGAGTACTTGGTGAGGAATTGATTTGAACAGCATGGTGCTGAGCTCTTTAGATTCTGAAGTACTTCCAATTTCCAATTACATTTAGCTGCAGATCTTGATCTTCTCTTGGTCTTACAAGGCCAGCCACCCTAAGAATATCTCCCAGACAAAGAAATGAATCTAGGCTCCTTTGATTTATCAAACATTTTATTTCATGCATTTCTGCTCTTTTGCTTATGCATAGAAGTTCCTTAGGTCAGCAGGAAGACGTTTGAAAGTTTCAAAAGAAAATACGGGCATGTAAAGGCCATTGTTCTGTATCAGTTCAATATATAAAGAAAGTGTTACCACTAGTAAAGACACAGCAGTAAATTATGTGTATTGATTTGTCCAAGGTAAAAGTGGGAAAAGAAACAATCCTTGTATCCAGTACTCATTCTGGGAGTATGGTCTGTGCTGTGTCCTGTGTGAGACAGCAGACCAGTGGAGATGAGGTGCAGGGAAGGAGGGAATCATCATGTAACTAAGGCCAATCATCAAGTGCAGGCAAAAAGAGAAACTGTGGCTGCACAGACATCTCCATTCTGGAAACTTCTACCCTGAGCACTTGGCTTTGAACCATAAGTCTTTGCTTCAATGAATACTTTCTGGATGTTTTTGGAATGCCCTGCGCAAACACAGGGATATAGTGATGCTTTTTGTGTATAAAGTGACACAAGACAGTAATTTCCTGTCTCAGTTTTATTTTTCAAAAGTACCAAACCATGGGGACGTTCATTCTCAGCAAGAGGTAGTAGCTGTCCTAAGCACAGGGATTTTTGCTCCTGCTCTCTGCAGAGCAGTAAGCCCCTTGCAGACGTACACAGAGGGGACTGTGAGCAGGCGGGGCTATAGCGGTGAGTCACTGGAAATTCGTTGGGATGGGAACCACCAGCAAGAACCCATCTAATACAGTAGCTGCAGCACAACAAGAAGCTGCCAATAGGCAGCTCAGGATAAGAGTTTGCTGCAAGTACTTGTGGTATGGCTCGGGAACGGTGTGGGGAAGTGTATGCCAATATAGAAATGTTTTCTAAACTGCAACTGTGAAACACTGAGGATGACTTTAACAGCATCAACAGCTCCCTGTACTGGATGGATTTCTTATAAAGGCTGGAGGAAGCTGATATAATTTATTTGGGGAGAAGCTCAATGTATTTTTGCCTTTGGGTTGAAATAAATAAAACATCGTGAGGTACATTAGAGATTTCACTGGAGTGTGGAGGAGGAGAATGTAAAGTCTGAATATTTTGTTTTCTGTCTGAATCACTAATGTGCTACCAGTCAGTTTAATTAGAATAATTAGTCATGAAATATATAATTGGTCTGAATCTTCCTGCAGATTATATAGAGAGCTTTTGAAGAGGAATGTGCTTATCTGATAGTGATCCTGCAAACATTTACGCGCACTCTTAGCTCATCGTGCGTGAATCAGTGTGTATGCAGTGACATCCCTTTGACTGCAGAAAGGAAGCTTCCCTTTAGCTAAGGTGCCTCTCAAATTAAGCTTCATCAACAGGCTGCATTTTTCTGTGGCCACACGATTTGTGGCAGGTCCACTGTTTTAGGGATTCCTTCAGTAGGAGACTGCTTTCACACTTCAACAAATATTGGTGTTTGCAGAACAGTAACTTTGAGTGACTAAGTGGCAGCATCAGTTTGCATCTCAGCCTGTAAAAGGGTGCTTGTCCTGTACCCTCTCTGTGAGGTTATTTTGGCACCACTGTGGTGCGTCCTGCTGTGGGGAAAGCCCTACAGTTACTACTTACCTGGGTAAAAAGCATGTTCTCATTTCCTCGTGGACTATGCGGAATCATTTCCCAGCTCTGGTTCGGCTTGTTGCTGCACACGCACCTGATCCTGCGAAGCTCCAGAGAAGTAAATGAGGGTGGGAAGTTGTTGGTGCTGTGTGAGAGAATGGGACCAGGGTGGGTTAAGTTTGCCTGGGTTTTGGTTGTTTTTCTTTTCCCTGTAAAAAAACTTAAAAAATAGAGCAATAATTGTAGACATTGACAAGTGCTACTATTTGATCCCTTTTTCCCACCCCAGAAGAGAAAATCTGCTTTTCTAAATCATAGGTTTTACTGTTGGTTGTTTTGTTGTGTTCTATCACTGAAGTGCCTGTGTTCATTATAAATCATAGGAGTGAATCCTGTGTCCTTGATTTTAGCAAGTTAGGAGTACTGATGTCTATACTATTACTGTGCATAGTAGGTTTACACTGCACTGCAAAGGACAGGAAGTATTTTAACTTGTGTTTGCAAGTTTTAGATGGATAGGAGGTTAATGTGAGCTGAAGGAAACGAACTATATAAGAAGCGCTACTGGTAGTGTATTTCCTAGCTACTATTTACCCGGATTTTGAATTTCTGCTGACAAGAGTCTGAAATTGCTTTCCTTTTGGCATCCCGTTCAGGGTGATAACAGTAATACTTGCGTGAACAGGAGATACCTTGGTCTAGAAACACATGAAATGTCAATTCATCTTGCCTCGGTTCCATATTCTCTAATGGTACTGGTTTAAATTCTACCAGTTTTCTAGGAGACACTAAGAATTAACAATTAACATGAAGAAACTGGTTCTTTTTACCTTACTTGTTTCTTAAGTAAAAATTATTTCTTGCCCTGAGATTATGTAAGAGGTTTATTATAGGTAATAAATTTAGTGCCAGAGAAATCCAGTAAAGATATCTAGGCAGACCTGCCATATGCATAGGATTTTCTGCTTGTAGCATATGCTTATGTATTCTGGTCTAGTTTGAGAGTCTAATTGACTATAACAGTATATTCTGTAGATCAACTGTGTAGGAGAATTTACAGTTTTCATTGTCTTTGGCCATGAAGAACAGCTGAAAGCTTATGGAATTTCTTACTATTTTTATGATACTTTAGTTAATTCCATTTCTCTTTTTTTGCATGCTGTACAGTGGTTAATATAAAACTATGTGATTCAGCAAAAGCTGTGGGAGGATTTCTGTTACTGTGGTGTACAGAACTGCAGGTACTGCAAAACAGACTGAAAGAAAAAGAAGGGAATATGGTGTATCTGCAGGGTAGGACTGTGTCACCCTGTGGCCATACTTAACAGTTTACAAAACTAATTGTGGTTTTCCCTTGAGTATTTTGTATGCACTAGAAACCCTGTTGAAGCCACAATTTCCTGTCCAGAAAAGCAGAAATTCCCCCATGTTTAATAAAAGTTGCATTTCTCCTTCACCAATCTCGGGAACACAGGCACGGATGACCTTCTCACTAGTTCAGCTCAGGACCTGTTATTTCCCAAGGGCTGGTCTTGGCTATTTGGTGTCTCTCCGGCGCATCCCTCAATGCACAGAAACCACCCTTACCTTTTAGCCTGAGTCCTGGTTCTAGTGTCAGTGACTGGAGCAGGAGACTGAAGCAAAGAATTGGATCTAAAGTGGTGCAGCTTAAGGATTTTGCAGATGGACAGAATTGTGAAGTGCATTCTCTTCTTACTCTGTCACAGCAAAAAAACAAAACAGATTTCATTTTCCATGCTTCTGTTTTCAGAAAAATCTGCTTCAGCTGGGCTGACCTAGGACCCTTCCTCTCTAGCTCAGAAATTATCTTTAAAATCAGGACTCTTTCCAGTTGTTTTTGCTGACTTTGACCCTTCAGGCTATATCAGTATTATTAAGTGACACAGGCCACTAAAAATGGATCTGTAAATCAAAATAGTTTGTGCTAAGAACCTGGTATCTGTGCTCCTCTATGTATTTTAGACTTCTTTTTTGTTACTATTTTATTTTTTATTTAGTTGTAGCTCTAGTTTTTTTTTTTTTTTTTTCATCTGGTCCCAGACACGGGATGCCCTTTAGTGGCTGGAGTGTGTTAGGTGCACTCCTGGAGTGCATCTTCCAGTTTAATTTCATGTGAAAGGAGTGTGGATCTGCATGCACCATAATGTCAACCAATGCATAGTGAGAGTAGATGACCAGGTGACTGGCTTGAAAATCATAGTCCTGCCTCAACTAAAGCACTGACGTGAGCATGCCATCAGTTCAACTGCATCACCTCAACCACAAATGCCTGTGTCCTTCTGTGCATATTTAATGACCCTGACTAGTCTGGGAGGGTCTTAGTGTAGCCCCTTGTCAGCCACATTGTGTATTCCTTTATTTAAAAGGATTAAAAACGCAAGTGTTTCTACTATGACAATGCTACTATAAATTCATAACTTACAGGGAGAAAATGTTCCTGAATCATTGTGTTGTCTTCTGGTTTGAGAGGTAGGATTGGCTCTTGTCTTGACATATTTGAAAGTCCCATAGCTCCTTTGCATACTTTTCATTCTCAATAATGAATTTAGCAAGCAAATATCAGTGAATCTAAGATGAATTACAACTAGTGTCTGACACGGTTTGAAACTCCTTGAAACAGTTTGAAATAGTGGAATGACAGAAGACACAATAAGGTGTATATGAAACCAATGCCATGAGTCAATTTTTCAGAAGGAAGCAGTCCTTTCTAATACTGAAAGTCACAGAAGATCTTCCTGTCACTGCTCTCAAATAACTACGTGGCTTCCACTTAGGTCTAGTGAATAGAGTTCAGGTGGAAGGGCTGTTGCCTCAACTGAAAATAGCTCTGAAAAGCTACATCTGAAGAATGAGAGTTTTTTTCTGGGACGTTAGAAAGAGGAAAAAATATAAAATGCCATTACTTATTTTGATGCCTGGCCTTGAATTTGTCTGAACTTCTGCATGGTCTTTTGGATTCTGATAAACTGCAATAAACCTAGCAGAATTTATATTTTTAAAAAAATATGAATATAATGTTGGTTATGTTTCAAATAACTATTTAGTTGCCTTCCTGTGCAAACCATGCCTTTTCTATCCCAGCCCTTCTCTAAATCTCATCTTTGTTGTCCTTCCATAGAACAAACAAAACCAGCTGAAGAAAAGCCTCATGTTGTGAACCTCATGCAATGGAGTGTCAGTTTGTTTCCGTAAAACACCATGCGTGTCTGTGATGTTTTATGCGGTTAAGAAAAACAATGAGAATGACAAAAAAAACCCCAACCT
Source organism: Nycticryphes semicollaris (assembly GCA_013400055.1). Taxonomy (NCBI): domain Eukaryota; kingdom Metazoa; phylum Chordata; class Aves; order Charadriiformes; family Rostratulidae; genus Nycticryphes; species Nycticryphes semicollaris. The sequence continues at coordinate 391,126 of VXBJ01003630.1, forward strand.
TATAAAATGCTTGTACACCTGACAAGTTCTCTAGACTTGTTGCAAGAAGAACTAGTGCACACCCCTGGTTGTGCATAGGCCAAAATAATTTGTTCGGTTCCTTCATTGTGGTGAATGTTACAAGTCCCTTTGCTGAAAGCCTAGCGTATTTGACTGTGTTAACTGCTGTTAACTAAGTTTATTTCTAGACAGTTACTCAAACTCGGGACAAAGCTGCAAAAAACATGTAGATATTTAGAAAGGAGAGTGGAAAAGAAAAAGAAGGGGTAAGTCTGAGTTTACATCAACTCTAAGTAAAAGAAAAACGAAATAGAGTAGAAAACAGAATATTTGTTTTCTCATGCATTTCACTAAGTAGCAAAATCCATGAGCAGGGGGAGCTGGAGTCTTGTGAGGAACCTGATATCTTAGAAGATTTGAGGAGAAAATGGTTCTCTTTATTTAGTTAAGCTGAAAACTACTGAGTGCATTTCAAGAAGCCATCTGTTTAAGATTTTGGCTGAAAAAGAAGTATGTCTTTGGGTATCTTTAAATTTTTTATAGAAGTTTGAAAAATGTAGTGGGAAAATTGACATTCCCCTTTCATAACAACAAAGCAAGCCGTCTCCTGTCTAAGTTTTGGCCAACTGTGTCCCAAACTCTCCAATTCCCTCAGGCATTTTAGAGAGGAAGGTAAACATTTTTGCTTTATAGCAGTGGATGAGGAGCTGAGAATTAAACAAAATTGAGAATTAAAGCCAGGCTGTGACAATGCCTGGATTCTGGAGTCCAGTGCTTTGACCAGGACGCTTGTCTTTCTGTTTATCTGTCTGGCTTATATACCTTGTTCACATAACATTTGTTTACAGGTTCATTTATACTTGCATCACCTCTGTGAGGCTGACAAATACTGTTGTGTGCTTTGTAAAGATATAAAATCCCAGAATAGGTGATCTAAGTGACTGCCCAAGGTTAAAGAAGAAATCTGTGGAATAGAAGGGACTGAACAAAGCTTACTTAAATCCCAGGCAATAACCTTAACTTCTTGGGCATTACTCATTTGCTTGAGAGAAGAGGCAAAAAAGGAGGAGGGAACAAAAATAAAAAGGAATGCAGGAGGGGGTTATCTTCTTGCCCTTGAAGATTTGTTTTCCATTTGGATTTCAGAAACAAAACCAAACTAGTCGGTTTCAATTTTAATTTCAGAAATAGTACTTCTTTCCAGTAGATGCCAGTTTCACAGAGAGGTTACAGGAAAACAAAGAGCAGGGGAAGAAAATAAAGGAGAAAAGAATGCTATGAATGGACTTTTCCTCTGTTCCAAGACTTCCCTGCTTCCACCTGCCAGTGTTGTGGCTTCCTTTTCAGTCCCTGCTTTGAAACTGGCTTGCCAGGATCTTGGCTCTTTCTAAGATGGGTCTTGTGTGTTCAGTCGAAGCACCAGCTCCATGCTGTGAGGCATGAAGGAGCACATAGTGGCCTTCCTAGCCATCAGCTTGTCAAAACAAACAGTCTCGCTTTTAAAATATGTATTTGGAATGTTTTGCCTGCTAATGCATATTCATGTCTTAAATGCAAATATCTCCCTTTCCAGCACATATTGTGGATGTTTGCCCTCTCTATTTGGGCTGTAAATCATATGGCATGTAAATAAGAGATGACAAGTTGTGTAATAAGTGGAGGGAGGCAGGAGAAGAGGAGTTAAAGGGAATTGATTTAATAAGAAACATGCATAATGTACACACGCAGCGCTATTCCACTCTGGTTTTGCATACTTTAGCTGCATATCCTGTGGCTTCGTACCAACCAATATTTTACAAATAATAGTCTTTTACTAGCTTTAGAGATAAGATTTCTCAGATTAAGTGTGCTTGCTAGAATAGGCATCCTGCAATAGTTAAGCTTAACTCTGAAGCTTGTAAATGTCCTTGTTTCTTTGCAAGGTGAAGGCAGGTATGTCAGTTTGGCTAGATAAATCAAATACACAGTATAAGCAAGAAGGCATAATGTTTTTATCACACTCACAAGGTGGAAATACAAATTATGTTAGGATGGATTTATGTCTCTTTGACCTCTAAATGATCTAAGCTGAAGGCAGAAATTAATACTAAGATGCTGAGGGACCCAAATATCCATAGTTGGTTGTCTTTGCAATATGGTGGTGGCATGAAACCAGAGGGTAATTTAAGAATAATTTTTAATAATCACTGGTGTTTGTTCCAGTCATTCCAGGAACTGACCATGTGAAGTGAGTTTTTGACACTGTAGTCAGAGTAATTCCTGGGACTTGTTAGCTAAATGTAGCCTTCTTAGGCCTAAAGGGACAGATGACCCTCACCCTGAAAAGGTAGACTTAAACACCTGGCTGCAAAGAAAGCATGTGTGCATGAGAATGCCAAATGTTGAGTTGCTTCTAGGTCTTTAGGTATGGATTCCATACATGTGCATATCCTTCTGGGTACAAGAACCAAAAGATATTGTGAGATGTTGGTCAGGGAAGCTTGTGAGTGCCCAAATTCACAATCAGTGAGAGACTTCATGGGTATCAAATCCAGTCCCAGACTACAACAGGGACCTGCCTCTTACAAGTAGGGGGGAAGACAAAAATGGAAGAGAGATTGTGAGGGGTGGCACAGAGAAAAGAAACAGGGCAGATAAGGTTTCTGTATGGAAAAGCTTAAGTTGGCATCTGTTCTTTTGTGGAGATGTCCAATGCTGGTGTGAAAAGCTAACTGTGTACCGCTGTGCTGGTTCAATGGACCCGAGCTCCTTTCTCATATGCCCTGGAATAGCTTTGCTGTGATCAAACGTCATTGCCTGCATCTACCTGTGGGCTATGTCGGCAGGATGACAATTTGCAGATTGGTTTCTAGTACCCAGAGAAACTGCTTCATGAGCCCTATCACTACTGTCACCAAACCCAGACTAGTATTTCAGGAGCTGGTTCTGACCTGGGCCCAAAATGGGTTCTACAGTGAGACACACCCATAAAGTTTGAATGTGACTTTTGGATCCAAATTCTACTAGAGTTTGTGTGTTTGTAATATTTTTGGTTTGTTTTTAAGCGTAGCATTATCTATAATTGCTGTAAAACTTCCATTTCTTCCCTGTTTCCCTGTTAATTTATTTTTGGGGGTTTTGTTTGTTTGTTTTCTATTTTTTAATCTTTTTCTGAAACTTTTTTTTTTAGACATGAGTACGTCAGGCAAGTGCTGAATCAAAAAATGCCTTCTGTGCCTGAAGTTTGCTGTGATATGGGTTGAGATATAGCTGAATTTAAGAGCTTTTTCCTGGAAGGAAGCAGTTCACGGAATGTGCTTCAATGAACTGTTCTTCTGGCACCAAATGAAGCCCTGATGGAGGAGTTCCTGTGACACTGCAGCCCTGACTGGTGTGGGCTTTTGTTTTACCTCAGGTCTATGTCGGGTGTCTCCCAGGTGCAGTATCTTAAGGCATGTTCCCTGTAGTCATGTCCCCTCTTTATGCAGCATGGAGCAGAGGGAGAGAGTTCCATGTGTGTTCCTGAACACATACTTTTATGAGTCCTTGGCCATCGTGTACTGTCTCTGCATCCTAGGCTGAATCCCAGGGTGGAGAAAAAAATCCCGTTGGCTTTTGGAGGCAGTTCTGACAGGTTTAGTCTAAGTGAATATTATAAGGGGAGATTTATGTTATTGGGATTTTCTTCCAGTATAAGTAAAGTTTCTCAAAATCCATCTTTCTTGTATGAAGGTCATGAAAAATGCTAATAACCTGTCTTAGAGGGATGGGAAATCTTTGGAGGTGGTGATGTTTTCTACCTTCCCACTCCCCACACTAAAGAGACTCACAAGTAGAAGGAGCACCAGGCATAAGCATCAAATAAGATTTGCCTCCTCATAGATATGCCTTAATGATTAAGGTGACCACTTCTTGTCAAAAAAACCCTGTCCCTTATGCACTGATACCTGCAAAGCTCTCTGCAATAACATGAGCAGTTCCATGTTTTAACTTACTGGGGAAACCACGATGCCCATTGCCCCCCATATTTTAATTTCCATGCTGCTTATGTAAAGATGTGCAGTCTTTAGAGACGTGTGTTGTGTATCTAATCTCCAGTTGGGAATCACTAAGCACACTGAAATGGAAATAATTAGTGATGATTTTTTTTCCCCTCGCTCCATATTATCTTCTCAAAAGAGATTGAGCAAAACAAGCAGCACGAAAATGCTGCTCTCCAAAAACGTAACTAGGAGCTTGTCTCCTGAAGGCTGTTAAATAAATATGGAAAAGAGTAAAATTTACTTTTCTGAATTATGGAAGGAGTTTCTGAGCAATGAACTATGACTTGTCTCTCGAATACCTTTCATCAGTTTTTCTTCAAAAATACAACATAAGTGGATAGTTATTAGAATTTTATCTTCAAAAAAAGCAGAATTAAAATTGGTGTGTATGTGGGAGGGTTACAAATGGAAGGTAATTGTGCTGTTATCAAGTTTGCTGACTTTCTGTGTTTTCTCCATTTTAAGGCTTGTACTATTCAAGTCACCTAATCATCCATTTGAATAGATAAAATGTGTTCTGGAGAGATGCAAAAGTGCTAGTTCTTTGGCTACCTCCATCCCTTGGCAGTAGAGAAACAGTAATCAAACACTTAAGTTCTGATTCCTGGTGCCTACTGAGCAAAGTGGGGTTGGATGTTTTGTGAGGAGGTCAGTTAAAGGGCAGGATCTGAATTTGGTGGGCTTTGTTCTGGCAAAAATTGCAATTCAGATTGGTGCTTGGCTTAGGAGGAAGGTGCTCTCCTGTTGCTCTGCTGTTGTCATTTTGGAAAGCTTTACACTTGCCTGTCAGCACGGGAGAGCTGGGAGTTACTAAAGTTTCAGCTAGCTTGCCTCTTTGCAGGACAGAGGGACATGCAGTGATGGCTGAGCTCCTCTGTTGCTTGTTGGGGTCTTGTGAGTGTGAACAGCAGTGCAGGTGGCTGTCGGTCCTGGGGGCAGGGAGGATATATCTTTAAGGCCAGCTAACGGGAACGGAGGCTGGGTAGTGGCACCTATACCAGTTAATAACTTCTCTTCTTGCTGCAAGGGCATTCCCTGGAGAAAGATAACCATCAGGCACTATCAAGAGTGTAGATTTTGGCATATCAGTGCTGTCTGGAGATAAACTGGTCAGCAGGTAATGAAAATTGTAGTGGTCACCTAGTGGATTCTACTCTACTGAAGCCAAGAGGATGCATAAATCAGATAAGCGCTCACTCCCCCTAGCAAATGAGAGTAATGGATGATTTAAACTTACACTGCTGTCTTGATATTTATCAAACTGACTCCTGTTTGGCTTTCAAATCCTTAATTTGGGTTTTATACTTGGTTACTATTAAATATCCTTTTATCACCCCAGTAACACTGTCAGCCCGATGTCTCGCTTGTCTTCCTCCTGCTGACATGGAAATATCAGTTCACTGATCTGTTTATCATTCCTTCTTATATAGTCTCCCAGGATGTATTCACTAGAAAAAAGCCAGTTCATTGTACAATGCCATAACTGCTGAAATCGAAATGAATATGAAATAAAAATCTCCTAGATTATGCTTCCTGCTACAGGAGATCCCTGCTGTGTGCTGAGTTTTAATGGTTCAGGTTCATATACAGCCACATTTCTAGATGAATCCATCCACTTCAGCCTCAGAAGTGCAACGGCTGAACCTCAGCAGCTGCTCTTCTCCAAGTGCTTTGTAACAGACCTGCATAAGTCAGTTTTATGAAAACTGGCCAGAGGCCAGAAGAAATTGGCTACTAAACCTTCTTTCAATAGATTTCTTCGACCTCATCACTGTTACATCTAACAGTATGGAATGACAAAGGCCAACTTAATAACAAGGGGCAGCTAATAAGGAAAATGATGTGTTGTGCCCCGCAGGGAAAGATCTCATAAAATATGTTGCTTTCCTTAGTTTCAGACTCCTGGCTTAATGATGCTCCATGTTTGGTTGTTTGGGGTTTCTTTTTAGAAAAAATGAGTGGGTCACTTTGTGCAGAGAAAGCAAGAGGGGGTATACCTCTAAGGTCTCAAAAAAGAGTGTAAATTTAGAACTGTTGAATATGTACCTATTTTAAAACAATGACAAAATCAACAACTCATGATTTTTGTAGCCCAGTGTTACTATTTAAGGTGCTGAGAACTGACTTGCAATTTTTTACAGACTTCAGCTTAGTGAGGCAAAGGAAAAACAAATTTCAGATCCTCACTCATGTGGTGTTCCAATCAAGCAAGATTTGGTAATAGCTTGCATCTTTACCCAGGGATGATTTTTGCTTTATGTTTTCGTTCTCAGCTCTCCGAATGTCATGTTTTCCTGTGGCCTGCTCTTCCCTTTGCCCTTGCTGTCCTCAGTGGCAGCTATTCAGTTTCTAATTTGACAAGATGTATGTCACTGGTGCTTCTGTGCCAAGAAGGCTTCACAGTCCAGTCCACTGCAGTGCTTTGGTGAGATGCTACACCCTAATCAGCTCACCAAGAACTGTTAACAGCCCACTCCTGTATTAATGAAAGCACCACTACGACTATAAACACTTTTTGGTGATAAAAATTTGCTTGCAGTTGCTTATGATTTTGCCAAACTGCTTCTGTTTGGGTTGACATGTTACAAGGCATGTATAAGCCTCCTGGTGTTTTTTTTCTTCCTTCTGAAAATTTGGGCTAAAAAAGCTCAGCCATTTAATGACTAGACTAGGACAAATTAACGTTGGGAGGAAACCAGCATTCACCATCAAACTTGAGCAGCATACTGGTGATTAGCCTACATCAGATTACTGGTTTAGTAATGATTAGCCTGTTTAGTACTGATGTAGTTTAGTTTAGTACTGATTAGCCTGCACCAGACTGAACATAGGGACTTTGTTTGCATCTCTGCTCTCATCAAAACTTTCACTGGGGGAATGAATAATGCAGTATGTTGTGCTGCCTTTATTCAAAGTATCATTCACTTTTTTGGGGAGAGGCAGTGCCTCCCACCTGCAGTTTGGTGAAAGAGGATGCCCGTTGCTATCTCCAGGAAAATCTGCACAAATTTACCAAACTAATAAGCATGTTTAAAACCATAAGCTAATGTTTAATCAAGATTTCTTAGATTTTATTGGATAAACGTGTTACTGATTATAGAGAATTTAGATACTGCTCTGGATACACAGCTCAGAAAATCCCATGAAATTGTTAATATTGCTTTGAGAGCCCAGTTTGAATCATATACAGTGGATAAGATATTGAGTCACACATTGAACAATAAAAAGAAAGGAAGAAGGAGACAAATAGCTGCTCATTAAATGAGCACCATCTATTCAGTATGTTGAATGAGGCAAAGGTTAGGTAGAGAAAAAGGGGATGTGAACATGTTATTAATAACTGTATCATAATGCATATGGACAAAAGGGCCAAAATTAGGGTTTTACAGGCAACCCTGAGAAGCAGAAACGTGTGTTTCACGTAACTTTAATAATGCTTTTCCAATGTGAGGGGTGTGTGTATATTTAAGCTGTGGGACGTAAACATAGTTGATGTGCAATAACACTTGCTTGTCAGAAAATGCAGAGTATTTTATCCAGTGTTCTCCCACTTAATTTTTTTTTTTTTCTTGCTATGTGAGGGGCATTATTTCCATTTGATATGATGTAGAATTAATACTAACAAAAAGAAAACTGAATGCTACTCTGTCCCTGCTACTCTGGACCCTCAGAGTACTAAATTCAAGTCTCTAGTTTTAGTCAAACTTGTAGGAAGTCACTTCTCTTTGGTTCAAACTGACCAAACCCCTCCCACGCTGATCAAGAGGTGCTTGCAGAAAGGGACAAGGCTGCACCAGCAGGAGGTATTGAATGACTGTGGGGTCCCAGTGTAGCTGCTGGCTGTTTGGGCTTGGCTTTTCGGACTGTGCTTAACTGTGTTCCTTCCCGTCCTTGTCTGGACCCTGCCTTCTCTTCTCCCCTGCAAGGAGCTGCAGATCCAGCCCTTCCTAAAGGAGAGATGTCTGATAGCTGCTCAGCTGAAGTGATGGCTGGCTGCTCTTTCCAGTTCTATTAGTCTGCATTGGCCATAATGGGCGTGTTTGTCTAGATATGAGCTAGATGTCTTTGAATTGAGCTATCTTCAACCTCAGGACAAATCCCACCCCTGCAGACACAGGGTTCCTGCCTTCTGTGACTGGAGGTATCATCTTCGGAACTAAGAACTTATTTTCCAAACAGGTTTAAATCAGTTTATTTTTTCTCCCCATCCATATTCTCGATACTTTTTTCAGCAAGAGGTATTTTCTTTTAAGAAAATGTCACTTATTTCTACATTGTGTAGCATTGGTCTTTCAGAACAAAAAAAAAAAAAAAAAGAACAAAAAAAGGTATCTGAAGAATGTGTGATTTGATAATGTACGGGTTCTCATTATGTGCTTCATACCATCAGCAAACATCCTTTAGTTTCAGGGAGAAATCAGAAACTTTATGTAATTTTTATCTTTCTTCTGAGGAGTATTTTCCTCCAGATAGCTTTATTGCTTCAGGCACTCCTGCCAAATTGCCAGGTGGTCACTAAATAGCAGTAGAATATCAAATTAACCTTAAAATAGCCCTCAAACTGATTTAAGGAATTGGGAACTAGGGCCTTTGTGATTTTTGGAGAGAAATAATATTTCAAGAAAAAGTGTTCTTGGTGAGATTTTTAACCTACCCTGGCTTTTCTGAGTTTTTTATCTGTATCTTTTGTGTACATTAATTAGAAACTCTTCTTGTTTTAATTATTTGGAGTTATTTTTTTCCACGTGGTAAGAGGAAGAATAGTATCAGCAGAATCAGTCTTGTGACTAGGAGCTTACCCTCTGGCCTGTCTGTCTGCCTGTTGTGGTACAAGCAATGGCCTCTTCTTGATTGAAAGGCTCGACTGCTCAGACTGTGTAGCACAGGCTCCTTAAACACCCAAACTGCCCAGGTGAGTGAAAAATCAAGCAGTAAGAGTTGAAGTAGCATTTAGGGGGAAGAATTCTTGAAGCCCAGCGATGTGACTGCAAAATACCTGGTGTGGTTTTGATTCTATTTTTGAGTTCATGGCATTTCATTACAGGACATCTTACTGATGTTATAAGATCTTTTCTTAAATTAACTTGAGTTATACCAGTTAAATGGTCATGTAGCTGCAAGCTAGGATCCACTCAGGAAAGCGATGGTTTGTGTTATAGAAGTGGTAGCCTCTTGTAGAGAGTGCACTGCTCCTTGATCAGAAAATACTGTGGCTCAAGGACCACAAAAAGCTGTTACTTTCGAGTGTCACTCTCAAACTGGCATGTTTATTGCATTCATCACTTTCCAGTTATGTACTTAATACTTTCTTCTTGATACATTTTGAAAGAAGCATGGTCACTGTTATTTAGCCAGTCCAGAGGTATGGAAGAATAAGCTTCAGGAGCAGTGGTGTTAAAATCTTCATGACATATCCCACTGGTTTCATCACGCTTCACCTGATGGTGCTGTCATAGTGCCATACTTGTCTCTCCCAAGCACTGCCAGCAGAGCACTAGACTCTGCACTGCAGCATTTTCCAGTTGCTTCTCCTGGTTTTTGGTGGCTTTTTTTAAGCACTTTGATGGCAGTGGTATTACTTATTTTTCTCCAAGATACCTCAGTGAGTAAAACTGATTTTAGGTGGCAAAATTTAGTGGTATCTCCCAGTGGACACAATGCATTTCATATATATTTTCAATTGGATTTACCATCAGGAGATTATCCACTTTGGAGGTGTTGCCTACTTTGTAAACTCTGAGGGAAGATTAGATAGAAAAGCATAACAAATACTGATCATGGCACAAATGCCTTATGTGGGTGAGTGTTTCATTCACTCCTTTTCAGTACAGCATCAACCACTGCAGTGCCTGAGCATTTTCAGCAGGTGTGCTCTTTGATTGATTACTCCCATAAAGACTTTGGAGATTCCTTTCCTCAGTAGACTAATGAAAATATAAATTGTGAGCGGAGTAAACTTGCATAGCTCCCCTGCAGAGAGAAGAGCCAGGCCATTTTCTATCAGCTAAGGAGCAGTCTTGGAGTTTCACTAAGTTGCAGATCAGTGTGCGTTGCTGTTTCACTAATATGAAGTGCATCCATAATGTAATTGCCTTCAGACTCAGGTTACCCAAATGGCTTCATCTCAGACAAGAAGAAAATGCTGATCGTTCTTTTAAACCGCTACTGGTAAGATTTATTCCTGAAGTCTCACTTCTGAGCAGAATGCAAATACCTGACTAATTACTGCAACTTGTTGTTATTAGATCTGCTTGAGAGGGAAATCGGCAGAAGTTTTGCCTAGCTCCATGATTTCTGATCCCATCCTGGGGAACTCAGCCTGCTGGGGGAACTCAAACTGTTCTCCAAATAGTCAGACATCTTTTTTTTTTTTTCTTTGAGAAAATGGGTGTTGTGACATGAAAGGGAAAGTTGCCTCTTAAACTTTATTGAGAAATATTATAGAAAGACCAGAAGTGCAACAAAAACTTGACCTAAGAGCTGCACAAAGTTGAGCCGGGAGTGGGTTGTTAATACCTTCAGATCACTGCAGGAAGAAGCTTCCACCCCTGTTAGGCAGCACTTGCCGCTGAGGAAGCGGAATCAGCAGTCCAGCAGATGGTGTGAGCTCCCTGGTAACTGAGCATTTTATTCATTCACTTACTCACCTGTTGCCCATGTCTAAAGAAATCCCTCTCTGTCTGATTCTTAAGTGAAACCTAATCCAGCAATCTCTGACACACAAGATGTGCTTTGACTGTAGCAGTAGGCATTGATTTTGCCTTAGTTGTGTGTTAAAGAAAGCGCTTTGCTTTGCAGTGCCATCGTGCCTATTCTTTCCACGTTCTGGTAAGGATGGAGACATGTCTGATACTGACTAGTTTCAAAAAGTCATCCAGATTTGGTTCTTTTCTGGGTATCTCCCCCCCTTATTCCACTTGTAAAGGATCTTTTCTCTGTCCTCCACAGAACTGGTAAGGGCCTAGGAGCTTGTCCATTTTCTGTGTTCTAAAAGCAGAAGTATGTCTCACCTCTTCCACAAGATCTCCAGTGACAAGAGACTTCAGAGCTTCCCTAGGCATCCTGTGCTAGCACCGTGTTACTCTTCAACCCCATTTCATTATACTTTCCACTGCATCTAATCTTAGTTTTGTTTTGCAGTATCAGCACCTAAATCCTCTCAGCACAAAGAGCAGGGTTTCTACTCCTCTTTTGAAGTAGCTGTTTGTAAATTTTTGTCAGTCTTTTCAGGCCATCAAGCTTGGTTTGTTCACTTTTACCTCAATAAGTCATATTTTCCAAATCTATGATCATTCTTCACTATTCTGCCTGTGGAGATGCTTCAGATGGTCATTCCTGTTTTGAAAGTCAATGCACCAAACTGAGCAGGTACTCCAGCTGGATGAAGTTGAGTGGAAAGATTTACTTTGTGCATCTCGCAACCTGTATCTCTCCCTGTACATTACTGTAAAATTATTGTTGCCTTCTACACTGTCACTTGTCCATTGCTGTTTTACAGGTTTCCTTCCCTGTAGCCAGGTTATTCCCTGACATGCAGTGATATACCTAATTATTCCTGCTTGAGGTATAGAACATTATACTGCTCATAAGTAGTGCATTCACTGACTATTTTCAGCATAGATAGGTTGAAGCCCTGCTTTCCACTATACTTAGCATCCCTCCCATATGATTGCTATTTAACAAGCTGGGGTTTTTTCCCCCCCATCCTTCAGCTCATTAAGAAAAATAATCAATAATGCCACACCTAGGACACTTCCCTGTGGAATATCACTGAATGCATGCATCTCTAATTATGATGATCCATGCATGCTTTCTTTCTGAGTAGCCTTTACCAACCATTTCTAGAGCATCCTAATATTTCCACCTTGTTTAAGATCATTTCACATTAAATAAGTCAAACTTACATAAGTAAAAGAATATGACAGCTACTGTTTTTTCTCTATCCCCAAAGGCCATTATCCTGTCATAGAAGGAAATTACTTTGGTTTGATGGGGCTCCTTCCCGACAAAGCCATGCTGTGTTATTCATGTTTTTGTTTTTTCTAGGTATTCACAAGTAGTTTGATTATTTTTTCTGTTACAGTTCTGGGAAGTTAAGCTAAGCTGGTTGGTTTATAGGTCTGTGGCTCCTCCCTATTGCTTGCCATTTTGCAGTTGTCTTCTAACACTCTGTGTTCCAGGCGGCCTCCGAGATAAGTGCCAACAGCTCATCCAGCAGCTTTTCAAGAAAAGCCAGACCAAAGCGAAAATGTCTGATTCACCAAGGTATTCTCTAATCATTTTCTTTCTTGATTAGAGACTGATTCTTCACCAGCTATTGCTGGTATTAATTATAAGAGCTAATTGATGTTTAATGAAGTAATGATGCAAAAAAAAAAAAAGCATGCCAAATTTCAGCTTTCCAGCTGACATCTCTAACAAGGTCCTGGTTTTACTGAGTAGTGGACCGAACCTTTGTTGGTTTTCTTTTTTTTAAAATATTTATAGGACAGTTTCTTGATACTCTTGATTGCATCTGTCTGTGGCTTTGTCTTTTCTGACTTTGAGAGTACGAGCACATAGTGTACCGTTACCAGTACTTGGACTGACCTGGTGCTTTTAAACTGTCTGGAATTTAGAGTACATAACCAACATAGAGGGCATAACCAAATCCATCCTCTAGCTATGTATGCTATCTTACCTCCACCCACAGTATTTCTGCCATTACTATTTTTTCCTCCAAGGAAATATTGCTCTTTACGGTCCTTTGCCTTTGGACCAGCATTCCTAGGGACCTGTAGTCACATCTCTGTGCGTGCTGAAATTTGCCTTTATGAATGCAATGGATTTTTACTTTAGCTTAGGAAAGGAGGAAAACCAAAGATTGGGAACCCTGTTGGCTTTGTTGAGGTAGGAGGAAAATGCAAAGGTACAAACATCCACCTGTTCAGATTTTGCAGATACGCTGATTTGCAGATCTTTGGCTTTCCCCAGCCTGCCTTCCTCCTCAGTGAGATCAAGGGTAAAAATCACTGTGTTGGCTGTTAAGGTCAGAACAGAGAATCCCCATGCGGTGGCCTGGTCAGGCAGAGCAATGTGTCTGAAACTGAAAACCACTGGGATTACACCCCAGGAGTGCTGTGCATGCTGCAGAGTGACTAATATGAGTGTCTGCTACTGTTTCTCTTCTCTCCCTTCAAGCCCCCTGAGTGTCACAGAAGCAGTAATTCACTGCCATCAAGCCTTTTATAAAATAAAAGCAAAAATTGTTAGTTGTCTCTTCGGTCTTTTACCAATTAGACAATTTAAGTTAACTTCTCTATATCAGAAAATAGTATAAGCTTGCATTGAAATTTTGGGAAATGCGTAACTGTAATAATTTAAAATAGGCTTTGAAATGTCTTTTTTTTCTTTTTTAACAATTTGCTGGTTGCCATGGAGTTCAAGTAATAGGTTGTGATGTTTAACACTGAATTAATTACTACTTCTCACTCACAGGGAACATCTAATTATACATATTCATGAAGAACGGTGTTTGCATTCCTGAAGAAGAAAATATCTTTTTTAATACTGTATATACATACTTTTTGAACAAGACGGGGTCTGTTAAATCCATAATCTTACAGCACTTTTGCCCAGGGTTTTTAATTGTTTAACAAAATTTGTAGTTTTAAATTCTGTCTTAAAATAAACTTCTTGCATTATGAATATTTACATTCAGTGAGTAAAGGAATTTACATTTAAACTACTAAAAGTTTACATGGACATATAGATGAGATGGATGAATATGTAGGACAATATACACTTTTGTTGTTCTCAGGCAAAAGGGGACTGCAGTGATTACTTAGCTCTTTGGCCCTGATGTTCAGCAGTCCTTGCTCTGTTGTGGTCAGAGCAGCTAAATTAATGGATATTGATTGGAGATGTGGGCCTGGGATGTATGCAGTGAGGGTGTTGTGTGCTTCTAGCCTTGCAGAGCTCTTGCACTTGGCTCTCTCTAGCATCACAGTAGTTTCATAAACCAGAACAGCCCTCGGGATAGTCACAAACCTTGATTTTATTTCGGAGGGATGTCGGCTCCTAACTGCACGCGCAGCTTTGGGTCTCATTTCAGGAAGGTATCTCTGCTCAGAAAGACCTGTTGCTGCTGAGTACTTTCCTTAGTGCTGTCCTGAGTGATAGCTCACTGACGGAAACCAAAAACGGTGGCATTGGGCATTCTTCCCTGCAGACAAGCTGCTAGAGATACATTGGCTTACACACACACAGTTTCCTGGCTCTTGGAGACACCCTTACTTTCCTGAGCACCTCTGTGTAGACAATCTTGGCAGGGTCCCATGAAAATATCTTCTATGACACAAGTAAAATAGTTTGGACTACAAGCAGTTTCTATTATAAAATGAGCACCTAAGCTTAAGTAATGTTTGCTACACAATATCTGGGGATCATCTGGTTTTGCACGTGACTGTCTTGTGCTTCTAGAAACTGATCTTGTGTACCTGATGACAAATCACTTATTTCGAAGGAGGCATTCAATGCTGAACCTGATTTCTCCTTAGTGTATATAGCTGCATTTATCTTTAACAAAAAGTCACGTGTAAATATCAAATGCAAATGGAAGGAAGGACAAGAATCCTTGTCGTCTTTATTTTAACTGATTTAGCCTTTTCAAGTTCTCCATAGAAAAGAATATGATGCTTAGAGGTAGATTTGTTGCTTTTAGAGAGTAAATTGCATTCTAGGATGGATACTAGTATCTCAGTTTAGCTCACCAAAGCCAAAGAATTATGCGAGATAAAACAAATGAGTTACCTGATAAACATTTGTAGAAAGCTTTTGTGAAAACAGCAAATGTGTATCACTCTTGTTAACTAGAGAGGGTGAGGTGTTAAATCACTGGTGTTCTCTCATCCATCTCCAGTATATTCTAAGAGTGATCAGCTGAGCTGTGCTTTTTTTAATGCAAAAACTCCTAAAGCAGAAGTTACATGAGTAACTGAATTTTTCTTTCTATACAGCCTCACTCTTTCATATTCTGTCTATTGGTGTATATCTAGTTGAAATTCATGAGATCTGTGCTGTCTTTCCTTATGCATCCAATAGCTTATTGCGGTGATTTTCTTAAGACCACCTATCTTTACTTTCCCACTTTTAAAACAGTAATTCAGATAGCTGTATTATCAAATGTTAAGCCAATAGACTATATATGAGCTTCAGCTAAGCAGATAACAGAAAGTGTAGGAGGGAAAGGTTGCCAGCAAGATTTCTGAATTCAGATCTTTTGCTTGTGAGCAACTGGTGCAAGGAAGTAGTAAGGTGGTATTAGTGGTTATACTTTCTTTGGGTGATTAGGGCAATTCTGAGTTGGCTTTACTCTGCAAAGAAGGATTGGGTACCACTGAAGCATTTTAATATTCCAAGACCTGTTTCCTTTCTCCTTTTTCTGGTGGGCAAAAATGTTGACAATAATGTGGGTAAAAACGTCAAGATTGAAGTAGTGATGTAGGAAAAATTTTGAAGGACACTTACAAGCTTGCATGCTTTAACAATTTAACAATTTTCAAGTGGAAAAAAGTTAATAAATATGTAATAATTAGGCAGCCACACCCTTTAAAGTAACTACATTAATTGAGGTGTTTGAACCAGCAATTTTCAGCATTTGGGAACCAGCTGGGTTTTGCTAATCATCTTCTGTTGGCTGCATAATCCACTCTCTGCTTTTCTACTGGAGCATCTGATCTTTTGTGTCATCACAGCACATGATGGTACTCAGAATTTCAGCTAGCCCAGAGTCTGGATTTGGTTACTTTCTTGTAAATGTCACGTTTAAAATAATTTCCCTTCAGAACAGTTGAATTGTTAGCAATTTTCAGTGGTAATAATGGGCACCATGCTTTACTTTGTCTAGTCTTTTTCACACGGACTAATTTGCTGTCTATTCTTTGAGTGACAAAGATGAGGTGGAATCGGGAGTAGAAATAATAACAGGAAAGAATAAAGATGGTTACAACAGAGTGCTTTATTATGAAGGTTCTTGTAGGAGTAGGGTATGTGACATGGGAAGCATTATGATTTTCCTTTGTGAGTTACTTTGGAGTATGTTTCATCTTCTTGTAAGGACTGTAGGACTGGGGAGGTGAAACTTCAGTACTGCTGTGTATGGCACTGCAATTAGGTATGATGAGGGACAATGATATGGTTTTACTGATAACACACAAGCTCCTGAGAAAAAGCTGAGGTAAAAAAGCTACATCCACCCTCCAGAAACTGAGGGAAGACCCTACAAGCCTCTACTAATCTTGTTATCCTGTTCAAACCACAACTTTTATTCAGCTTCGTAACCAGTAAGCAGGATAATTGTCTCCAAAGATGGTTTGGATTGTCACAGTATGTGGTTAAAAGAATTACGAGTGGGGTTTTGACCCCAGGATTTCTCATTGCTGTCATTGCCACCCCTCCTGTCTTGCACTGTCTGTTGCTCTTGCAATTCTAAGGTAGTGCATTGTTGGTAGCTGTTCTGGGAAAATCAGAGTTGTACATTTTTGATCTGGTCTTGTTAGTGTGAAAAAATGTATGACAGCTTTGGTTTCATGAGACACACTACGAATTCAACCCCATATCATTCTCTGATTTTGTTAATTCTATAATAGCAGGCATTTTCCTTCTTTCAGGTCCCAAAACTCTGTACTCTCTCTGTATTGGCACTCAGGAAAAAAAGCTGTTCAGCTCCTCTTTCCTTTTGGGGTCATGATACATAAGTTCTTCCATGGATGTCCCAGGCATTCTGCCCTTTCTGGGTTTCAATTTGTTCTGGTTTTCCACCGAAGTAATACCCATTTTTTGCCCTTTCGTCCAGTCATTCTGAGAAGCTGCGTCCACCCTCACGTTGCTGCTCTTGCACCCAGGCCCTGCTTTTGTACGGTGGCTCCTATTGTTCAAACTTGTCCTGTTCAAAAAGCAGCTTAACATCTCAGATTCCACAGAATCACAGAATGCTATGGGTTGGAAGGGGACCTCTGGAGATCATCTAGTCCAGCCCCCCCTGCCAGAGCAGGTCCACCCTGGGCAGGTTGTGCAGGAACATAACAGGTATTGTGCCACAACTGCAGCAATGTTCTTCTCAACTTCTGGTCCTCCACAGTGCAAGCCACTGACATTAATGTTAATGCAAATGGAAGTGTCCAAATAGGAGGGCAATTTGGAAATGCCACCTTTTCCCCAGGAAGAAAGTTGCTGACAATTCAACTGATTACAGACCACGTACCTAATGAGGCTGGCCTTGGCCATCTCTCATTTTTGTCAGCGAGAGGGGCTGACACTGAAGGTGAGGTGCAGTTGCTGTGTCTGTGGAGTTGCTGCAGGAGTTGGGTGGTAGGACATGATGTCTGTGTGGGAGGAGATATGTAACGTCCTTTGTCTCTCACAGGGAGTTCCAGGAACCATCTCCCTTTGAACAGATATCGAGGAGTTGTTGGATTTGATAATTGGCAACAAAATCTGTACTTCAGCTCCTCAGATTGATCTTTGTTATTCTTGTGTCTCTAGCAGGAGATTTAGATGTATCTGCATATTGATAAAATTCTTGCACAGAGTTTCATTACACTTTAAGATACCTAAAGCTGGCACCAATTTATCTAGCTCCTTTCAATCATAGAGATGAATATACACTATAAAACTACACTAATCTTATTAATATTTTAAGGTGATGTCAGACTTCAAATTAAATCTCACTTGGCTGTATTAAAAAGAATGGAATCCAGCCAACCTGAAAGTTGTCATTAGTTTCCAAGATGTTTTTAGGGAGACAAATATATGGTAGAAAATAAAATGTGTAATTAGAAAAGGGGCTCTAAAGAAGAGAGTTGTAGTTAATATTTAAACCCATAAATAGTATAGTAATAGCATTTTCTGCCAAGAACATACTTTTATTGCATATTAATGCAATTAAAATTACATCACAGTCTGTTAATTTCCTTCCAGTCCTGTACTCTTAAAAACAAGACTAAATCCTGCTGATTAATGTCTGTAAAGGGAAATATTTGTGTGAATGTGTATTGCAGAAAAGTTACATAGCAGTGATGGCTTCTGCTACCCTGTGCAATTTCTCTTTTTACCCACTTTTCTCTCCTTTATGTTAGCGTTAATTAACTGGAAGCCTTACTATTGATTAAAAAAGACACTGCAGATACTAAACAATCTCTCTCTTAAGGGGATCACACAGATTTGTATGTTGGTTTCTTTTGTGTGCAGTGCAATGCTCCAGGCATCGTTTAAATTGTGGCACAAGAGTATAATATTTGGAATAATGCAGCCTTTAGAATTGTCTGGAATTAGGCTGGTGGAGCTCAGAATGGTAGTCCTGTTTCAGAGAAACTTCTTGCTTCTCTTAAAGCGAATGAGTTATAAATCACTTTTTAAAGTTATGATTCGGATGAACATTTTCCTCAGAAAGGATTTGTCATGACCTTTGGACCTTGGAAATCCCAGTCTTCTTTGGAGCTGTAAGCTTGGGTGGTAGGTCCCCACTTGGAGGCCTTCAGCTGGAAAGCATTGTAGCTGGCAGTGCACCTACTTTCTAAAGTAATTTCAGGATATAACTTTTGTGGTTTGCTTTAATTATTTTCAGAGTGAAACAAATATGGCAATTTCCAGTGCCAAAACATCTTGCTGGCCCTTTTCTCACTTTGCTTGGATTGTACTGTGAAATGCAGAGGTGTCCTCATGCAATGTCCACAGGACATTCAAGTCTTTTCTGGATTGCTTTCTCGCTGTTTTCACTGTTCCCAGATATTGCTGTTATCAGACATGCTTTAAGAGAAACTTTTCTGTGGTTGCTGAACTCTTTGAATGTCTCCTGATGCTTTTAGCTCCACTTATCATCTGTGTGATAGCTACCCACCAGTTTGGTTAACTCTTGTATTCCTAGTCTCAGTTGCAGAAAAAGCATTTCTCTTTGTAAGAGTTGTGCCCAGATGAACTTAAATGCTATCTGGGAGGAAGTACAGTTCAGGGAATGGCTCTCCAGTGGGATTTGACTTCTTTCATTTTGCCACTGTAAGAGCTGGGATAATTTGCTCCTTTTCCCTCTCTTCTGGTATATAACAGCAGTTATTGCTTCTGTCTATCTAAACCATAATGCAGAGACATATCAGTTGAAAACAGACTGTGTTAAGAAGTGATGTAGCCACCCAGGCCAATAAACCCCACTGTATCAGCATGACACTATAGATTTCAGATCTGAACTGGTGTATCTATGCACATTTCAGATTGGGTGAGGGGGGCGGGGAGAAGGGGAGGTGTTGGGTCTCTGTAGTGCATTCATTTTCAGTGTAAATGAGACCCATTTTTCAATCCTACTCTCCCTGACAGCTCTTCTGGTTTAGCAGCAATAGCTTTAGTTGGCGATGGATGACAGGGATGACACCATCATGAGCTACCAGTGCAGACCTGGCCTTGAATCTCTTCTCCATTCTGCCGGTTGTGGCTGCGGGTAGAGCTCGCTCTGCTGCACTCACATCTGCACTCCCTTCCCTCGGGCTGCTAACTCCCCCTTACCCACCAGCCTTGGCTTGCCCAGCTCTGGGACCTGAAAGGGAGTGGAAAAGAAACCTGTAGGATCCCACACTGTGGAAGTCTGTGGAAGTCAGTCCCCTGCACAGGCTATTCTCACAATCATAGAATCATTCAGGTTGGAAAAGACCCTTGGGATCATTGAGTCCAACCACCTGCCCTACTCTACAAAGTCCTCCTCTACAACATATTCCCCAACACCACATCTAAATAACTCTTAAACCCATTCAGGGATGGGGACTTAAACACACCTCCCTGGGCAGCCTATCCCAGTGTCTGACCACTCTTTCTGTGAAAAATTCTTTCCTAATGTTCAGCCTAAACCTACCCTGGTGCAGCTTGAAGCCATTCCCTCTTGTTCTATCTCTAATTACCTGTGAGAAGAGACCAGCACCAACCTCTCTACAATGTCCTTTCAAGTAGTTGTAGAGAGTGATGAGGTCTCCCCTCAGCCTCCTCTTCCTCCAACTAAACAGTCCCAGCTCCTTCAATCGCTTTTCATTAAGATTTATCCCCCAGGCCCTTCCCCAGCTTCCTTGTCCTCTGCACTCGCTCCAGCACCTCAAGATCTCTATTTTATTGAGGTGCCCAGAACTGGACACAATACTCAGGGTGTTCCCCAGAGCTTGCCTGACTGACCCTTGGAAACTCTTTAATCACCTCAGGTGATCACTGCAGTGAGCAGTCAGTGCTGCAGTGATTAGGCATGGGACGGTCTCCTGGCCTAGCAGGCACTGGTGCTGGGCCTGACACAGAGTACTTTAAATCAAAGTAACCTTTGAGAGCTTAAGACAAGAGTTTTGACTTTCTAGACACGCTGCATTTGCTCAGGTGGGGGCTGTGAGTCTGAGCCTTAAAACAAAGTTGCAGCTATTTAGGCTGGCCTGTTCTTGAAATCACCAGTGATCTGTGACTAGCTGCCAATCAGGGAATATCCCTTAAGTGAGGTAATACAGTATTTAAATTATTGAGTACTAAAAAGTACCAGCTCAGAGAGCCTCTGTGACAAGAGGCAGAAGCTTCTCTGAGCTGGCTTTAATATGTTTTAATGGAACAGCAGGTGACAGAGAATAATGCATAGAGGCCATTTGCTTGGAAATGTTGTCCAGGCTTTTCTGTGTTTTCTTTCCCAAGTCTGCAATTTCTGCAGCTCCACCTCCTTGCCTTAAGGTCTGAAAATATGGTATCACCATCTCTTTGAGTTTCGGGTCATCCAGCAGGTATTCAGTGCAACTGACAGCTCTAGGAAAAGATGGAATAAATATTTCATCTTTTATTTATTAAAAAATAATGTAGTTTGTAACAGGGTTCTGGCAGGCGCTCAGCCATGCCTGAATCAAATCTGTGATTCCAAATAAGACTTTTTTGATTGGTTTGGTTTGGCTTTTGAGAGGAGAGGAACTCAGAGAAAATCATGAGCATCTGTTCTGCACATCTGGCCAAAACTCACATTCTGGAAATATATCAGAGGTTTTTGTTTGGGATCAGAGATCTCTTTCAGGGTATGCGTTTTTTGATACACCCCCACTCTAGCTTACTGCAGGGTTTGATTTATGGCACCTCTGCAAGGATAGTTTTAACAGGTTCTTAGGGTGGAAGTGATTTGAAGCAAAAAAGCTTGCAAAAAACCTATAAAATTATGAAATGGATTTCATTTAAATCTGAATGACAATATCTCATGTTTATATAATGCAAGTTTTTAACTATTTAAGTCATTGCTAGTGATATTAAAGAAATGGGCTTTTTCATAGCTGCTGCTTTTGTGAGCTGCCTGTAAAAAACATGTAAGCCAAACTGTGTTATTTAGAAGAGTAATCTGTTTTAGCTAATCAGCTACATTTAATAAAATGCTATAATATACACTAGATTTTAAATGCTGGTTTTTAAACCACAGTGATCTCATTTGCACTTAACTATTATGTCATTTGGAAGTAAGTGTCCTATTACTGGGATTTATCTATATTATTGAGCATGTGACTGCTGAGGAAAGAGTCACTAAAATGCAACTTAGAAGCCTGGTTTAACTGGGATTTGAGCAGAGGCTAATTTATATTTATATGGGGTTTTAGAGTGGTTTCTTTCTTGATACTAGGCTACAGCCTTAACAAAATCTCAGTGTACTCATTGGTGCTTTGAGAGAGAAGACGCTAAATTCTGTCTTCCTGTATAAAACGCTAATCCGGATTTTCATTACGCAGTTTGAATGAGGCTGATCTTATCTCTATATCCTTGTGGATTTCTTCTTTCCAATACTGACCAGAATTTCTTCGCATGTATCTGTCCCCTTCTTTTTGCTAAACTGCAGTGAAATGCTGCGCTGTCTACTCCTGTGGAGCCTGTGCTCTGCAACTAGGGCAGCAGAGCTCTGGAAGCACAGCCCCTCAGCAGAGATGTAAAGCATGGTGCTGTACGTACACTTCCTCTTCCTATGATGTGTACCGAGATGACACCAGCTCTTTTTGGGTTTAAAAGCACTGTGTTTTGTTTTTTTTTTTTTGCAATGTGGAGCTGGCAACTATTCCAGTGAACCCCCCTGGGAACACAGGCTGAACTGAGGAATAATTCATCTTAGATTTAAATGATGCCTTTTCCCTCAACTTCTTCTCATTAACAATTCAAGGATGTATTTAAACCTCCTGGGTATCAGTTGAGCTTGCGTACATAGTGTGCAGAATTGGGGCAGACTAAAGAGTGTGCTTGAGACTGAACTTGCTTGAATAAAGTCCTTGCATGCTGCAATCCTATACCATTTTATTAATCACATTACATATTGTGGTATGGACAGAAGTTTTCTTGTGGATTTGGGGTTGACTGTAGTATATTAAACTGTGGTTTAATTGTGAAAGGAAGTTGATATGATAAGCCTAATAAAC
This sequence comes from Nycticryphes semicollaris, assembly GCA_013400055.1. Lineage (NCBI taxonomy): Eukaryota > Metazoa > Chordata > Aves > Charadriiformes > Rostratulidae > Nycticryphes > Nycticryphes semicollaris. The sequence continues at coordinate 413,570 of VXBJ01003630.1, forward strand.
TGTTCATACAGAAACACTGAGGGCTGGCTCACAGAAATTGAAGAATGCAAATATAGGATCAACTCTACAGAGATATGTTATCTATATATAGATATATATAATACGATACCTATCATTACACTAAAATCTTTCAGTGGGGCATGTACTTATCTTAATTACACTTTCAGTGCTTAATGTACATGCAGCAAGTACTCCACTGCGTGTAAATAATGAAAGGAAATCGTCCTCACAGAGTTGTGTGATATTTTGTCCTTTTTTCCAATTGGAAGAGAGGTAAGGAGAAAAATTATTCTCATGTTCTAAAGAGATGACATAAAAGTAAGTTAGAACAAATACAGTTTAGTTGTGTTTTTCTCCATGTTGTATTATCTGTTGAGGGCTCAGCTCAGAAGACCTCTGCTTTTCTGCTGTTCTGACAGTTCCTGCTGCTTTTCTGACAGTCCTCCTGTTGGTCAAGACTGTTGTTGGGAGGCACTTTTTATGTCAGAAAAACAAAGCTATTTGCAGACTCCTATGGTGCACTACTGTCTTCTTGTCTGTCAGTTGAAAAATATCAGTGAGTGTGCTTAAAATGTACACAGAATTACTGACCATCTTAAAAGTAAGAAAGCAGGCAATTTAAAAATGTTCTCTCTTGTAGTTAAACTAGATCATTTTGGAAAGAAAATGTAACCACTTTGCATTTTTTCTTCACAACTGACAATTTTCTGCAGGTTTTCAGCAAGTCTCTCAGTTCACTTAGTTGTGCACTTCTGCTGTAGAACTAGTTTTCTGGTAAAAAGTAGTTCTCTTCCTTTTTAAAATGGCATTGTGCAGGTATGGAGGAATGTCATGGAGAAGAATGTGTGGAGAGGACTGTGTTTATGTATGAATCCCAGCCAGTTGAGAAATCACTTGAACAGATGAGGCTACAAAGCCTCCTTTTGTTTTCTATTACATTTACATTGAATTTTTAATCTTCTGTTTATTTTCCTGAAATAGAACTAAGAAGTGCTGTCATGTGAGACTTTGTTAGACCACGGTAAGCATTTTTTCTTACCTTTTGCTTTGTCTGTTGTGTGAAGCATTTCCCTGTGGCAGTCACATCTAGTTTTAGCCCCACACTGGGTGCATAGGACTTCCGAGCTTTCAAAGACACAGGTAACCAAAGTGTGAAGCATGTGTGTGTACGCATATATATATGCACAAGTTTGTGGAGAATTCAGATTACCAAGCGTTTCAATGCTAAATGGCCATCTCTACATGCCCTTTATACCCATGCATGCATCTGTACACACAGTCCAAAAACAAAAGTGGAAAAAACCCCACACAATTAAGGCAGGTCATTTACTTTCGTGCAGTGGGAGTCTGCAATAGGGACTGGGGACAAGCACCTTCTGAATTTTACGTCCTCATCTTCCTGACCCTCCTCCTTCAATCCCTTCCATGAATTCATGTATTTTATATAAATATACTGTTTATGAATTTTGTATTTCCTTGCCTTGGATTATAGAGAGTGCTTGGGTTTGTTTTCTTTTTTTTTTTTCTCCATTCTGTCTATTCTTGTCTGGTTTTGGCTGGCATTGTGCCTTTTCACAGCTAGTTTGCCTGCAGTGGATGCCATATGATGATGGATTTAGCCACCTGTGTAGCACTGCAAGTGATATTGCTATAACATATGTTTGCTCTTCACCCCCAGCGAAACCATTTCAAGGCAAAGCAATGAATGCAGTAGGCAGTAGCTCTACCACCAAACAGCTCCTGGGGGGTACAGCTAACATTGCCCCTTGGCTGACCCAGAAAACGTCCTAAGTGAAATAACTTATTGGCAAAGAGCAGTTTTGTTGGTAGAACTTTATTTGGTGGGACTTGGTGATCTATTTGTGTTACTCAGGAGTGACAACTGTTACGGCTGAATCAGCACAAGCTCAGAGCAGAGAACTGTTACCAAAGGATCAAGGGACAAGTCTGAGACAAAAAAACAAAATTTCCAGAAAGGTGGATTATTTTCATTTAGTAGCCCTTAAACGATGTCTCCCAAGCTAGATACACCAGCACTGTTGTCCCCCTAACAAAATAAGCAGCTATACAGGAATCTAGATGAAGCTGGAAACGGCCACCAGCAGTATCCAGTGGTTGCACTTTGTGATGTCATTGTATGTGCTCTTCCAGTGGCAAGAAAAAACTGTGTGCATGGGGAAGGCAGTGATAACGAGGGCAGAGATGCTGAGTGGTGAGAAAGGTGACTAACAGTAGCTGAGCTTGACTATTGCTTGACCTTGCATAACCTCATAGACACATCATGCACATGATGTCTGTTGTTAAAGTACTTCTTGAACCAGGTCACACAGGTAGAAATGAAAGGCCACACCTGGCTATAAAGGTATTTCAGCCAAGGCCAGAAACTGCTTTATCCGCCAGGCCCACAGCACCTCTTCTGGACGTTGGAAACATAGGGATTATCCTGCCAATATAGTATTCACCCTGAGAGGAAGAAACCTGCGGGCCACTGCTCTTCCTGGTGACTCCACTGAAGCCTTTTGAGTAAGAGGCTCTGTTCATTTGTAAATGCGGTGACATTTTGAGCTTTTGTACAGCCAAAGGAAGCTCCCTGGGAGGCTCATGGCTGAATGATTCCTTCCTAGAGAGCAGTAAATGAGGTTAAATCAATTTCCTCCTGCAATGGGAGGGGGATGGAAGGAGAGGGAATAACATTTTTCCCTTTAGCTCTCAGAGAAAAGTAGTTTTATTTACAAACTTTTTTATTATGTTTCCCTGTTTAATTTCTCTTAGTCATTCACATTTCCAAAACTGGGAAGTCTTTTGTCTTGGGCACAAAATCCTCTTGAATTCTGTAGTAGCAAATATGACACTAGCTTGTCAAGAGCCTAAATACCAAGAATATTTCTTTTGCATTAAACTCTTGTTATTGTTACGGAAAAATCAGTAATCAGTACTTAGAAGTTTGGTAACACACTGATGTTGAATATCTCTTAAGTATCTGACAGTTCTAGGATATTTCTGACAGCTGATGGAAACACTGTGGGAGTCTTCCAATTGCTAGATTGGAAGAATAAGGAAAAATGCCTCTCTCTTCCTCTCCCTGTCACCCTGCCATTGATTCCTTGCAGCTAAAGAGGTTTATAAGTATTCTGTTACCTTGCTGTCCTTTGCATTCAGATATAACTGGTTATGAGGAGAGGAGGAGCCATAATCTCACTTCAACTACGAGAGTGCACACATATGGGTGGTGATGGTGGTGTGGGCAGATTACTATTTCTGTGGATTTCTCCTCCCTTGGCATGGGATAAGTAAGATGCAAATAGCACTGAGAGATGAATGATTGCATGGAAAATTAATTATTGTCTAAGATGATGCGTGCTTCTCTGAACGATATCCAAATTCCTGGAAAACTTTCAAGGCAGGATGGCAGCACACTTGAATGACAAAGACCAGTATCTGTAGCTTTGTTGACATCTCAAATACATTTCTGACTAAAATGCAAATGCATTGGGTGACTTGAGCCTGGGAAGGGCTGATAACATGCCCAATGTAAGGGCACTGCAGTGGGGCTTATCCCTCAACGAATGTAGATTTGCAGAGAAATATTATAGAAGGGAAAAAACTCTATGAGCATGGTTTGGTTCAGAGGTACTAAAAACTTCCTCCTCTGATTGAAGTGCTTAAGTCCTTTGTAAATATGACTAGAGTACCTATTTCTAAAAGCATATATATAAAATGTGTACATACATTTTCAAAGAAATTATGTAGAAAAAACTTTCAGCTCTCATTTGTTCAATACAGACTAGAAAATCACTGACTTTCAGGACCTTCCCTAGCCCAATAACCACATTAACCTGAGCTATACCGAGGCTGTCTTCATTTTCCTTAAAACAGCCTTATATTCAATATCCCATTTTCCTAAAGCTTCCTGAGAGATTTGGGTTTTTTTCCCTCACAGTGGTGAGCATTTTGTTACTCGTGCAGTATTGCATTACACAGGATTTCTTCCTCATTTATCAGAAACCGCCTCATGGAAGAACTTCTTATAGGAATAGTATTTGGAGTCAGGAAGAAGGTAATGCAACGACAGATTCCCTCAGAGTTGCTTTTTAGTTCTAATTACTCTTGCTTATTATCTCACAATGTGCTCACGTATGGTTTAGGTTACTGGAGGCAAAATTCTCCATGCTGAATGGGATGGCACTGTTGCAGATAAATCAGATGTTTGCAGTAGCTACACCACACACTTCCTGATATGTAGCTTTTCCAGTAGTGTTTTATAACCCTAGAGCAATTCTGGCTTTTGTTTGCATTTCTTAATTTAAAGCTAACCACTGGCGCTGTCTCTCAGTGCCCACGATGCTCACAGTATTCACATATAGATTTAAGTCCATTTCTGTCCCTAACTGATGATATAGAATCATAGAATCATTCAGATTGGAAAAGACCCTTGGGATCATCGAGTCCAACCATCAGCCCTACTGATTCATCAGGCTAAATCATTGTGGCTAAATGACTTCTGCAAATAATTTTTTAGCATTGTTCTTGAAGATTAATGAGGACAAGGAGCAATATTTTATAATCTGATGGCATGAACTTTCTGACTGTGTACTTAATAGCTGCGTGATGGGCTTACCACTGTGAGACAAAACATTACTCTTAAAGCAGGAGAGGTAATCTTAGCACAAGACTGAATAGAAAAGTCCTTGTGTTTGCAAAGTCAACAGAGACGTTCATTTAAAACGGCAAACAAACCAAATGGTCTTGTTTTCAGTGCAAGTGCATTGAACGCTAAAGAGGTTAATCGTTTACTACCACTACTTTAGGACATTCATCTGTTCTTGAGCATGTTACTAAGCAATGATGTGGTTTTGTTGTGGAACCTTACAGTACCACGTAATTCCTTCATATTATGCTGACGCTTACTGAGGTACATGTGTATCCAGGCAGTAGGATGCTCCAGCCATAAAGAAAAAATGGGAAGAAAATTTTGGTGTTTAGATGCAATGTTGGTAAACAATGTGTATAATTAGCAAGTGTTTTATTGGATAGCTAATATCACTTCTGTTAGCAGTTGCTCAGGAAAACAGATTTCAGAGCAGATTCTGCATGTGTGAATATCTAGAGACACATCTAAATATGCTTCCATGTGCATATGGATTTACAGCAGCTCTTCTGTCTCTCCTGACTTCTCTCTGCTGTAACTTCTTCATGAGAAGTCAAGCCTGTGGTGTAAGTATGTTCAGCATAGGCCTGCAATTTAGAAGAACAGGGTGGATAGTCTTCCTCCATGGTGTCAGTACATGTCCTTCTGTCTCTGGGCTGCCAGGAGCCCTGTCAAACATTCACGATTTGGTGGGACATGCTTGGATTCTGCCTTTCTTTCTCCAAAGAGTTAGCTATGATTGTCTAACACAGCCTTATACCACTGACAGGTTGTACAACAAATGACCAGTGTCTGACCAAAGGTCTGTGTCATTCAGCTGCTTGCCTCCTACAGTGGCCAATGATGGGTTGCGTGGAGAAAGGTACCAGAACCAAGGCTAATATTGGCTAATGCTTTCCTTTGTGTAGCTTCTCACCATTTGTCAGAGATTTACAAGCTAAGGTAGAGACTGGATTTCTTGATGAAGACTGGCTTACAGCTACCCAGCTTGGAGCACAGGTGAAGGAGACTGGGTCTTTGTGGCCTCCGTCACAGGTTGCCCAAGAATCTGATTCTCTGTTTCAGATGAAACTCTTCCATGAGTTGTGTGTGGTTGAGTTTTGGGGCAGGAGGTGGGGATAGTAGTGTGTGCACACAGTTTGGAAGTGATGTGAATTAAAAATGTGTTAAGTTGTAAATAGAGGTGTTGACGATATGGTTGGCAATAACAGATGTACTTGACAGAAGGTGTGGGTAGCTGTTAGTACTCAGGAGGGGAGCGTTCAGCCCCCCTGCTCTTCAGGCGTTTTATGAAACACTGTCAAACCCAGTGTGTGTTTGAAAAGCACCCTCATCCTTTCAGCCAGCAGGACTGTACGTGTGAGAGAGCGTATGCTGGACTGGGTATGCGTTTGCTGAACTACCTCTGTTGTCATGTACATCTGCTGCGAACAAGAGAGTGCTGTATGATCTTGATGGTTTGTTTCACTGTTTGTCACAGGATGCAGCTAAACCCAGGTTCAACGAGTCTTTCCTTGTAACTGTTCGGTGCAGTGTCAGAGATATCATCTTGCTGCTTGTTGGCCACTTCTCCTAGTGCTGCTGAGAGCCTCTCAACCATATGTGCACTCCTGCACACGTTACTTAAATTTTCCATATGCCACCTGACAAGCTTTCCATGGCACTTTATACCACCTTGAAATAACTCCCACTTCTTTTAACGAAATGTGTCATGTGGGAATGTTTTCGCCTTCAGAATATTTCACAAAGACTTCAGACCTTCTCATGAGATGAGCAGTGCCTTTCCAGAAAGATTTAGATTTTCAGATTACTACAGTAGACTGTAGTCTGCCACCATCACAAGCCAACAATGCATTCTATTCTTCTTGCCCCCTTAAATCTTCCGGCAGCTTTGTTCCATGCTATGCTCTAGGTATTGCTGTCTGTATAGGTAACTACAGAAGCAAAAAAGTCTCTCAGAAGAGACTACAATGTGTCTAATGTGGGGACTGCATTAGTTTCTCATTTTTGTTGTGACTCTAGGGATTACATCTCCGCGGGTAACATCAAAGTGGTCCCTTCCCTCTGAATCTCAAGTCTCTGGATGATTCACTGTAGCAATCACCTAAGCAGCATTTTATCCACAGAATTCAGAATTTAAGCACAGTTTCAACTTAAGTTTTGAAATCTGGAGTGGACAGACCCCGTGCAATTTTCCCTAATGCATCCAGGGCTTCATCCAAGTATCACCAGCACATGTTCAGATTTTAGTTTTTAACCCAGGAACATCTCAGCAGTTGAGTAGCATGAGAAAAACACCCACTCCAGAAACTTGATTATTTCTAGAGATGTTGGCTTTTTTTCCCCCCTTTCTTTTTAATTCTGTGATTGATATTATTGCTGAGGAAAATTGTGCAAAGTAGACTTTCATTTGGAGCTTTTTGTATAAGTTACCTTCTAAAAAATAACTTGACCCTGGCCTTCCAAATTCTTTTTCTGAGACTAGCTGTTTACGTAGCTATGTCACATTGTGAAAAGTTCAGTGGTATATGAAGAGTTTGGGTGCACAGTGTGGTGGATTTATACTGAAATTTGTAATTAGGGGATTTTTTTGCCTTTGCCTTACAGGTCTCCCCGGAGGAGGCTCCAGGGAGACCTAAGAGCAACCTTCCAGTACCTGAAAGGGGCCTGCAGGAAGGCTGGGGAGACCCTATTTACAAAGGCCTGTAGTGACAGGACGAGGGTCAATGGGTTTAAACTGAAGAAAAGCAGATTTAGATTGGATATTAGGAATAAGTTCTTTACAATGAGGGTAATGAAGCACTGAACAGGTTGCCCAGGGATGTGGTTGAGGCCCCTTCCCTGGAGATATTCAAGGGGAGGCTTGATGAGGCCCTGGGCAGCCTGGTCTAGTTGGGGGTGTCCCTGCTGACTGCGAGGGGCTCAGACTAGATGACCTTTGAAGGTCCCTTCCAGCCCAGATGATTCTATGATTCTACAGTAACTCCATGCCCCATTACAATGAAGAAATTACACTTAGAAACGCAGGCTTTCCCTGCAGAAGATAATGGAATGAAATCGCTGCCCCATTTCATTAAGGTGGGTGTCATGACTAAGAAAGATGTTGAAAGACATTCTGCTTGATGCCAATTCCAGGTAGAGTGTTATAGTATTTTCGTAATACAGGTGAGAGATTTTTAAAGTTTTTTTTTTTAAAGGTCAAGATTGAAAATCCTGTTACCTACATATGGAGTAGGAGCAGATGTCAAGACTCAACTTTCTGTTGCTGAGGAAATCTGGGGCGGTTTATCTGTGTTTGGTTTTTGTTGTTTTTTGTTTTTTTTTTTCCTCGTATAACTGAACATTTTTATGGCTGTCCTTGGAAGAAATGGCACAAACAGCACGCCTGCTACCTCTTGGGGATGCCCAGGTCTTTTTGAGTTTCTCTGCCTCATAGACCATCCTTGTTGGAGTGCTGAAGTCAGGGTTCACACCCCCTGCCTTCTTTCCAGTAGTTTTCGCCCCAAATGGCATGTGTCTGAAAATAAGCAACAGCAAAGCTTTCCTCTTAGACTGAGCAGTGTTTGAATATTTAGGAAAATATTTGTGCCGTTGTGTGAAGCATTCCTAACTGAAGGGCCGATTATAACTGTAGAAGTAAAAATAAGCTTAATTTGAACTATTGAGATAATTGTTGAGTCTTTGTCATTTTAGCAATGATTAATTAAAACAGGACCCATGTGCAATTTAAACAACAATATTGTAACTGTTAGCAGAGACTACTTTTAAGAGTTAATGTTGCTACATAATTAAAGTATTGTGAAGTGCTCCAATTCACAAAACACTTGGGTGCTTCGTTACCTTTTTGCATTCTGGGCAGACATCTGCACCTGCGTTACTGTATCCGGGATAAATTAGCAGCACTGCCTACTATTCTGTGAAAACTTGGTTTCTGATGAGCCTTGCAATGTCTGGAAGATTGCATATATGCACTGATAAACAATTTTCCTAGAAAAAAATAGGGCAGCACATGAATAAAAATGGACCTTTTTGGAAAAAAAAAAAAAGGTATAACAGCAAATCTATTCTTGTAGTATTTGTAGAAACACTGAAAAGTTTAGCAATGATTGAAAAACATCTTTCTACCTTGTGGATTACATGGGTTCTGAATATTGATATATCAAGCGTGGATTTACTGGCAGGGAAGCAGTATTAAAACAGCTTTAGGCCAGATTATCACTGGTGTGTGTGATCTGCACTTCCACATCGGATGACATGGGTGCAGCTGCATAGATGTCCTTCTTAAATCTTCCCTCCCTTGATATATCAGTGAGTGTGGTGCAATAGTCTGCTTGCTGCTAAATTAGATTACAGGAACATCCCCACCATATCTTAGAAGAGCTGGTTCTTACATTGAAAAGTCTATGATTAGAAAGACAAAATACAGGCTAAACTGGGATGATGGGGAGAAACCAAGAAGCAGAGCACTTATTTTAGGGTTTTTGATTCAAAATGGCTTGGTTTGGGTTTGTTTGTGGTGGTGTTCTTTTTTAAACAGTACGTATACTTATATTGATTCTGCAAAGTTGTGTGTCTTCTGCGTCTGATTCATCAAATCAATTTGCTTCATAGGGATTACAGCTCATTATCCCTAATGGGATCATGGCTGAAATGTTTTCTGAGCTGTCCTCTGTGTTTTTGTACACCTATCCCTTAAACATGTTATGGCAGCAGCCTGTACAGACATGGTTTTACATACTAGATTAAAACTTAAGTTTCTCTGCAATATCTGTACATAGTTAATGGAAAAACGCAGCTTTTTCTAATTCTGAGCTGGATTAGCAGAAGGTTGCCCTTTCCTGTACCAAAACCGATTCTAAAATTGAGATAAGTGATTTACATTCCAAAAGGTTCATTAACTATCAAACTGCTATGGATTAAATCACTAATGGCATCCTGATGGTTGCATGCAACTTCCAGCAAATTTGTTGGTAGCTAGCATTACATCCATTTGAATTATAATGGGGAGGCCCTAATACATAAACATTTATTAGCAGGACTCTGTAGCTATAATGACTGCCAGTTCTGTATTTTAATTTTCACTAATGGTTTCATGCTCATCCTAGATATTGCTGCTCATGGGAACAAGTATGATGCTATGCTTTGGCATTTTATGTCAGATTCAAACCCAGGATACTAAAAAATAAAGGAAAATCCTGGACTCATTCCCTACATGTGGCCCAACCAATCATGTTATTACAGCAGGGATTACAAAGGATGACAAGTCCAACTTCGCACATTTTAGGGCATCACATCAAGTCTCCCAGTTTGTGAGATCATTAAAAAAGAGAGATTAAGAAAAATCAATGTTAGCACCATTTTAGTTGATTGCTGTCATCCAGTTTTCAAATTAGTAGATAATTTTCTTGGTATTTCAGGACTTTTCCCAAAAGCATGAAGAAAAGATCTTTAAGAAAACTGGCATTTTGTCATTTGGGATCTTTATGAAAGGTACAAAACCTCATGAATCTTGTAGCAAAATCGAGACAATTGGCAACACTGGAAAGGATGGGAAAAATTATTGAAGTTCTCAGTGCATTTACTAATTCACTGTCCTGCCTACCTTCCTCCCATCACTCAACAGCATCCCAGCACAACTTTGTGTAACTCCCAGGATAAATTCCATGCAGTCCTCTGCAGTCCTCTGCTTTTCAATGCTCTGTGCTCCCCTACACCTTGGAGGAGCTGAATTCTCTTGCGGGAAACCTCCAAGCTGAATTGTGGCTGTCCCCACTACTCACTGGTTTAGATGTGACCTTCAAAAGTGCTGAGCGCTTACAGTCCTCACTGGAATTAGTTGGAGCTCTGGGAGCATAGCAGCTTTAAAAATCAGACTGCACATATCCTAGTGGATAGAACTCAAAATGAAGATGCCTGAAATGAAAGGCCACTGTTGAATACATTTAGTCCTAAGAGATTTGCTTTTGTGCAAATGCAGGAATTCATGTTAAAATAATTTATTAGAAGGTGTAGCCCTTAATTTAAGACAAGTTGGCCTTTCTGGAAATGCAGATTGTTTGGAGATCAGTCTTATCTCTACTGTATCTCAATATTGACATGTTTTGTCATGGTTGGTATCTACTTCACCTGGTTCTGTCCATTTGGAGCTGCAGAGAGCAGTGTGTCTATGGTAATTATTCTTTCATACTACTGTCTTTTTATTCTGTGGAAATGGCCATAAAAAAAGCAGGATGAACAACATTCCACTCCTCATAGTATTGTGGGAACTTCATCCTATTGCTTTTGCTTTCCCCTAGCCTTTATTCCCCTCTAGGCATCTAGTAATTCACCTGTTTTCTCCCCACTCTGCTAGACCACTAATTCCTCTGCTTCAACCTGGCAGCAACCTGGGTTTGTGTCTCATTATGCAAGGAGAGTCAGCTCAATGTCCTGGCTGAAGTGAGACACACAATGAGCTGAGTCGTTGAGTGCGGTATGTTTGTGTTTCAGGGCTGGCAACTGGAGCTCCAAGCAGGAAACAGACTGATAGGGAATGGATTCCAGGACTTCTTACACATGTAGAGCAATTACCAGTGCCCTGTCAGTGACATGAACCAGTGAACAAATGGCTACAAATACTGCTACGTTAATTGGTTCAGCCAAAATCTCTCTTGTGCTTTGTTGCTACAGTGAGAGTTTTCTTTTGACTTTAAGTGTTGGAGGGTGCTAAAGGATTTCCCACACCATACCTGAGAGTACCTAACAGCAGGGTCGGCTGGGTAGGTGGCAGGAGGTTTTCATGAAATTACCCCTCAGGGAGGATATGTGTGCCTGAACCCATCTCTTTCTTGTTTAAATTTATTCCTAATAAGCCCAGACTGTGGTCAAAACAAGGCTCTGAGCTCAACCTCCTACTGAGAGAGTGTCTTCTCTCAACCGTCATGTGTTTTGGGGTGAGACTGTACAGGAAAAGAATGGTAAGTCTCTTAAGTTGGAACAGAATGCAAGAATGTGTTTTCTCTTCTGTTCAAAACTGCACAACAGGAATGATTTTCTAGAGTATTCCAGGTCTAAAGTTAAACTTCCATCAAGCATTATTGACATTTCTCATTTTCATATCAGTTTGTTAACAGAAAATGCCATGATGCTGAGTAAGAGTTGAAAAGAAATCTTGTCAAAGGGAATTTTAGAGGAGATATGTGGAGAGAGCAGGTATTTAAATTCTATTTTGGGGATGGAAGCATTCATTAAACTTTCTGAATATAATAACTGACAAACAGCATGTGTGAAATTTATTAGCACGTTACTGTCCTGAAAGACCAGTTTAGAAAACATCTTCTATTTTATGCAAAAAAAAAAAAATTCAATGCATTTCACACTGCGGATACATAATAGCAGTGCTATTGGTTTCCATTGTTTTCTATTCCCATTGTTTAGCAAGACATGAAAACGCATATTTGAGTTCTGTTGACTTCCAAATTACTGGTATCAAAGACCTCAGATTCACAGAGGGAAAACTGAAATCCACTCAAAGCTTTCTTTGGTTTATAGCAGGTTTACAGTTGCTGAAAGGTGAAGCCAGGAGAGCCATACTGCTGAATGTGGTTCTTCTGTGTGAGTCAGCCTCTTGAGACAAGAAATTACGTGATCATATTTAGTTGCATTTGGTTTTCTTCTATTTTTTAGAAGTGGATAAAATGCAGGACATTTTAGCCAAAGATGTCTCTCAGTGATGTGTTTTATCCCAGATGCAGCTCATAGCTTTTCAGCAGTGTCAGCAAAATTAAATTTTCGGACCCTGTGCATAAAGACAAAGTGGCTTATGACTTACTTAGTGACTAATTAAGCAAGTTGCATTGCAGTGGTCCCCCAGGGCGGGTAGTATCAGAGCCAGGCGTGGGGAAGTTGTAGGGCCGTGAACAGCCTTTGGCATGACTAACTCCTTTGGGGTGCTCAGGTTGTAACCCCTGCTGGGCTGTGCATGCAAACTGGGTAAAAACAGGGATGCTCCATGTTCTCAGCATGCTGAACTGCTTGGATGTGCTGAATGTTTTGCCTCTACTCTCTGAGAGCAGCCTGGGCAGTGTTTTAATCTTGAAGCCGTGTTTTCTCATGCCTGTGCCTAAAACCTATGAGCCTCAGAAAGGCAACCCTGAACTAAGCCTGGGCAAGTCTCCATCAAAATCAGCCTTGCTACAAGCTGCTTCTTCACAGCTTCAGTCACAGCTAAATTTTCAGGTCTACCAAGAAGACCAAGCCCTGTTGACACTGCTTATGGATTGTGGCTATTAGTGCCTACAGTTTCATGGGGTTACCATGAGTGCCATAGGGTTTACCTGAAGGTTGCTCAGATTTAGCTGTTCTGTGGCATTTTTGGCTTAGGTTTCTTATGTAGCCGTATTTAACACTCTCCTGCAGTACATTCCACGGGACATTGTGCTCTGTCTGTTGGCTGTTTAGTTTTAAGTTAAAACCCCTAAGTGTCAGGGCTGAAATATCTCATGGTGGAATAATACAGAGTCTACATGATGAAATGGTTCTTCATTAAAGTAGTCAGCAACCTCTTAAGCACCCTTCACACTTGAGTGTTAAAACCCTGAAAGCCCTTCCCCTTATGGTGCACTGTGAGGAGGTGAAGAAAGAAATTGGCAGGTGTAATTTCACTCTGATTGAATATACCTTGTTTTAGGCTCTTCATGCTGTTAGACTTATGTTTTCTTAAGCTTCCTGCTTCAATGTAGCAGGAAAACCTTGAGGTGAATTTTGTTTGAGCTGTGGAATTATTACCACCTTTTCAGGTTGAGTTAGTAAGGATTTAATTAGCTCATTGATGGTCTAGGGCCTGATTTGCCTCTGTATTGCACATCTGAAGTCTGTGCTATGAAGAGGGAAGTAATAATAGCTCTGACTAACAGGATCTGAAAGACAATGAAATTAGTTAGGAAATAGAGAGAATGTGCAGAGACGGGAAACTGGTTAATTGTAATGACACAGAAATAAAATGAAGTTTGGAAAAAAAGTTAAAAATTGAGGGACCATTGTAAAAACGTTGCTGTGTAATGTTAGGAGCTTCTCTACTGAACCAAGAATAATAAAAACTTCTGACATGGAATGATGTATTTAATTAATTGGTATAATTAGGGAGCTTTTGCAAAGCCAGGGGTAACTGTCAAAATGGTTTTGGTGGTTTTTCTCTTTACAGCAAATGAATTTTTGAAGGAATTCAAAGTTATTTTACTAAGAAATAACATAACTGTGTACTGTTTTACGTCTGGTAAGGCACCTGATAAAGGAGCAAACCAGCTGCTGAAGACTATCTATGCCAGATGAGGAAAATACTTTCTGAGCTTAGAGCTCTCATGTGCACCAGGGAACTTCTAAATTTTTCTGGCCCTATGGCCTCAAATAGAAAGATGCTAAAACTTTTGAGAAACATAAGATTTAGGCACCCAACTTCCTTGAAAATTTGAGCTCTAAAGTAATACAGTCAAGCAATATAGTATTGAAGTATACAATACAATCAGCAGTATGGTATAGTATTATGATTCTGTTGGGGAGGGACTCTTTATCATGGCGTGTAGCAATAGGACAAGGGGTAATGGTAAGAGAAAATTGTGGTCCTTTCAGATTAAGTTTATATATCTTTGGGTAGCATGGATGTGGAGCAGGATTGATTACAAGGCTTTGGTTATCCAGAAATCATTTTGGAATAGAAATTCCCAAGCAAATACAAGAACCATAACACACTGAGATCCCTCAGTAGTAGTGCAAACCAGAGTCAGGAGTCTGACAGGATGCTGTCTGCACAACTATAATACAGGGCAGATAAACGTGCTCTCTACTTCTAATCAGTTATGCACTATTCCGTGCCAGAATGTGTTTTTGCGGGTGTAGTTGTGCTGAAAGACAAATAATGTCACATTCTATTTTCCTGGCATTTGTAAGAGTTCACAGAAAGGCTTCCACTGCTGTTCGTGGGTAGTGGATCGAGCTGTTGGGCTGCTGTGGTTTCAGCAAATGGCAAGCCCATCGACACGGGTAACAAGTTGCATGTCTAAACGAAAAGAGTGAGAGTTGCTTATAGCACACATGAGTCACAAGAAATCAGTTCCCTTTCTAGGCAGTCATTTGTACACACGGTTTCAAATTCCCTTGTTATTTAGGAAGACTTGACTGGTTGTAATGGGCCTTGTAAATTGTTGCTCCTGGTATAGGAATTCAGGAAAGCCTGGTAAAGCAGTGTGTATCTATCTTGCTTAATAGTGCATTGCCTTCCTGCTGCTAATGCCTTGATGGTATAATTGATTTAGCAGTTGAATTACAACATTAAAAGTAAATTAATAAATCTTTAATTATGTGCACTCCATTAGCAAATGAATTTCTTAAACTAGCAACTTGACTAGGCCTGTATCAATTGACATAATTCATTAACCCATATGAGAATCCATATTAGTTATGCTTACCTTACCCGAGTGTATGAGGCAGGAGATCTTTCTCAGTATAAATAATCAAATCACTACTTATAGTCAGTTAATTAAAGAGCAAATTACTGAGGCAATGTAGATTTCCTGCTTAGTGTAACGTAGTCCCACTAATACTCAGTGAGCAAAGGATCATCCCCTCACTTAATTTTTCTCCATTCTGAGAAGTGGTACGAGGCCCCATTTCTCTCCTGATCAATCCTGTGATTGCATGCACCCTTTTCTGCATTTTTGTTTAAATGGCTTGTTCATACAATAGACTTGTCCAACTTCAACTCCAGGGCAGCAAACAAAGAAGAACCACGTTTGTAACTGCTGTCGAAGGCCAGGATATGAGATTACCTGAAAGTGGCTGAAAATTAATTCTGGAAGTCAGTTTTGGAATAATGAAAGGTGGAATTAGCAAATAAATAATTTGCATCCTGATTAAAGTAAGTTCATTTCTTTGTAGCCCAATGCTACAGCATAATCTAATTGTGTGAGTACAGTATTCTGGTGTTGAACTGAGGATTCTGAAGTGTCATGGCTTAACCCCTGCCAGCACCTAAGCACCACACAGCTGCTTGTTCAGTCCACCCTTGGGAAGATGGGGGAGAGAATCAGAAGAGTGAGAAAGGTCATAGGCTGAGATAAGGACAGTTAAATAGACAGTGTTCACCCATCTCCAGGAAAGCAGAACTGTGTCACATTAACAGTTACTTGGGAAGACAAAGCACCATAACTCTGCATGTGTGTGTCATGTCATGTGCTCCTTCCTTCTTCTTCCCTCAGCTTTTATGCTGAGCATGGCCTCATATAATATGGAATATCCCTTTGGCCAGCTGGGGTCAGCTCTCCTGACTGTGTCTCCTCCCAACTTCTTGTGCATCTTGTCCCGTTCTCTGGTGGGGTGAAGTGAGGAGCAGACGAGGCCTTGACTCTGCATAGGCACTGCCCAGCAGCAACTAAAACATCCCTATTTAATCAACTCTATTCCCAGCACAAATCCAAAACACAGCCTTGTGGGACGGGATTTGTCTGGTCTCAGCAAAACCCCNGTCCCATCTCTCCATCGTGGCACAGCCTCATACTAGCTACTGTCAATAAAATTAACTCTACTCCAGCCAAAACCAGCACACCAAGCAATGGTATTTGAAAAAAGCAATCTTATTCCAAAAGCCAGTCATACTGTAGTATTTCTTGTTGCTGTCATGTAGACAAGGTTGTATGCTACGTTGTGAATGAAAAGAATATTCAAAACAGAATTTCCTTTTAAAGTAAATAACTTATTCCCAAGGCTCCTTTTTCCAGTCCGTGGGGAAACTGTGTGGAGAATATATGGCTGAAGAGTTTTCAGATGGCTCCTTAGGTTCTCTGCCTTTCAGACTGCTGCCAGGCACTGCACTGCTTGCTAGCATTTTGTGGCTAGTTGAGAGCAGAGCTGAATGGTATAATGTGAATATTTTTGTTGCCAGATTGAAGGATCAGTCTCGTTCTCTACAAAAAGCCTGAGTCCTCAGGGACATGCAAATTAAGAAGATTAAACCGAAGCTCTCAACATCAAATGAAGGTTGGGGAATAATAAATGGCAGTCATAGTCTTTGAACGTCTGGGCTGTATTTGGCATATAAAGTAAAGGAATATTTACCATCCAGCTTCAGGGCTCAGTTTTGACATATCATGCAAGACTTGTCAGTGAAAAAATGAATTTTCTTTTGTTCTATGCCAGCGTAATCAGATCTGCGTGGGTTACAGCACCTTATCCCATGAGTTGATGCAAGTTGTTATCCACTTGTGTTGATGCTTGCTGAGTGCTTGTTAAATATGCACGTGTCTCTCCTGCCACCGAGTGATTTCTATGAAGTCCTCCTGCAGTACTTAATGGCCGGGGCAGGATGTGTTGGCTACCTCAGAAGAAGCACTCTTTAATAACCAAAGCTTCTAGAGCTGCCAATTTTATACGATCGTTAAGGCTCTGAGGGTCTTACCAAAATAAAAGAAAGGGCTTTGACGTAATTCCATTGGCTGTCTGAACCCTCTAGCAGGAGTAGCATAATTGTTGCTTCACTCTGTTTAATGACTCTGCAGGAGATGAGAGTGCAGCCCTCTCACTGCTGCCTCCTCCAAAACACAGCTCAGTCCATGGCCATGGTCACAATGGAAGGGGTGGCCTCCAGAATGTCATCTCTTACAATTGCTGGCCTTGTGCAAAAGTAGCCTTGAGGAGTTTGTGGGGCTTCCTCACTGGGGAAGGGGGGAGCATTGCCAAATATTTCTTTTCAAGTTTTAGCTCATGCTCATCCATTTCAGCTAGTTGTTAATGGAGAAAGGTAGCTCTTGACCTGTTGTAATTTGCTGTATGTGGCAGGTGGCAGTAAAATCAGAGGGACAGTGGGGACTCGCATTGAACAGAAATCTGCTCAAAATACTTCTGGAAGGGGAGCAAACAGATTTTGGAGATAAAAAGGGAAAGTTCCATAGGCACCTTTGGAAAATCTCCTGTCAATGACACTATGATCACAGCACGCCATCAGTGCAGAGCCTCCTGTATGGAGATGGAGACATACACTGCCCTCAGCTGATGAAGAGCACCCAAGGTCTGGTGTGTCATTTACACGAAGCAGTAGCTGCCATTGGGGAGGGATGGCTCTGTCTCACAGACTGATATTACATTCCAATGTACTGTACGTACCTCAAGTTAGGTAAAATGATAAATATTGTTTATGAAAGTCAAGGCTTTAAAGTAACTAGTTATTTGGAAATGTAAGCCCAAATTTTTGGGTGCTTGAGATGGTATTTTGTTAGGTCACCTCTGAATGATAGCTTGTAGCTCGTTGTAAGGACATCTTCATGGCTTAAGCAGGAATACAGGTGAAAGGGTTTGCTGAATCCTCTCTGCTGAGGCATGAGCACTTCTAGGGCAGTGATAAGACAAGGGGCCAAAAGACAATAGATCCCTGAGCACCCAGTGGAACTCACTCTGGAGGCTCCAGGTGAGGTGAAATCCTTATGCTAGAAGTTCAGTTGCTCACCAAGAAGTTGCCCAAGTCTGTTACATCTACCTGAAGCAACGTACTCTCTTCAGACTTGTCCTTCTGATCTCTAGCAGAACTCAAAATATTACACACAAAAATTCAGAAAGCGTTCCCATATTAAATGTAAGAAAATGTAAAATATCTTCTACAAAAGGCAGTTATTACTATCTTGCTAAGTTATGGTGGTCCTCTCAGTGTTCAGTCCAGTTAATCAATGTTCATTGGAAAGACCTTAATTTACGCTGCATTAATGATGTGCTCTAAAGAGAAATTGTGCTTTTCAGGTTCACTGAAATGTTCTGCAACTGGCTCTTCAAAACTGGCTTGAACATTCACAGTGCAGGGGCTGGGACAAGAAGTCCTTTGTAACCCAAGGTCAATAGATGTAAAAAGCTTCATGTTTTAAAGTGTTTACACACAGAAGTTCTGCAATTAGGCTCAGAGAAGCTGCAGGTTTTGCTTATCCTCAGTTAAAATGTCAGGGCTGGAGTTCTTTGCTATTCCATGCTTTATGCCCAATCTGAATTCACAGGAGGCAAATTAAAATTGCTATCCATGTTTTCCTTACCACTGCCCAGGCGGTAGGTGAAGGCCTTTGCAGAGGTCACAGTCTGGGGTGGGTTCCTCCTTTCCAGGAGAGGAGCCTTCCTGGGGAACTGGTCTCAGTTCAGGAGTTCACCAGCCCCTCTTCCCGCTGGTGCTTCCCCCGAAGGAGCCGGCAGGCGGAGAAGAGTCAGTGCAGCACCAGCAGCTGAGCTGAGACTGTGATGGTTCAAGAGGTCGGGACGGGTGGAGGATTAGCAAGTGATGTGTGTGCACACACCTGGCAGTTGGGACTCGCTTGTACGTGAGCAGAGCGTGAGCCAGAGGCACTGCCAGGGTCCTGCTGACCCTTCTTGGCCTTACACACTGCGTGGTGGGACCGGCGCTAGTGCTGGGGGTCGGCTGGTGTTCCCCCACCGCTGGCACTATGGCCCTGCATTCATGTGTCAAGTAAACTCTGGACTGTGTGTGTTATTTTAAGGCATTTCTTATGGTCAGGAAAGGTGAAGTCACGTGGTAGGACATGGGACATGCAATCTGCTTGTCTGAGACAGTATTTTATAATTTATAGTCTGGGACCGTTAGTGTTTTATAATTTATAGAAAACAGAACACAGGGGGAGCAGTGTGAAATAGCCAGTAGCTTCATGGCTAAGGTTGTCGCTGGTAGTGTGAGGGACCAAAGTTAGTGTTTCTGGTCTGAATCAGAGCAGAGCTCTTGGTCTGAGCATCTGATGTCCAGGAGGAGCACATGGGAGATTTTCTAACCCTTCCAGGCAAAAGTTTCATCAAACCTGTGTGGTTGACAAAGCCACTGGACGTCTTGTTTAACCTAAGCTCGTGTTCCAGTAATGCATTCTTTCCCTAGCAAATGCCTGACCATCTCTGTACTTTTAGGGGCACAATAGGTACGACCCATCCCCTGTGATACACCTGTATGATACAGCTACAGCTTTCTGTAGGTTTTTTACTGGGTGTACATAAATTAGACACTTTGCAGTTTACCACTAGGCCAAATTAGCCTTTTAGTCCTTAGTAAAAAAGATTTTGTGTGGTTTAATATTTTAAGCACTTTAATATTTTAATATTAAACATGAATATATTCCTATAGATTAATTAACACTAACATGTTAATATTTAATATTTTGCATATGGTAGTTTTAATATTTACATGCCTTTTATTTGGGGAGTGTTTTTTTTTAAATATTGTCAGTAGGAAATAGTAAGGTCAGAAACTACCCAGATTGCTGTAATGTCATCCAACTAAAATTTTCACAGAATCGTGGCAGAATAGGTCTCCCAGCACCAACTCCCAGCATCAGCAACATTAGCAGAAAAGCAATTAGACATCCAAGGGGATTACATGAAAGTCTCCCAACACGGTAACAATTTTAGTCTGTTTGCTTTAATTGCAGTCCATACAGTCACCGAGAATTATCACTCCAGCTCAAAAAGTTTGGATTTCATGACATTAGGCTGAGAAAACTTGGTGTCCTCTAAATCCCAGAACTGCTTGAATGAAATTAAAGCATTTCTTTCCAGAGGAGAGTAAACTAAAAGCAGGTATTTGTACATTCAGAGACTGTGTGACTCTGCATTAGTGCATTAGTTGAGCACTTGCTTTTTTTTCCTCACGTATCTGAGCTTTACTAAATGACAGTGAGTGGGAGGGATACCTTTGTATTTTCCAGTGCCTTTACGCAACCTAGAAAGCCTAGACTTACCAGGGAGGTGGATGACAACAACTACAGTTTAGGTCCTGCTTTTTTCATACTGGGGATTGAGCATCACCGTTGCCCGTTCCAGCTGAAATGATCTCCCCGTTCAGCTCCTGAATAACGGCACCATGATTTGCCTGACACTAGCAGGTAGCCTGTATTGCACCCACAGTTTGGGCAGGTTTTCTAAGTGAGAGCTTGGGGGTTCTCAGATAAGACTCTGAAATCTGTACTGGCTGGGTGTCTGCCAAGGCTCAGTATAGGTCCTTGAGCGAGGGTTGGTGAGCGTGACAGAGCACTGGAACAGGCTGCCCGGGGGTGTTGTGGAGCCCCCTTCTCTGGACACTTTCAAGACCTGCCTGGATGCAGTCCTGAGTGACGTGCTCTGTGCAATCCAGCTTTAGCAGGGGACTTGGACTGGGTGATCTCTAGAGGTCCCTTCCAGCTCTGACAATTCTGTGATTCTGTGAGTGCAAATATCAAGTGCTTGTCCGTGAAGTGGCTGTTGTAACTATATTGTATTTTGTTTCTGAGTGTATGAGTTGAACTACACACACATAGTTATCAACAATCCTATTTCTCTCTCCTTTTAAAAGCAATGAGCATATTAGGAAAACTCCAACCAGGAACTTCTCAAAGCATTTATACATAGTATATATTATAAACTATCTGTTTTCTGCTTCAGAGCAATGAGAAGTCACTGAGAAAGTAAGAGTACGTAAGCAGAGGACAGTCAGTGGCCCTGAACAGAGAATTGGGCTTTCTAATGAAGAACTTCTCAACTAAGAAATAATAAAATTGTTTAGACTGGAGCCCTTTGAGGCCTGGGTTGTTTACATGTATTAGTTTTCCTGGTGCTTGAAAGCAGGTCTTCGTGGTTGTGACTTGGAGGTTTACAAGCTATCTAATATTTATATCACATAAATAAAAGAAACTACTTGCAGATAATTTCCAGACCATTCACGTTAAATGCTTCTCTTCCAGCCAACCTGCATCCAAAGGGATTTTGCCAACATTGACAAGATTGTGCTTGGCTTTGAGCTTGATAGCTTAAAAAGAGTTAAAGACCTATTGGTTTCTTCTGACTATTTTCAAACTGAAAACTGGGATATAGCCCAATTAGGGTGACCTTTGCGATGACTTTTCATTTATGTGATAGAGATATGATGGTGTGNTTTTCCAGTGCCTTTACGCAACCTAGAAAGCCTAGACTTACCAGCGAGGTGGATGACAACAACTACAGTTTAGGTCCTGCTTTTTTCATACTGGGGATTGAGCATCACCGTTGCCCATTCCAGCTGAAATGATCTCCCCGTTCAGCTCCTGAATAACGGCACCATGATTTGCCTGACACTAGCAGGTAGCCTGTATTGCACCCACAGTTTGGGCAGGTTTTCTAAGTGAGAGCTTGGGGGTTCTCAGATAAGACTCTGAAATCTGTACTGGCTGGGTGTCTGCCAAGGCTCAGTATAGGTCCTTGAGCGAGGGTTGGTGAGCGTGACAGAGCACTGGAACAGGCTGCCCGGGGGTGTTGTGGAGCCCCCTTCTCTGGACACTTTCAAGACCTGCCTGGATGCAGTCCTGAGTGACGTGCTCTGTGCAATCCAGCTTTAGCAGGGGACTTGGACTGGGTGATCTCTAGAGGTCCCTTCCAGCTCTGACAATTCTGTGATTCTGTGAGTGCAAATATCAAGTGCTTGTCCGTGAAGTGGCTGTTGTAACTATATTGTATTTTGTTTCTGAGTGTATGAGTTGAACTACACACACATAGTTATCAACAATCCTATTTCTCTCTCCTTTTAAAAGCAATGAGCATATTAGGAAAACTCCAACCAGGAACTTCTCAAAGCATTTATACATAGTATATATTATAAACTATCTGTTTTCTGCTTCAGAGCAATGAGAAGTCACTGAGAAAGTAAGAGTACGTAAGCAGAGGACAGTCAGTGGCCCTGAACAGAGAATTGGGCTTTCTAATGAAGAACTTCTCAACTAAGAAATAATAAAATTGTTTAGACTGGAGCCCTTTGAGGCCTGGGTTGTTTACATGTATTAGTTTTCCTGGTGCTTGAAAGCAGGTCTTCGTGGTTGTGACTTGGAGGTTTACAAGCTATCTAATATTTATATCACATAAATAAAAGAAACTACTTGCAGATAATTTCCAGACCATTCACGTTAAATGCTTCTCTTCCAGCCAACCTGCATCCAAAGGGATTTTGCCAACATTGACAAGATTGTGCTTGGCTTTGAGCTTGATAGCTTAAAAAGAGTTAAAGACCTATTGGTTTCTTCTGACTATTTTCAAACTGAAAACTGGGATATAGCCCAATTAGGGTGACCTTTGCGATGACTTTTCATTTATGTGATAGAGATATGATGGTGTGAAAGCACTGTTAATAATATTTAAAAAAAATAAAATTATTAATAACTTCCTCAGGAGCTGCCAAGCAAAGTGTAAATTGCTTTCTGCTTGGTACCAAATTTTCGTGTAAGGTACTGTATCATGGAAATTTTCAATCTTGTTAAAATTCAGATGACCTAAAAATAATCTTACCCCTTCACCTCTGTATATTTTGTCATCTCAACTGACAAATGTAATTCTTCTAGATTTAATCAGCATTTTATAATGACTTCTACCAAAAATACAGCCTGTTGGTTTTCCCTTGTTGGCCTGTAAAATGTATGGGGAACAGTGGGTTTACATGTTAGTCTGAGAAATTACTAAAAATTTTATAGCCACAAAAAAACCCCATGCTTTGGGCTGAATAGTGACACCTGCTCTCTAATTAATTGAATTTGCATATTTACAGCTTTTCAACCTTTTTTTTTTTTAAATATTTAGGGAAATGAGGCACCAGACCACAGTTGTGCAGAACACAGATTTTGCTTAGTTCATGAGGCAGCTGTGCCACTATTGCCCATAGCACTCATGCTATTTCATGAGTGTGATTAAAATTTCCCCCAAAGAAATGTCCTTTTGGTGAGAAGACAGTGGTTTCTCCATGGCCCTTTGACTCTTGGCTGCAATTTGCCTCAAAGATGTCAAGTAACAGCCAATGAAAATTTGTTGCTTTTGTGGTAGTTAACACGTTTGCTAGAAACAGAGTGGAGAGCAGCTGGGTACCAGTTATCTGTGTGGGACAGTGAGTTCTCCACAGAGCTGACCCATCCCAAATGCTCAAGTGTGACCATTAAGTGCAGAGCTTTGGGTCCTGTTGATATTTCACTGTTTTTCTTTCCTAGAGCATGCTGAGAAAGCCATGCTTATGATCACTTGAAAACCTTAGTTACCAGGTGACAGTGAGCTTCTACCTAATCCTTGTTCATCCTTGTATATGCAATAGCTTATACTTCATCTAATTTTGGTAGAAGTTAAAAAATCCCACTCAGGCTGGCTCTTTTTCCCCAACCTCACTTTTTATCTAATGGTGGAATATGGAGAGGAAATCCTCAGCTTGTACTTTAACCATTGAATTATTTCTTTGTTAGTGAAATTTTAGCTAGGATGAACGATTTTTTTTTTCCTTAGGCATGTAGAATTTTATCCTTAACTAGGATGAAGAATTTGTGATAAACACGACTATGTTTATCATAGTTCTGTAAAGCTCAGTGCTTTTCAGTAGCTCAAAGACAAAAGATGCAAATGATGTAAGAAGCCTAAATTTTAGTATTTGTTCATCTGGTTTTTGAGCTTCCTTTAATTTGCTGCTACCTGACTGCAAAGGCAGTTTTGCTGTTCTTCAGCAGTGATGGTGGGTCAACTAGAAAGCAGGCAAACTTTTCTTCTAACTGTCCACCCACCGTGAGCAGTGCAGAGAGAAAACAACTTTCAAACCTAGCTTCCAGCCTCCTCTGGGTTTGACAGGAGGATTCAGAAAGGCCCAAAGCAAGAAGTCCTTTTCTATATTTTAATTCCTGCTGTTAAGGTGGAGCTTTATGCTGTGGAAGGCTACTTTGGTGTTTGTATGTCATTCATAGTTCCCCAAGGGGAAGCTCACAGGGTGGCTACATCCAGATGGGCCTGCCAAGTAATCCTGGCTGCTCAGCAGGGTGCCACCTTCTGTGGAGTGACAAGGTCCTAAAGAGATAAAGAGGGAAAGCAGCATGAGTCCATCCCAGGAGGGGAAGATGCAAGTCCTTTTCTCTGTATAAATTGTCCTTGAAAGGAAGGTGTAGGTAAAGCTGTACCATGAAGCAGATGTTCAGATCATGGTGTCAACTGAAGCACTGGACTTCTTAAGGTCTTTTAACTGTTGACACAGTCCAAAGGCGCATGTGGCTGTCAGTTGTTTATTTTGAAAATTCATTTTGCTTTAATAAATTGGAGAAATTCCGTGTTCTAGCAAAGTCTAGAAATAACAGATGGCTCATTTGTCAGGCATCAGCAAATCCTAAAGCTGTGAGCATGACCCCTGTCCTGTCCTGTTGAGAAATCTACCTGTCTTCAGGATTAGGTTGCCCAAGATTTGGCATTTTCTCTAACAAAACCGAGAGTGTAAGTTCCACTTGCTTATAACGTGCTGTTGTTGGACTTGAAAGCTCTCTTCCGCAAAAGTAAGAAAGATTTAATGTAGTTTCTGGTGTTCTTCACTGTGTTTTGGAGAGCATTCAAACTGAGAAGTTTTAATTTTCTGAATGCTCAGTTGATGAGGCTGGGCAAAGCTGAACTGTTTTATTTAAGCATGTGAGCTTTTGTTATCCATGCAAGTGGCCATGCTGTTACTGATTTTGGGTGACA
The DNA here is from genome assembly GCA_013400055.1 of Nycticryphes semicollaris. Lineage (NCBI taxonomy): Eukaryota > Metazoa > Chordata > Aves > Charadriiformes > Rostratulidae > Nycticryphes > Nycticryphes semicollaris. The sequence continues at coordinate 438,690 of VXBJ01003630.1, forward strand.
ACTGGATTAAGGACATATGGCATAAGGTCAGCATCTTGTCAAGCTGCTATGGACCTGTGTTTTGGGTTAGCATGGAACATGTCACCAGATTTTGCTTGAAATGAAACAGATCCTGCGGGTATTGCGGTAAGTTGTTGTGGTCAAAATCAAGTCAACTTTATTATTTTTTTTTTTTTAATACCTGTAACACTGTAGATCATTACTTCCTTAATTATCTATGAAACTGTAGCTAGCAGTAGTATTCCTACCAGTTTTAAATAAGGTTTCACCCTCACCCAGCATTTCTCAAGAGAGCATTAAGGCTTCACAATTGAATATGAGAGCAGGGATACTCAAGAAAGAATGACCTCTAATAAGTGGCAGAAATCAAATGGAGATTTTACCTTATGTTTATATAGCATTTCTTAACTTAGAGCATTCAATGAGCTAGTGAATTTATTGAACTGTTCTGTTCATTACTGCTTCTTCATCATGAGTCACTCCAGCTGGTTATCAGTGCTTAGACCTGCAGCACACTAATCAAAGCAGGGGAGTGGAGCTACGCTTCCCATGCTGAGGACCCTGCTGGACTTTCTAGCCAAAACCAGGGTAACTGAAATATGCTGACAAAGCAGACTGGAGACAAGATAGACAAGTAGGACTGCACAGTGCTGACTGCTGAGAGGGGCATGAAGAATTTAATATCTCTTGTGGGAGCTGCTGGCATTGCTTCTTTTGATATAGATTTTTCTCACGTAATGCCATGCCCTGGCATGCTGGCTTGATGTATCATCTCAATAATGTGGGAAGACTGGGGAAATTCAGTGAAATGTCTATATTTCAGCACTGTGTGTCTGTCAAGGGAAGGTTGTCAATCAATCACAGGCTGGAAAAAACAAGCACTTTCTTACCCACTATGTGAGACTAAAATTCTTAATGTCCCTGTGTGCAGGCCTGTGCCTCCATTTTCAGGCACTTCACTTCCTTAAACACTCATGTATTTAACCTGTGTTGATCACATGTAAATCTGGCTGCATTTCACAGTGGAGAACCAGTTCCCACATTCCAGCAGCAAAGTGAAGATGAGGAGAAAGAATAATAGAGAAATTTCAGTTACTGCCCAGGGAGATCTGTCATACCCATGAAGCAATTGAAATGACGCCATCAAATTAACAGTTTGTACACTTACAAGGAATGAGTTTAGGAGATTGCTGTGGCTATTAAGAAGGATTTAAAACTGATTGTTTAAATATTTTGATTATTGGGTCTGCTGATGCACTATTTCATGAGATGACAGCTCTTTTGTAAGTGGATTGAATCACTTTCCTCTTTGAAAAGATCTCTGGGACATCCTGTTGAAATGACTGTTAAATTGACATAGGGAATATTTCGTGTTGTAGCAGTAACAGTGGTTTCAAATCACACTGATTGCAGGTGGAGATAAAAAAATTTTGAGATAGGCTAAGCACCTGAATGGAGGTAGCTGGTATCCATTCTCAGTTATGTTTTTCCTGATTATGCTTTGCATTACTGTTATCAGACCCATCATTTTTAGCTAATCTAAGAAAGAGATTAAAAATTGAATTTGTAAGTAAGGCTGCTTTCCTTTTTGTGATGGTCTCATCTCAGCATAGTCAGAGCACGTTGACACAGCTGTGTGAGGAGCCAGCAATGGTAGCACTGGTTTGCATCTGTTCTGTGACTGGTAGCATCTGTTTGATGATTAACGAAAGGATTTCAGCTGTAAGAGCTGTCAATCTGACACCTTTGATGAGCACTAAAATAAATCTGTGCTACCATGAGCTGCTCTTTTTTCTTTTTTTCCCTGCTTTTGATTTGCTTGACTCTTAGTGTCCTTGCCGATAACTACTAGCAAGGCTAATGCGTTATAAACTCCAAAAAGTGAAGCAAGCGGCTGTCATTTTTTTGCACAACAGATGTTCCTGATCAGTAATCAGACAAAGGATCTCATCACTTTTCCTCTGAGCAATTCAATTTGTCTGTTCCATGGCACAACAGCCACCTCCTGTCTAGTGACTGACATGCCGAAGTCCTACTTCATTTTAGAATCGGTTCTTTTAATCTTACAGAATTATTAGGGGTTTTTTTCTATGCCAAAGAGAGTGGAAAACAGGAAATTGCTTATGATGTCACCTATAATGCATCATCATGAAAAGTAGCAAAGGCCCACTTCAAAATAGGAAACCCAAGCACTACATTTTAAGAGAACTAGAAAGCACTATATGAGCACTTTTTTTAAGAAATATCAATTTAAGTTTGATGGTGTTCGTTTGGAGTTGTAAGGCTCAGAGGCAGGGATAAGCAGCATATAATCAGATTCTTGTAATGCAACTAGGTGGGATGGAAAAATTGATGTATTTTTAAGAAAAGTTGTTTGCTGTAGATCCAGTTCCCCACTCTTAAATCATGCGAGTTGTCCAAAGTGAGTAATTACTGGGGTTTTTCCTTGCTTTTCCATTTAGTTTGATAAAACTGTATCGCTCTGCTGCTGTGTAGTGATGGATGGGTACTGCTGGAGATGTAAATTCTACAGTTATTCTCTAGTTAATTTCCCAGTTATTAGTCTTGCATAAAACTGACATTTTGCCTATGCACAGCTCCTGACTCTGCCACCTGACTGATCTAGGATACCCAAGGGCAGTGATTGCTCACCCGGCAAAGGAGGCTGCAGACTGTGCCCTGTGTTCCTACCTGCCAAAGACTTGCTAGAAGGGAGAAAAGCAAGGGAAGTTGGCCTTACCTTGTGCACGTGGCCAGCTCTGCACAGAACAGCAGCTGCTGCTGCCCATACAAATGGTTGTGTCTGTGGCCAAAGTCACAGCTGGCAGTTCTGATAATGAGCGAGTTGTATTTGAGGATTTCATCCTAGTCCATCACCGGTAGAAAGAGAAACCACTCAGGTGACCTCTTTTTCATTTGACAGGTTGACAGGACTGAAGTGATTCGAACCTGTATAAATCCTGTCTTCTCCAAGCTGTTCACGGTGGATTTCTATTTTGAAGAGGTGCAGCGGTTGCGGTTTGAAGTCCATGACATCAGCAGCAATCACAATGGGCTGAAGGAAGCAGATTTTCTTGGTGGTATGGAATGCACTCTTGGACAAGTAGGTATCGCTGCCATTTTTCCTCCTTGACTCTCATTGTTTCTATGTATGTGAAATCTATCATTTTGTTAAATGATTGGTGGGTGAGATTTGTCATTACTGACAAAATTCTTAATTGATGCTTTGAACAGGATAACTAACAACTTCCTAACATTACATGGTATTTAAAGCAAGTTCCAAGTCCAAGAAATGTTTACAGATGCACTTTACTCCCATAATGTAGTGCCTGGTGATGTGGCAAATAGAGAGATAGGGTTGGATTCATTTCCCTGACTCTTAGTCATACAAAAGTTAGATGTCTAGACGAAGTTACTCTTCTGATCTCCATCTTTAGTTCAGTGGAGAGAAACAGACAGTTCCAGCAGTTGATTCATTCCACTTGAGACACCCATCACAGATTAGGATAAATTGCCTGCAGGAGATACCTGTCTTTCCCAATCAGTTATCGGGAGAGTGTAGACAGCTGGCTTAGAGTAGATACCTAACTTTTTAGATGACTAAATTTAAGAGTGATGAGTTCTACCCACAGGATCGATATCTAGAGGTTGACAAAGCCAGATCTGCAGCAAATTCCTATATTGCCAACTGGTAGCAAGCTACAGTGTCCCAGGTATCACACTTTATTTCTAACTTGCATAACTTTTTGTTATGCACAGTCTCATAACGCAGATCTCGGCTCCGTCCGTAATGGCAAGGCTGAGGATGGTCTCAGCTTCACTGAGCTGAGTGTAAATTTGCTCTCCACTCTGTGGCAGCTTGTGTGGTGAGACCAGGCAGTGCTTTCGTTATTCTTTGCAGCTCTTCTAAGTTTGTAACCTGAACACGGTAGCTTGGCACGGGAGATGCTGCAAAGCGCTTTGGTTTCCTATTTTCTCGCCTTTTGTTGTTGCTCCCTCAGCCCAACCACACATGAATCCTGTCATTTCTCTCCCCAAACCTATTAGACCCAATATGTCTAAAAAGGAAAAGTCCTCTCAGTGAGAGAGTTGATATGAAATACATGTATTTATGAACTTAAAGCTTAACATGTAGGTGTTGGTATTTAGGTTATCTACAGAGCACAATAAAGTCTGTTCTTTTTGACAGACTTCTTGTGGCCTTAATCAGAAAATAAGCTACCCTGTAACACTAAGGAGAATGAGAAACAAAGAAAAAAAGTTATTACAATGTTCTTCTTGCTTAATTGGCTTGAGAACAAAGGGGAAAAAATGTCATTGCCGCTGCCTGTAGCATAAATGTCTTTATAATGTTTCTATAAATAGCACACAGCTGGGTTGGCTGCAGTGTAATTTTAATGGTAACCAAGAAAAAATAATAACAGGGTGAACTCTGTTCACAGTAATGTGGCCTTGAGGACTCTGATCTCATATTTAGACTCTTTTTGGGGTGGGGGGGTTGCCCCTGTTCTTTCTAGTTTTTTAACTTTACGTAATACCTCAACTGATTTTAAACCCTAAAATGTTAGCACTGCATTCTCAGCCAGGCAAAGCCACTGAGGAGTCTGGTGCTGAAAATCCTACAGCACAGCCTCTGTGTATGGAGCTTACACTTAAGATCAGCTGTTTAGTGTAACTTTTGTATTTTTGTAATTATAATAATAGATTTATGACTTTTTTTGAGATAATTTTAACATAAATTTGTTGCTGTACATCATTTTAATGCCTGAATAAAACATGATTTTTTGTTAGAGTGTGTGCCTGCAATTTTCACCTTCACTGCTACGATTCACTTTCCCATTGCAAGTGGGTCTTATCTGAGACATCCAGGAATGCTGTAGATTTTTTGGCATAGCCTGAAGGACTGATTCCCTCCCCACCCCTCCATAAACGTGCCAACTTCTATTGCTCTCTTCTAGGTAATAGTTGATCTATAAGAGATTCACTGCTACCTGTGCCTGTTAGTAGATCATTTAGATGTGCAGCAAAACTGCATTTTTGCCTGAATCACGTAATGCTCCTACTTAAAATTAGTAGGACTAATAAATGCTGGGGAAGGCAGTAGCATGGTTAATACAGTAAGCTGACAGAGAAGTGAGTTTACTTTTCTCATCTCTCTAAGTCCTACATGTAGCCTACTCAATAGATACAAGCTTATGGGAAATTTGAGGTCTTGGATGCGAACGATGGAGAAATGCCTTCCTACAGAAGGTGTCATTATTAGTAGTCTCCTCCCAAATGCTGTAATAAATGTGTGTCCCAAGGGCAATGACTTGTAGGCTGTTAGATCCTGAACATACAGTGTCTAGTGATATCCCACTGTATTTTCAGCAGGGTTTATTTCTACTGCTCTTGCCAGGACAAGCTAATTCTGTGCCTCTACTAGTAAATACAGCAGTTAGCAACGTTTTGGCATGCAATCAGTTATACCTGGGTGTGAAGAGTAGGTGGACTAACAGGCATTTCATGTGCTACAGTATTTATACACAGTAGAATAAATGGTTGTAGATAGATACCTACTGAGTGTAATTAAAAAAACATCCATGTGCTAGATAAAGACATTTCCTTAAAGTGTTTTGTTTTGTCCATTGTGCTCAAAAGTTGCTACTCAAATAAAACAGTAGTAAATTATCTCTTAGAGAGTTTGAGAGAGAGGAGGTTTAGTGCAAGGGTTTTGGGGGGGGATTTTTTTTGGTGTGTTTTTAAGTACCAGAAGTCTGTTTCTTCCACTAAGAAAGGCTCTTCTAACATTCCAATTTCCCAGCTTCTTCAGAGTGTTTTGATAATGTTCCCATTTACAGAATGTTAACAAATTTGTTCTGTATGATTAGAATGATAGTTAGATCAAAAAAGTCCTAAAATATTAGAGAAGGTACTAAAGTTGAAAGTGCAAACAATTTTCCTCAATTAGTAGCATTATCTTAAAATATGGTCTGCTGTTACATGTAGTTTATAAAACAGTTTCTTAAAGAACTTTACATCAAGAGTATGTACTACACTTCAACCAGTGAAGCTGTTCATGCTGTATTACTTAAAGTGGTATTGTTAAATGGTACATTAAGGTGCATAATTAAAAACTATGCTTTTAAAAAATATGTTATTATTTTTCATTTTACAGTTAATTTCTAAGTAACTGCATAAAACTAATACCTAATCACACCGCTTTTTAATGACTAAGTTGCACAGTTATATGGTAACTATTTAAGCAAGCAAACTATACTGTGTTGTGTTTGTAACCTCATAAAGATTATTCCAAATCTGAAGCATATTTGTGAAATTATGGGACACTTTTTTTTTAACAGTCTTGTTCTCTAAAACACAATAGAGCATGAAGCATCCTTTATCAAGACATGTTTGTGAAAGAGGTTTTTTGGGTTTTACCTTTGGCTTGCGTTATAAATATAGCTATAGAAAGAGCAGATGAATTCTAGCAAAGTTATCTTTAGTTTTTACCCTAATTTTAGGTATCTGTGTGCAGAGTTCCTCCTGGAAGACATTTCTTATCAGAATTTGAGCATGCAACCAGCTTGGTCTGACAAAATCTCTTAATTCTTGCGTTGAGGCTGAGATTGGATAATTTCATACAACATGAAATAACTTTGAGGAAGATTTGATTGAGAAACCTGTGTGAGGCTAGACATGGTGACTCAACTGTGATGGCATAGGGGCTGTGTTTCAGTTGAACCTAATGGAAAACTGAAATCAGAAGGAAAGTTTAGTGCAATTTACTTGAAATGTCACTCAAGGTGGTGGCATAGACATTTGGGAATGTGCGCTCTTCCTGTTCAAATCATAAATTTAAGTCATAAAGGACCTCTGGAGTCTCTAGTTCAATCTGCTGCTCAAAACAGATTAAAGCAGGTTTCTTAGGGGTTTGTCCAGTCCCATTTTTAATATCTCCAAGGATGGAAATCTCACAGCCTCTCTTGGCTTTGTCCCAATGCTTTGCCATTCTCAAAATAGCAATGGCTTCCTGTCCCTAGTGTTTGCCTACCTCTGGCAAGACCAGAGAGAAGTGGAGGCATAATGAACCCTGTGTCATGTGGAAATGTTTACAAATGCTTGCAATAGCCTTCAAGTGGCAAAAGAAAGTTTGAATTGGCAAATCAAGAGTAAGCAAAGTGGGGATGACTTAGCTATAGCTGGTCTTGCTCAGACCAACAGAAATGGCTTAGGGTGCTCCATCAGGCTCTGCATCTCCCTGCCAGTCATCTAGCTCTTCAACTCACTCTACGTAGTGGCTCTTCTTTGCACAGGCACTCACGAGCGGGGTACCTGTATGTCTTATCACCAGTCGTGCTAAGCAATGAAATCACAAGCAGTAATATTTTAACTACCATTTTGGGGCACCACTGTATAAAGGTGATCTCTTGCTTTCATATAGGTCCTTTAGGTGCTATGAATCTGTTCATCCTTGGTTGTGGTTTTACTGATGTTGTCTTTAACTGAGGAAAGTAAATTCTTCCCCTTCTCTTTCCTGTTTGTTTTTACCTTTCCCCTTCCCCATCCCTAAGAAAGTCACCCAGACTACTTAGTTCCAACTGAATCCCCATTTAATCACCAGAGGTTTTGTAGTTCTGTTGCTTTTTGGTGGCTTGCAAAACCTGTGATTGTGTGTACTGAGGGGCAGGAGATAGATTTTTCTTTTCTTTTTTCCTTCAGTGGGTAGGGGGGTTTTGTCCATCCAAAAAAAAAAACATTGAAAAAAATATCATAGAGGGATGAACATCATCAGAAATTTGATAGCCTAATTTTCATGATTGGGATTTTGTCTAGGAGTGCAAAACCTCAAACCCAAGACCTTTTCTGTTTATATATTAGTGCCTTCATGTGTTCTGGGTCTCTGTTATACTCTCTTATTGAAATTGTTCTGTTTCATGTTCTTTAAATGTAATAAGACATCGAAAGGATATCAAATAGTACTTTAAGGGCTCAAACTTTTTAATAGCCAAAGTTAACTTCTTAACTACACAGGAACTGAGTATCAGGAGGGTGGTTTAGGAACACTTTTTTCCTCTGAAGTTTCATCCAAAATTCTCAGCTTGATCTTTACTCACAAAAAATGTATCAATGAATAATCATTTCGTTACAGGAACTAAACAAACTTAGGTTGCCAAGACATGTCTTGATTACTGTTTGGCTGTGCCTGCAACATCATTAAATTATAGGGACTAGTAAATTTTATTTTTTTCTTAAATGCTGTGAACCATCCTAGCTCTGCAGTGTGGGAATAGCCTTTGTGGCTTTTCTTCCATTATTTACCACAGCTGGTGTTTGCAATTTTCCAGTTTGTGATTCCATTCCTTGTTTGATTTCTTTTAATTTACAGAAATGTTAAAGTATTGTTACAGTTCACAACTCCCTTACTTGCTCAACTAGTAGCACAAGTGAAGAAAAAAAGAGATGTACATCTTTTCCTGCCAACAACCTTTTCAAGTATTATTTAGAGATTTAATATTTCCCATACAAGCATTTGTGTATAAATTCTATTGAAAATCTTCCTTCTCTGTAATGAGGAGTATTGTTTCTTCTGTGCTTTTAATAACATATATGCCATTAGCAGATTGTGCACTTGAAAATGCTGACTGATTATTAGTTCAGCTTCCGCCATTGCAAATCCCCTTGCTCTTGAGCTGGAGAAAGGCTGAAAGAGCCATAATTGCACCTGAACTAATTAAATTGAAATTATCTGCATGAGAATATTTGTTTAATAGAGTGTTGACTGCTTCTGGGGTGCACAAGATGTAAGACCAGTTTTTTAAGGTATTTGAATTCCTAAATCTCATTAGATGTCTGTATGCCTCCTTAAGTAACTAAATACCTTACAATACTTGGCCTTTGATCTCCTGCAGATGAAGATGTTCAATTCATTAGTGGGATGAATAATGTATTTTATTAGATATGAATGTAATTTTCTATCGGGGTTGACTCAGAGTAGAAGCAAATCATCAATGCAGCACTCTTCCCTAACTTTAACTAACCATTTAAATACCTCAGTTGTCCCCATGAAGCTCTTGGTTTGCCAACGCAGCATGATCTCTGAAGCTGTAAGATTTTCAGTTCTAGATGAATCTTGCCAGTCAAAGTTAATGGAATTACTTGTACAGTTTGTACTGCTTTGTTTTTAGATACTTTACCTTTTTATATGAATTGTTGTAACAGTCTTTCGAAAAGTAATTTAAAATTCAGTTTACTATTATAGTGAGTTATTATTATGACTAATTATAGAAGGGCTGCTACACTACATACTAATTAAATTCAAAGACCTTTCATGATATTGATAAGCTATTTCCTGTAATAACATTATTGCCTCTTGTGATAGGGACATCTGTTTTTTTCCTAAGTGTTCTGTTTCGATTGACTCTTTTCAGGTGCAGATCTTTAACAAAGACAGAGAGAGGTGTAATTCAGCTGTAAATAGACTGTGAACTGATCAATACTATAGGGAACCAAAGAAATCTTGAAGGGTGTTGAGCATGGTACAGAAAGTATCGTATGTACAGGCAGAATGATTGTAGCAATAAAACTGGCTCTACCAAGAAACAAGAGTTTGTGGCCACTATCCATGGATGTTTTAAGAAGCCTTTAACAAAAGAATATCGGTGTTATATCCAAAGCTAGATATTATGCAAGTCAAGTAAATAAACAAAAGCACACAGTTTTCTGGTCCCAAATGAAATGTGGAATGTGACTATCAGGCCTCCAGCTCAGGGTGGCACCTTGCAAAACTGAGTCAATGCTGTTGAAAGAACTTATACCAACCCCAGCTGTCAATGTAAACAGGACTTCTCAGTATGATATATAGAGTTTATCTGTTCCTGCCAATGCTAAATCACTAGATTAAAAAGTCATATTGACATTTTAACATTAGTTTTATTTGTAAGCATTGGGAATACTGGACGAGATATTTTGGAAGTTATCCCTGTATTTCATTAAGGAAAGATGACACAGAGAAATACTTTTTAAAACATTCTTAAACATCCAGGTAAAATAGGTCATTATATTTCACAGCTCAGCTTTCACAATGCTGATTAGCCATGACTCAGACAGAGGGAGCAAACCTTCATCAGAGTCCTTGTCTTTTAGTGACTGCTGAGCAATGCACTGCACACAGCTGGTGTCAGTGCCTCAGTGCTTTTATCCAAAGCATTGCATCTGTTCATACTTTTAAAATAAAAAAAGCAAAGTACCTTTTATATATTTTAAACTGGAAATAGGATCAAATGGCAATGTGGGAATACAGATTTAATTACAGCACTATAGAACATCTGTTCACATATCTTCTTATCCTGTTTGGGCTTGTATGGAATAAAGGAAATTAGGATCATCTTCAAGGGAAGTTCCTACCCCTGTATTACCACAGAGTTGATGCCCTTTAGCACTGCCAACCCGAAATTCATTGAGTATGATGTTCTCCTGAGATGATTGCATAAGTGATAAATAGGAATCACTTCATGTGCGTATTCACTTTCTCTGAACCACAGCAGCAGGCTTTACATTCTGTTCCTATTCCCACCTCTTGCAAACATTTTCAGTATGATACGTATTACTGGACACGTGGCTGTCTCAGACCAGAACTAGGTAGTAGTTTATATGTGACTCTGGCCACAAATAAATTTAACTTCATTTCTTAAGTCTCTCTTAGCTTCACCTCTTAAATCTCAGAGATTTCTACATCTATTTGTTCATCGGTAAGTCATACTTCTAATAAAAAGTTCATGAAAAAACACGTTCTGGAAAGGTAAAGAGGTTTACTAGGGCTGAACTGTATTCTACTATCAGTGTTTTAGAAAGAAGAGAGACATTTACTTTCTGTGTTTCATCATATCAGTTTTGGACAAAACATCTTTTCCCATGAAGTTCGAGTTTTAAATTGCAAGTTTTTGAAGTAGGAGTCAAACCAAAGACTTCTGACAAATGGAAAACCTGTAGTTAATTACCTTTTTGTAAGTCATTTTGCCAGTTCAGCTGTCTCTGTAACTCTGAACTTAGACAAATGCCTTTCTAGGCCCTCGAGTATCATTGTATTGCTGCGTGGCAATCAGGTCAGCAAATGCTTTTTATGATAATGTTCAGAAGATTTACACTGATACATAAACAGTAGATGTGATGTACAACGGATGGCAACTTCTTTAGAAGTGATTGTTTTAACCAATAGGAGCTGATTTGTACAGTGCATGAACAAAAAAGGCGGTTTCCTGCTAAGAAAAATAGATTCCCTGAGAGTTATTGCAATGATAGCCTGTGGATCCTACATTGCTAATTATGGTTTGAGGCAACGATGTTGGCACATTGTTGCCAGATGGAAGGTTCTTTTTACTGGCCACTTAATTAACAACTGGTAAACAGTTGCACCCAAATACACTTATTTACATATGCAGAGTGCTTACTGTGTCACAATGATGCTAATGGCTTAGAGAGCAAGTCTTATTAATGCGATCACTAATGGGAATGTCAGAATAAATTATCTTCTCTGGAACTGTGAGCTATCTGCCACCTGCATGGGAGCTCCCAAGCTTGAGGTTTCTGTCTGCCTCTTGAAAGCTGGGATGCTTTCCAAAGCAGCAAAGGGAGCTGGAGGAATCTGGATAGTTCAGGGGGGGAAGTCCTGTTTCTAAGGGAGGCTAGCTGAAGTGCAGGTTCCCATCCAAGTTCTATCTAACATATCTGAAAAGGTTTCTGGTACACAACACCCACAGCTTTTAGTGGAAGAGCTTATTTTATTTTACAAAGTTGCCTGCACATCTCCTGGAAGGGGGAGAGGTCATAGAGATAAATGGGCCCTGTTCCCCAGCTGCCGTAATTCATTGTCTGGTTGGTACAGAACCCATAGTTTAATTACATACTAAGAATAATCTTTTGTATTTCTGTATTACCCCCCCCCCTTGGAGAATCTCAAAGGTTTTTTAAATTGCACCTCACAGTTCACAGGAGTGTAACAATTTGTTCTTGAACCTGTTTAGCTGGCAAGAAAACAGAGGTGTGGGTGACTTGAAGGGAACACAGTAAACAATCTTTCCAAGATTTTTTAGGGAGGAAAAAGGGCACCTGAACCCTGGTGGTACTGGTCATTTTACCTCTATCCCTGTCTGTTGTTGCCACTGACCAATAACAGTGGTGAAATCCAAAAGTTAATTTGCAAAAGCGAGTGAGATGGTGGCAGCAGGCTGGTTTATGGAAGGCAGTCCAAAAAGGACAAGTGTTAAATTATTCATGTAAGTAATAACCAGCTGCAAAAATGCAGGGTAAGAAACAGCTGGCAATCTGAAATGGTTGTAAAATGAACATTAGTTAACGGTGTCATGGTGTTCTTAAAATAAGTCAAATGCAATTTTGGAGTGTATCAGCAGCATCTTGCATAGGAAGGACCAGGAGTATTATGTCCAATTTTTGAGCATTATTCTAAGATTAGCATACGAGGCAGTCCATGAGGGCACAGCAGAGAGCAGTGAGAATTGTTTGAGGGCTAGAAAATTTGCCAAAAAGGCAATGTAGGACAAACTCGGCTTCTGTATTCTAAAGACGACTGTGGAGAGTTGATATTGGTCTTCAGATATAAAGATTGCCTGAAAGAGGAAGGGAAAAAGATTGTTTTACTTATTCATGGTGCATTAGACAGAAATAATGGACTTAAACTGCAGAGAATTGGGTTAGCTGTTAGGAAAATACATTTACAGTAAGGATAATGAATACCATAATTAATTGCCAGAGGAGGGTGTTTCTGGATATCTTTAAGAACCGATTAGACACACATCTGTCAGGTATAGCTGACCCAGGTGTAACTGGTCCTGCATTAGGAACGAGAAGCTGGACAAAATGATACTGGATGTCCTGTCCAGCCCTGTGGCAAGCTCTCCTGTCTCACATTGAAAGCCCATTTTAAACTTGCTTTTGTCCTGCTGCCTCCATCATGACAGTAGCTGAGGATAATCTGAAGTCCTGCTTTTGCTTTTCTGATCAATTCAGCAAGTTGATGGACAGGACAGACGTGTTTTCCCATGGTGATGTTAGGCTAAAATTTACATTCTATTCACTCCTGTCTCACAGCACCTTTTTTTTGCCTGGCTGTGACTTTGCACTACTCACAGTCCTCTGGCTCTGGCCATTACCTGCTGATGTGGTTTATTTCTGAAATGTGGATGATGCCCAGGACTAACACAGGACCTGGAGCCATTCTTTTCATTTGACGATTGCCCCTCTCTTTTGTAAACAATATTTCTGCATACTTTGCCAAAGATTTGTCTATTTGCGGATCATTTTATTTGAAGTGCTACAGATTAGCCATCTGGAGGAAGTTGTCCAAGTAATGCTGGATGCAGGAAAGGACTGTTTCTAGTATAAAAGCCACCTTCTGGATTAGGGTTTTTCCCAGGACAGAAGTGATCCTTTGCTCAATATCTGCACAGCATGATCCTGCTACGATATTGTCCCATTAGAAATAATGTTCATTTTAATTGTCATTTCTGAGACGTGCTTGGAGTTACCTTTACATCTCTCTGCATTTTGAAATTTTCCAATTAAAAAAAATAAGTTAATACAGCATTAACTTCACAGAGAAGAGGGTCCTGATATACTGGAACATCACTGTAGCTTACTATTTATGCATTACTGTAAGTCTTTTTCCTTTAATATTTTTACAGGTTTAGTTTTAAATATTTCACGATCATTAGGGGAATTTAATGATTATTGACACGGGAAATATATTTTGTCAGTGTCACTGATAGTATTATTTGAAGTACATTTATAAATTAGTCAAGTTCATTTGCAATGCTGAGTTCTACGGGTAAACAAAGGAGATAATTTTTTAACTAAAACTATGGGGCATGTTGCTTGCTTCTGTACCGAGTTTAGAGTTGCTGATATTTTGAAACAAAATAAATGCCTTCTCTTTGTAATGGACATAATTTCCTATAAGAATAAATGGGGTTTGGAGGCAACTGTGCTAGGTTTGCTGTGTACAGCTCCCCTCTTACTGACTTGTTAAGTCTATTTAAATCTTAATTCTGTCCTGCTGTTTCCATCATGGCAATAGTTGAGGAAAATCTGAGATGTGGTTTCCACTAGTCTGTTTAACTCAGTGAATTGTATTCTTCCCATTCTGCTTCACTGCATCTGCTTGCTTTGTCCTTCCTTTGCATCCTGTCTGCGGACCTTTTTTCTCAGTTGTGGTCTTACTGTGCTAACTCTGATCGTGGATTAAGACACTACTTTGATTTAAAAAAAAAAAAAAAAAGCATAAAAATAAAATCACAATAAGCCATGTATTAATTGCAGACTCTAATTTTTCCCCGTTGTTTTTGTTTTTTTGCAGATTGTTTCTCAGAGGAAACTCTCAAAGTCCTTACTCAAACATGGGAACACAGCAGGAAAGTCCTCTATAACAGTAAGTCAGTCTTAAATACACTCTTATTTTCCTGTTATTTAGAAATATCTACAGTGAGTAATTCTCCCTAAAAGCATCCTGCTAAGTCACCAGAACAACCCCTCATTGAGAAATGTGTTTATGTAACAGATTACTTTTGCTGTTTCTGAGAAATTCTCGTAAGGAAATGGCAACAAATATTGTATGATTTGTACAAGAGCCACAATATTTACTACTACTACTTTTAAGGTATTTTGACAGCAAGAAAGTTGGGCTGTTTGATTACTTTTAGTTGAAGATCTAGAACCTACAGGAATTCATGTTGACCTGCTTTGACCTACAGAGTCCGATGTTTCTTGGCCTTTGGGCTTTTTCCAGTTTCTAAAACAACAAAAAAGCCAAAAAAAGCAAATCAAAAAAACCACACACACATCCAGCAACACCAGATGCAGAAGTTTGATGAGATTAGGTATTTTAGTTGTGTTGTAATGCAGTTACAGACTGGATAGTTATAGCCCCATGTGTATCTTGACATCTGCAAATCAATGCGTTGCCTCTCTTTCATCTATGTTTTTGCTGGCTTGTTTGGGAGATCAAGCTTGTCTGCACTGAACCTAGCATGCTTGTGACATTTGCAGCTCTGCATTAAGATGAAGACTATAATAAAATATTCTGCTTTGGGGATATTTGCTCTTTTGCCTCATGGGGTTGAGAACGACTTTTTTCCTTGATGTGTTATTAGCCAGATGGGTTTCTTTTGGCTTGATTGTTTGGATTTTTTTTCTGCCTTCAGACACAGAAGAGACAGCAGACTGTGAGAAGTAATGCTTTCTAAGATCCCAGGGAATTTTTTTTCTTAGGTGTCTTCCTTGGTGCTTGGCTGGAAAGGGTCTTGCTTAAATGCAATTTATTGTTGGTCTGGGGTTAGAAAGGGATTCCCTGCTCATCTGGCTGAATAGAACCAAGAGAGAGTTTTGGAGTGTATCAGCAGCGTAGCTTGTGAGACATGAGAGGGTATTCTTGCATAGGAGAGAGTTTTGCTCCCTAAATAACTTGGTGTGGTTTGCCTGCTGGGACTTTCTGGGTGTACTTCATCTTGTCCATCCCTGTGGTGTTTTGGACCCCCCTTCTGTTCTATGAGAGACACAAAAGAGTTTAGTCTTGTGAAAACACAAATATTCTAGTTCAGCTGAAATTGTTACATTTGTTAATAGAGTGTTCTGGCAAAAATTAATGCGCTGTGATACACAGAAGATGAGAGAAAACAAGTTAATAGTCCCTGCTGGCCTAACACTGGATGATAACCATGAAATATGGACCTTAGTTACTTGTTTTGGCTTCCAGCCAGTAGTGTCAAGGGGCAAGTTGACTTTACTTGAATGGGAAAAAAACTGAACTCAGACAAAAATGAATGGGAAAAGTTTGCTGTCTCAACAGAATATGTCAAAATAGACTATTTGTCGTTATTTCAGAACCCAGCATACATAGCAAGTATCTTACAAGTATGCAAGTTACAAATACTAGTTTCCTAACTTGTACAGTGTAGTGAATTACGAGGGTTTTTTAGGATTTTGGAAATTCTTGTCTTGGTATGTTTTGCTGGAATTTTTTAGCCCTGTGACTGTGTGTAATGTCTCATCAATATAAATTTATTATATGACTGTGGGATAAAAACAGAGCCTTGTTCCACTTCTCCAGTTAGAAGTCTGGCAGCCTTTATAGGAGTGGGTTCGTTATATTCAGTTAAAAATACTTGTGAAACTTGGTGTGCAAATCCCAGAGCACTGGTGCGCATATACAACTTACGATCTTTTAAACCATCACACTACATGGAAGAGAAATGTGTCAGATTCTGTGAGCCAAATTTCCAGCAAGCTCATATGTGCCTGGAACATCCCTGTGTGATGGTACTTTAATGCCCAGTTAAGCATTTGTGCTCCTATGTGGCTGCGTGTGAGTATTTTGTGTGAGGGAATACAATAGTTTACTGCTATGAGATCTCACGGCAAGAACAGTCTCAACTCAGGCAATTTAACTTCATTTAATTCATTGACAATTAACGTAAACCAATTCAGGTACAGAGAAACAAATACAATAAACTCGTAAGGAAAACCACCTTTCCTTTCCCTTCCCTGGGCTCAACTTCAGTTCAGACACCTCTCCTGCCCTCTTCGTAGTCTCTGCTCCCCTTGCCCTTACTACATGTTTTGCTCATTCTTTCAGTGAGGTCACCAGTGGCACAGGCCAAGGTCAGAAAACAGTGATTTCTTTTTTGCTGCACTTTGTTTCTTACTCATTTTCTCAGCTCTGCTATGGTTTTACACATAGGCCACAGCCCTTTTGTGGGAGTTCCTGCTCCAGCATAGGCTTAGTGGGGGAGGCAGGCCCTCAGAGGTACCTCCTCTGTCATGGAGGCAGGCCTTCCAAGAGCGCATCGCCAGCTGTGTCCCCAACAACACCCCCTTTTCCATGCCTCCTCCTGGATCTTCTTTAGGATGGCTTCTCCAGCCTCCTGCTGCTCCTCCCTTTGTGACTCCTGCCTCTAGGAGCTGCTGCCCATCCTTAAATACGTTCACCCGTTTGTGCCATATGCGTCTCTGAGGAGTTGATATTTTGGGGTGCAGTTGGTGGCTGCTATCCATTGCTGAGCCACCTGGAGCCAGCTGTGACAAGCATGGGGCAGTTCACAGCCTCCCCACACAGGTCACCCCTGCATCCCGTGCTACCAACCCCTGCCAGTTATACCCAATGCACAGTCTGAGTTAGTTTCTATCAAAGAAAGAAAAAAGGACGTAAAAAATCCCAGTGATACTGACGTTTCTTAAGGCTGTAGACAGCCAGGCTAATTCCTGGGAGCTGCATATGTGGGCAGTAAAAACATCCCGTGCAACAGTGCTCTGACTGCAGCTTTCAGCAGCCTTCAGCCAGTTTGAAGAATCATTGGGGTGTCCCAGCAGCTCCCTGAGGACTTGGACTCCGTGCGGTGGCGACGGTGTGAGGCTGCCTGGAGAGCTGAGGTGGCTGCCAAGTGTGTGGCCCTGGGCATGAAACACCCAGGAAATACATTCTTTTGGGCAATTTAATCTCTAGGGGGGACTATTTACAATATGGAAAGATTTTATAACTGTCAGATAAAATATAATGTGGTTTGTTTCAAAGAACACCTTTCAGTGAAGTATCTCACTGAAAGGTTTGGTTAATACCTTCTGTCCACAGAAGCATTTTAATGGACTAGACATTTTGTCAAAAAGATATTTTGGTGGTTGGTTGGATATTTTAACAACATTGCACAGCACAGTGAGTAGCATCATTACCAGTGCAGCTTAGGCCATCTGAAAGAGTCACGCTGTATTATTTAGTGTTACTTTCTTCTGACTCAGTCTAAGGTAAATGGTTTTGCCAATGTAGCTATTGCAGAAAAACTGTATCAGGAGAACTCTCCAACTGTAAATGTGCCTCTCATGACAACTAGTGACAGGTGACTTCACTCCTTTTTCAGTTTAGCTTGCCAAATGATGCTAAAGCAGCATAAAAATAATTAAGGTTTAGACTCCAATAATACAACTCTTGTACAGCTTTTTCTGTCCCCTTGGACACTTTGAGACTGTGCAATTCTCCATTATCCGTTCTGGGGAGAAGTGTTTGGTCAGAGGAAGGGGATCCCTGATGGATGCTGATGTATGTCTGCTGGCAGATGATTGACAAGGCATGGCTGCACCATACAAAGCGATTCAGGTCACCCATCCACCGAGCAAGGGGTTCACTGGGTGTTCTTAGCCCTTCCCAATGGCAAACAGAAACATATCAACTAGTACCACACTTCAGCTTCCTGATAGAGTCTACAGTCTTCACGCTGGAAAATGGCATCTTTGTCCCCTTTCATTACACCGTGCAAAACTCAAATGTAGCTTTCCATTTAGGTGATTGCTGAGGAATTGTCTGGCAATGACGACTACGTTGAACTTTCATTCAGTGCACGGAAATTGGATGACAAGGTAAGCTGCTTGGTATTAACCTTACTGAAAGATACAAGAATGCCTGCAAATATAATTTGATGAGATTTTCCCCAACAGATATTTTTTGCCTTATGTTATTAAACACATCAGAGATTTCAGATAAACGTTCAGATTGAGGCTCTCCTCAAGTTGCAAAGTAATTAAAAAAACAAAACACTCAAGGGAATCTAATTAAAACCAAGACAATTTAATTACACTACAACCAAGACAATTTAATTATTTAAAATGCCACAGATCAGAAGTGCTTAGAGAAGTGAGCTTTCCATAAGTAGTCAAAGACATTATAGTTGAACTAAGCATCTTAAAATAAAGCTAGAAAACTTCATAACAGCTGAGTCATGATATACTTTTCGTTCAACAAAATGTAGCTTGAATGTGAGGAGAAGACTCTTGCATGTTTGTTAAAAAGTTTTCCCCTCTTTAATAAGCAAACTCCACTGACTCAAATGCTACTCTTCAGTATAAGGACCACCTCTTTATGAAAACACCTGTAGTTTAGTGATACACATATAATAAGCACCTCAAGCAATACACGTTCCAAGGAAGTCCAGATGACTGCTTGTAAGGCACACTCTCTGTTATTTCAGTGTAATAGAAGACACATAATTATTTGAGATAATCTGGGGAATATCTTTGTAATTGATAGATGTCGTAACACTATGACCCTTTTTAGTCCCTTGTTATATATGAAGCTGCTTCTAATTAGAAGCATATGGTAATACTATACAAAAGTTTATGATTCTGATGCTCCAAAGATACGCTTGTAAACATTTGACATACGAGTAGCTTAAAATTAAATCAGTGAGAGCACTTTTGGAAACATACATCAGATTTTCAAAATCCAGCCATAACTGATGAATAATATTTTCATCCGAAACTGCCAGAGAAACCCAGGCAAGCAGAAAGTACAGCAAAAGTACACAGAGAGATTAATAGTACTGGAATTTATTTAGAACATACAAGTAAATAACATTACTCTGCTCATGGTCACTAAGAATCATAAATGATCAGGATCTGAATTTGCTTCTCATCTGAAAGATGAATGACCTCTTCCTTCAGAGTTGCTGGAGTCTTAGTACTTCTGAATCACATAATTTGTTTAGGTGTCAAAATGTAGACTTAACAACCTCACTTTAGACAGCCATCTTCAGATGTGATTTCCGAAGTTGTACACAAGTTTCTCCCTGTTCCACATGCTGTCACATCTAGAAAAAAGGAAAGGATATAGAAAGCATTTTAAGACTTCACTTGGTAATTCCTTTTCCACAAATGTAAAATATAATCTGGTGTAAATATCACGATTTGCTTGTGGCTATTGTTGGTATAAATTACGAGGATACTGCCAGACTGTGTTTCTGAGATAGGTCAGTGTTGTCTGGGCAATAGCTTTAGCAAGTCATTGAAACCTTTTATGTGGATAAAGGTAAGGAGGATCATTCTGAAATATTGCAAGAACGTTGTCATTCTTGCCATTTTAACGTATCCAGACAAGATGAGCTACATCTAATAAAAAAATTCCTGGGTGGTGCAGTGTGGAACTCGGGCAATGACTCATTGTGTGTTATCTGAATCAAAACTCCTGTCTTCAGCTGATGAGAATCACTGGAAATCTGTTAGAGTTGAAAGAAAGTTTTCAATTTCCTCCAGCTAGAGACGTAGCTCTAAACATGGCTGAACCTCAGCTTTCCTCTTTTAAAAGAAATGGCTATGGCTTTTGTTATGCCTTATAATGAACTTTGATGTCAGTAGATGCAAGACACTCTTAGTAATTATTTTATTAAGATTTGAAATTATTTAAATGGCATAGTTTCGCCATTGGTGAAAAAGCATCAGTGCCCCGATGTCACCTAAAGATCAAAAAAACCCATCAAAGAATTGAGAAGAGACCATCTCGTAAAATCCTACGCACGGTTTTGCATGGCTCTGCTTAAGTGAAGACCTGAGTAGAGAGGTAAGATCAGAGAAGCAGAATGAGGGCTGAAACTGGCCTTTGGGTCTCCTGAAAGACAGAAGCCTGTGGGACTGGTGAGTCATGGTCTGTTACACAGGGTCACGTTTGTAACCCCAGGGGTTGATGCACTGGCAGCTGTCAGGGTGGCAGAAGACCAGTTGAATCTTAATGTCTCACAGCTTGGGGGTAAAGGAAGGGGTGGGGAGAGGTTCTGGATGTCCTTTAAGGATTACAAAAAAATTAAATTATTTCCATCCGTTGCCATCAGTGGTATCTTGAATGGATGAGAATTTTCTTCCTCTACCCTTTAAAGGAAGAGTCATTGAAAGAGGGTCCAGATTGTAGTCCTTAAAACTATGAGTTTCCTCCAATGAAGGAAAAAGGTGCAAACACCACATTTTTGGCAGATTAAATAAAATTGGTCTGATTTAACAGACAGTATACATCTGGGTTTTTTTTTGTTTTTTTTTTTTTCCTTACTCCCCTGACATAAAACTGCAAGAGTTTTAGAGAGGCTGTAAAACAAGTAAAGCCTATTCAGTTTTTCCTGCAGAGGTGGCTAAAACATTCAGTAAAAAAATATAGGAAAGCCACAGGTATGAAAGTTTCCTTTAGTTAACTGACTTTGCAGAGATAAAGGTTATGGTTTTTATTACAGTGCTTGTTGGGAAGGTATAACTGCATTTTCATGTTTTATTGAAGCCCAGTCAGCTCAGATGGCACATTTCTGTTTCAAGAGATCCACTGAGAACACTTCACAGTGGAACGATAACTTTTGGAAAGGTTCTATTGTATTAATAGCTGTGTCACAATTACCATAACAAGCAGCTATGTTTTTATGATAGCTATAATAAATTGTGAGCACTGAAGCAGGTAAACTGTTTTTCCCATTCTGAGAAGCAGTTATCGTGGCTTCAAAAGACTATCCAGCAAATGTCTGCAATATACAAGCTAGTATTGCTTTTTTATACATTTTCCCAGTACTAAATGACTACCAAAATATCCTTAAATGCCATGGGTTGCTCCAGAAGAATTTTCAAAGCTGATCGGTGTCTTTTGGCTGCTTCAGCCCTTTTCTGATGGACCTTTGACTTACCCCCAAACCTGAATTTTAAAAAGTCTCATGCTCTGAAAATATACTGAAATACATGTAAAGTTAAGTTCTCAAAAATTGAGGTAGTTAATTTTTTACAGCTTAAGCCATGTACTTGTGTTACTACTGTATAGCTGCTGCACATACTGAAAGAACAATGTACAGTATATCTCTAGCAAATGCATTACATTATTCACTTAAATATTATTAAAATATCAAAAAGCTAAACCATTATTGCTGCTATTCTTCTTTCAGAGGATATTCTTGTGAGATAATGCAAAGCTTAGATTCAGCATAACAATCAAAAAGCTTTGACAACATTAATAAGTATGAAATAAAACATTCCTTCAGCATATCATTATTGAGCTGTTACAAAGCATCTTCGATATTGAAGGATTATTTGTTTGTACCTTCATTCAGAAAGGAATTAGACTTTGCTTTTGCATTGAAGGAGGAGTGATAATGCTATCATCCAGCATTAAAATCTTTCCCTTTAGGTGGAACTACTGCCTTGGTAGTTAAAACCAAATATTAAAATACTTTCCTAGTGCTGACTTGCTGTTTCAGCTTTCATGATACTCAGCTGGGAATGGTACTGTGTTTTGAGTCTTACACAAAATCCTGGTTTCCTTTCTGACTTTTTCTGCCCTTCAGAATGCATTCCTTGGATGTATCGTTTTGAAGTGTTTTCTTTCAGATAACTTTTCTTGCATTTCACATTAACATGGGCTTAAAGAGTACTTGCTTCTTTAACCTTCTCCAATACATCTTGCCAGTACTTCTGTTAGTTGGTAGCAGCACAATGTCCTGGCAAATTATATTCTGTTTTGAGGAGGCAGGTGAATAGTGTGTAATTCAGCGGCGCTGTAGAATATGCTTCAAAGGGCCTTGCGTGATAAAAATGATGTCAAAAGGCCAAAGAGGTACAGAGACAGAAAGAAACAAGATCGGTGGATGAAGGAGCTAAAACTCTAGGAATCTGGACTGGGTGTAAGCAGGGAGAAGGCTGTAAAATGAAATTTTACAGTTTTGCCTGCCATGATTGAATAGTCAAACCGAGAGCAACAGCAGTGCCATGAGGGTCCTTGTGGAACCAGGGCAAAAATGAAATATTGCTGAGAGACACCAAGAGGTCTCAGTAAAACTACGCTGGCTCTCACGTTTCATTAGCAGTCAGGGAAGCACCATTGCACTGTGCCTGAAAGCTCAAAGAAAAAGAAGTCTCAAGAGTAACCTGTCCTATATTTTATTTTAGGATTTTTTCAGCAAATCTGATCCTTTTCTGGAGATTTTCCGGATGAATGATGATGCAACCCAACAACTTGTTCACAGGACTGAGGTAAGGAGTGAGGTTGGGTTTACTTTCAGGTGGGCTGTCAGGAGGAATAGTATGTTTTCCATGTCACAAAGGGTATTGCAAGCACCCACAGTTAAAAACGCTTCTGTCTCTTGTGTAATTATTGACTAATGGGTATCAGTTCTTGACTTAGGCACATGAGAGTAGGGGAAGATGGTACTGAAGCCAAAGATTAAAGTTTAATTAAACTGGCAGATATTCTGTTTGAAGGTCAGGATATTTAGCCCAAACCATGCTAAAGATAGTATCATATTCTCCCATTAATGCTATGTTCTGTCTTCTCCACCTCCTCCTAGATTGCTGGTGCTAAAAAGTTTTGTAATCTGGGTGCTTTACATTAGTTTCCTATGACCCAGTGTCATTATTACTTCCATGGTTAAGACTGGCACTGGCTTAAAAAGTAGCATTTAGGTGTACAGGGTGGAGCTGCAGCAGGTATTTGGGGTTATGAGCCTGTCAGTTGTGTATCACATAAAGTCTTCCTGGCACAGCAGACCGTGTGACTGTAAACCGATGCTGCCCATGCCCATTGCCCAGTCCTGCATCTCTTCTATGGCTTCCAGTTCAGGGATGTATTCCACAACATTTCCCATGTAAGTTATGTCCCCACTGAGGCCTGGCAGTGCTGGGGCAATCTCTGTAGCATTTTCTGGCTACAGGTCTGTTTCCCACCTGTGCTCCTTTTTAGGGTGTCCATGGAGCTTTGCAAACTGCAGGTTGCTCAAGGGCATATATTCCATGTATGTTGTTCTGCAAACCTCCAGCTGAGCTCTGCTTTCTTCTCTTTCTGGTGAACATACTGTACTGAAAATCATGGCTCTTGTTAGCATTCTGTTTGGAGATGTGTTAAGGGTTCCCTTCCTTTCTTTTCTCTCACAGGTTGTGATGAATAACTTAAATCCAGCCTGGAAGACCTTTAAAGTGTCTGTAAATTCTCTGTGTAGTGGAGACCAGGACCGCAGGCTAAAGGTCAGAAGTCATTCCTACTTTTCAAATTGTTTTATTCATATAAAACAAAATTTTGTCTTCCTTTTTCAATTGAAGATTGCTACTCTGCATTGCCTTCTGAGGGTGCACCTTACACAACCAGATGCAGAAGGTTGCACCCTGCCTCTTCCTGGGCACAGGGTCCCAGATCATCTAGACCAGCTTATATCTCACAGTCACTCAGACCAATTATTTGTGCTCGTTATAGGACGTGCGTCTTGAGGTAACTTAAATTGAAATGGGTAACATCCCGCAGTAATGCCACCACGTAGGTTCGAGACAAAAGATGGATCATATATCTGCCACTCAAATGAAAAGCAAATTTAGCACAGCACTGCCTTTATTACATTGTGTACAGTGGCCTTTAAATCACCTAGATGAGAAAACCTAGGAAGATATGCAAGGAAAATGTGATGCCTAGAATGTCGGAGCAAGTGGCAAGTCCATAAGGGTAGAGATATGTGGTTGTGGAGAAAGAGTCATGCTTCAATGTCTTTAAAATTGAGGTGAGAAGGTATGAGAAAGACTGAGATTTCAGCTTGGGCAGAAGAACATGGGTGTAGGAATAAAGGGCATCTTTGAACTATGAGCAGAGAGACAGTAGTTGAATTTATTTGCAGATGCTGCTGCCAAAAGATAGTCTGAGAATAGAGGGAGGAGTGAAGAGGAAGAACAGTCCTTTAGGACTGCCTGTAGAGAAGATGAGGGGAAAGTCAGTGAAGGAATGGGTGAAGAAGAGAACCAAGGAATGGATCCTATGAACCTATTGACAATTTTCAAAACAGTTTTGATTCTGCAGGCTTTTTTTTTTCTTTTTTTTTTTTTAGAATGCACGTGTTTATTTGTGTATGCAAGTATGATTTAGATATCGGTGTGTTTGCCTGAAGCTGCAGTTCAGACAATCACAGAAGAGCTGAAAGTAAGATTTGCACCACATCATTCATGAACGCAGAAATATTTTAAAACTAATTGTGGCTGTAAAATAAGAAAAAAAAGCTTGAAACTTCTTTAAAATTCAGGCCCTTTATGCCTTTTTGTGGGTGTAATGTAAGGCTGCTATGGAAGAGCAGCCCCCAAAATCACTTGTGTTTGACAGATAGCATATAGTAATTGTCAGATGACTATTCTGTTTGCTTTCTGTACTGACTATAAATTAGTATTTGATGGCAGCAAAGACAGAAGAGTGGAAATTATAAGAATTAGAGAGGTGAAGTGTCTGTGATGGGTTTAGCACTGTATGAATGTTTATACTTTGATTTACATTGACTAAGCATTCCAGCCTTCACTCTACCATATTTTAGAAGATTTTACTGTACATGCTTTGTTTCAGTTCATAAAGTATATAGCAATACTTTACTGCTAAGTGTTGAAAGAATTCCCTGGGCCATATTTAATGTGGGGAGATCTATTGTGTCCCAGATGCCTTGCTAAGCATCAGCTTTTCACCAGGATTGCCTCATCACCGTGAATACTAATTGCTTAAGGCTGCGTGATTTTGTACCTGTACCTGCTGCTTCATTTTTACATAGTCTGGAAGGTGTAATCTAAATTAAGGCTGTAGGAGACACCAGAAATGCTTGGAGGGAAATGTCAGTTTTTGGAAATTTTGCAAATGGAGGGAAACTTCTTAACAGCAGCATACACGTTGGGATCATCACTCCCCTTGGCTTGCCTCTGTAGGCTCTTAGGAGCTCCAAAGTCTTGGCTTTTCGTCACTTGGGTATTGAGCTTAGGGGTCTGCTTTGTATTATGAGGAATGGGGATTAACAAATAACTCAGTTTAATTTACAGAAGTTTACTCTGTAAGTCTTGCACCCAAAGCAGCATGTACAATGTCTGGGTATTTGAAACCTTATTGTTTAAAATATCTGTTTAGCAAGATAAGCAAGGTCACTAAAATCAAAGCAACCATTAATTAGGGTCTTCCTCAGAAGTCTTTTGCTAGCATCCTTTACAAAGTCTGTCAATTTAAATTCTTTATGGGCTTTTTTTTTAAAAAAATCTCATTTTGCTTTAGCTATGGTGAAGAGAGCAGTTATGTAGTTATGTTTTTATTCCTCTCAGGATGCCTTGTAAAACTTTATTGTAATTATTGGTGCTCTAGGTTTTATTATGAAAAAGATATATTAGATTTATGAACCTACTGAGCTTTTCTTCCCAGATATTGAAACCATCTGAGAAGTCTGGTCACATTTCAGAGCCGGTCATAACTTCTTTTAATAGTAATGGTACAGACAATTTGTGTATATGTTAAAGTGAAAAAAATACCTCTTTGATCCAAAAGTAGTGCATTGATTTTTTAATATGTAAAGAGATTGAGTTCACAGCAGTAATTACTGTCAAATCGGAGTGAGGGATATAATCCTTCTGACAGCAGTTTTTATCCTAGTCTGCTACGCTGAAGGTCCTGTGAATTGTGGAAGAATTTTTTGAATTCAGGTTTGGTTTCAGCCTGTGAGGTATGTTCCCTTTATCAAAGGTTTATCTGAAATACAGACTGACATTGTGAGTATCTTCTGGTAGGAATCACTGTCCATCCATTCTAATAGTTGCAGGGTTCCTCTTTTTCTAGAGGACTCCTGGTAATGTACACCCAAAAATAATCTGGTTTTGTTCAGATATATTTGGGAAATAAACATCTAACAAAGTGCTGTAGAGGCATAGGTCAAACAGTGTACATGGTGTACAGTAAGAATATCTTCTGCTGAGTTCGTACAGGGAGCCTCACTGGAAGAAATTCTGTTCATAAGGAGAAGTAGGAAAAAAGGCAAAAAGCCCTGGAAGAAAAACATTGCTGCAGGTGAGGTAATAAATGAAGCTGCAAGGAGAGGGGAAAGCATATCTATATAGACAGTCCTTTTCATCTTTCACCCACGTAGGGGAAATTCTCAAGAGAAGAATGTCCGTTAGATGTTTTTCTACTTTTCAAAAATCTGTATGTTGCAACTGTATCATTGTTGTCAGTTTGTTTATTGTTTCATCCCTGCCTAGCCCAGATTACAGATGATGATCCCGATGACATTTATGAGTTGAGTGGGGCCCATAGCTGTGGTACCAGGGCTATGACATACCTCACATCATAAGGCCTCTGTGTGTATTGAATGGCTTTTTGCAGCATGAAATCCTGTGACGTCACTGTACCTTTGGGTAACCATGAGAAAGTTGCCCCTTTCTGTGAACTTCTGATGAGGTTATAACCTGGTTCTGCCATTCTTCCCCATTCTCTCTTATGTCCGGTTGACTTCCTTGCCTTGGTCCATTCGTTGTGATGGAATAGCTGTGTCTTAGCACACAAATTGTGTTTGGTTTTCTGCTGAGGGGTCTATCTGCATGTGCTTGTAGTGTATCTACAGTGTTCTAGTGCTAGTGAGGTGCATTCAGGAGTTTAAAGGTCCTGTGATTTTCAATTTGGTTTTTTGTACCAAGACCTTTATAAATAGAAATGCATTGACCTTTCCAATATGAATCTTCACAGGCCATGAATTTTCTACATTTTTGCAGTAGATCACTGTTAAAAAAGGTCTTCTTGAGAGATCTGTACTTTGCTTAAATTAATAATCTATGCAGTGCCTCTTCTGCCTTGTTGATACTGTTATCAGATGTGATCCTCGGATACAGTATTAATAGAGGAAGCTCCACAACCTACAAGAAAGATTTTCATGTTAAGCTGGATGGAAATAGGCAACCGCTTTATTTTCATTTCATTCATTAAAAAAATAAAATGAACAATTATTATTAATTTAATTAGCTTTTCCCTAGGCTATGTTACAGCATTTTGGGGAGTGGAAGGTTGGGTCGTCATCAAGTAATTGTAATCATGTTTCCTTCTTGCATGCAAAACAAGGGCTTATTAGGGAAAAAAGGTTTCTTAAAGGTCTGCAAGTGTACTGGCTGCTCCACTCTAAGTTAAGGAAAAGCAAACAGCAGTGGTTATTTTGATATTCTCTGAGATATTACTGCAGCATTGCCTAGATCAATAAGGTTTTATTGACCTTTAATACTTGACTACAACTCTGCTTATACTGGTATATTACAAACTGTAATTGTTCAATAAGCCTTCAGTGTCTCTAAAAGTGGTATAACTGAGCAGAACTTGTGAAGAGGCCAAGTAAAGCTTAAGAGACAAGCAATAAGTAATACATTCAGCTAAATCCATTAGTGCTTTTGTTCTTTCACAGTTAGCTGCTATAAAGTGTTTGAAGCATTAATGTGGAAAGATGCGGTTTATGGTCAACAGCAATAATTTGTGCAGCATTTAAAAAAGCATGTGGCATAAAAGGCAATTCAAGCAGTGTCAACTGATGATTAGAAAAGCATGAAGAGATTTCACACGGTTCTATGAGAGAAGACGCATTTGTTGTTGCTGTTTTCTTCGGGCTTTTAATTCCAGATAGAAAGAGTCTGGCACCAAGAACCAATTACAACATAGTCTAGACTGGCTGTTTATTTACTTGATTGAGTGATTTCAGTCACTCCTGATTAACTATGCAGTTCTATATTTTCCCCTTCAATTTACCCACAAAATTAATGCCAGTGGAGCCAATAATTCCCTGCTTGCTTACCCTGATGTTGCTGAAGAGGTATTTGCATATGGAATGCTTCTTGTGAAAAGTCCTCAATGACAAGAGAGGGAGACTCAACCTTTCCGTGTCTTAATAAGAATCAAAAGATGCCTTCAAACAGCTTTTTCAGTACGTTGTTTATTTTTCATTAGGTCAGGGCATTTTCATGGGATCTTAAGAATAATTGCCTCGTTTCTCACAGGGTGCAGATCTTTCTTTATAATCTGAACAGTATTTATTTATTAGCCTTTTTAAGGCTGATGTTACTGAGTTGTGAATTTCCAGAGAAGTTCTTGTGAAACTGACTGTGAAGCTCATAATTTTAGATAATAAAATCCTCCTTCTTCGTTGTCAAAAGACACACCAAAAAACTAGGCTTAAATATTGTGATGTGGTGTATATTTAATAAGCTAGTAGAAATATTTGTATAAGTGTGCACTGCTTAACCAGAGTAGGAGATTTTAAATAGTCTTCTGAGACAATGATATGTTACTTTGAGGATTATTAGAGCTAAAGTAAATGACACACTGTAAAAGACTCTGAGGTCTCTGAGACCTCCTTGCATAAATGTCATTGGACCTTCTTTTCCAGTAAATGATTCATTAGAATATTACGATTCTTAAAGTTTCTTCTGCTTTCTCTCTCCTTTGTTCTCTCTGCATACCTGAGGTAGCAGCAACGCTACACTGATTATTAGAAACTGAAGTGGCCCACTTCAGAAGGTCTACAGTGATTGTAGGGAATTTGCTGCAACTACTCATCCTATTTTGACATCTTAGGTTAATTTATAATTTAGCAATTGGTTTATAATTCCATTATTCATTTATAATTCCTGAATTCATTAATAGCTGCAGCGTGTTTGGAACCCCGATTTATCTGAGCGTGTCAAGGACTGATCCAATCAATCTTCATAAACTCTGTGCAGGTGGGGTGCAAGATTTAAGATCATTCTTAAAACAAAAGTCCTGATGTGTGTGATTTCAGATCACAGATTCCTTTGTTTTTCTCTCCCCTTTCATCGGCTTTATTCTTGATAAAGCAATTCAAGATGCCAGGGAAGGAAATACCAGATGGAAGTGAAAATTTAGGAGAGAAATAGACTCAAGAACTGAGCTTGATCTTGTGTTTGTTAGAGTTGAGGGAACTCATTCTGATGACTTTAATAGGCACTAGTTTGTTCTCCATTATTGTAACTGCTGGATATATAGCAAATTAATTGTTAGATTAATTAATCTAGATTTGGGTTAATTGATGTTTGTGAAGTGCTTTGAAGATGAAAGAGCTGTCTAAATGACAAGTGTTGTCACAACAATTAGGGGTGCAAGGGGATTGCACATGGGAGAGATCATCTGATACACAGTGGTTAAAAAGGAAAGAGCTGATATTCATATCTCCAAGTGCTTGGGGTGCTGATTAAGATGGTGATAGACGGCTGAAGAGCTGGTACATATGGATAAAATGGGCAGGGTAGTGGGAGACAGGAGCCTTCTGTCCATTGAGTGACTCTGACAGACCAAATTCCAGAGTTCACCCTGTGAAAGGAGACTTTTCCCAGAGCCCCTGGGGCAGAAATGAAGAAACTGGCCCCTGATGTTGCAAAGAACATTCATTGCGTGAAACAAGGGCAGAGAGAGGACAACAAATATTGTGTGCAAATTTGTTTGTCTGGCTTAGGAGATCTGAGGAGTCTTTTCTCTGTTTCTCTTTAGTAAATAAGAGAGGATTGCCCCCAAATAATTTGTACATTGCATTTATTGTGCGCTTCCTTCCAATTGCTTTCTGCCTCCACAGTCCCATCCCAAGACAGATAAATACAGCCTTCCACAGCCTTGCTATGAAAACCATCAGTGTGAGGAATATTTTGAAGGGCTCTCTCGCCTCTCTTGAGCTCTCTTTGAGTTGTAATCTCCTGAAATGAAACAGAGGCTCCTAGAAATGCTGCCAGCTATAATCCAAATCAGAGGTGTGGGTGATCATTTAAAATGAGACCAAGCACATCCCTGGTAATGAGGATCAGTTCCCCACTGGAAGGTGGGGCATAAGGGATGCTTATGAATTAAATGACCTCTACGTTATTCCTGATTTTCAGATCACTGTGTTGATAATATACCAAACATCCTACAGTCCTCAGCATTAGCTGCAGAGCTGCTTACTGTAGAAGTTTAGAAACCAGTACTACCATTTGGAATGAAAAGAATAAAATGAAGCTCTGCTTTCACTAAGACAGATCAGGATTAAGGCTTAGCTCTAGCCTTGTAAAGCACCTGAATGCTCTAGTGAGAGAATTTTGAAGTGTTGCATATCTTAAAGAATATCCATCAGTCTCATACCTTTGTGTCTACAGGACATTTTGCTGTGTGACATACAGTTTCTCATAATATTAAAAATGAGAGAAAATGGAAGTGTAACCAGTTTTTCATATTCTTTTTTATTTCTTTCAGTTGAGATTGGAAAGAATAGTGAAAGCAATTTCCAGACAATCTCACTTCAGACTCGCATACAGTACCAAAACCTCACATTGGCTGACATATAACCGATTTCTAAAGACCCTTGGTTTCTTTTCAGATATCTTTCACTGTGTAAATTAAAAATTACACACTCATAGAAATTCTTATCTTGTTCTTAAAGTGTGTAAGAAATGTATTCTTTGCTATGAACAATATATTCTTGCTACTTAAATAGAAAGCGTACTTGACAATTCTGCTCATAAGTAGTATCTTTATACACTAACAGACTCTCACACAAAAATGGTTACACATTGCAGATCATACAATATATTTATTTTAAATGGTAATATTCTCAAGCAACATAGCAGAGTCAAATTTAAAGATAAACAATTTTAAAAAATTACAGTAAGTGTCTTCAGGTACCTAATTATAAATTAATATTTGTGATTCTCTAGGCAACGTTAGGACAGAAATAGCTGTTGTGTCTAACCTTTAATATTTTAGAAGGTGTCTCAGTATGTAGGGGTCACTTGAAAAGTGTGAACTTTCTCTCACACTGGAAATGTGTATTTAGCCCTTCCATGCACAGTGATCTCACCTACCACACATTCTGTTACAGTAATCTAGATCTGCGTTTTCCATTTGCCAAAGACATGTTTCTTCCCAGCTACATGACATACAGATTTTGTAATTACATGTGTGTAATGTATATGCACCTTACATAATGAAGAGGGCTGTGTTTTGTAATAAAAAAGTTTTATCTACCTTACCATTAAGCCACACAAAAACTTTATCATGTATGTTGGATTTCCAAATGATTTTGAAAATGCTTGATAGCTGTAATCAACAGGACTCCCCAGAAACAGCATTTAGCTCATCACAGCCCTCCTTGGGGTAATACTAGAAGAAACCAAGGCTTTCAGGATCAGAGACTTCAGTGTGTTTGTGGATACTTGTTCTGTTTGTGTGTTTCAGCTGCTAAAACATGCCAGGGAAGTTTTACTACAGGGCTGGCCACCACCAGCTCTGAGCTTTGGGTGGGATTCTGTGTTAGGGTAAAACTTTTATGTGACACCTTCATACCAGTCCCCCTCAGTCAGTGAGAAATCAAGACTTGCTTGTTCACTAGGGACAGCGGAGTTATTTTAATGCTCTGCTTACTGAGAGCAATGCCACCAGTGTATTTGGAAGCCTGGGAGAAGGGTGTTCTCTTGTGCCCCTCTACTCTGAGCTGCCAGTACAGCTGTTATGTTCTTCAGGGCTCCTCACTGACTGTGGCCAACTGCAGTGCAGCAATCCTTTCCTTCTTCTCTCTGGCTATTTCCAGCATGCTACTGGCAGAAGTCTTGCTCAACAGAATTGTTCAAAGCGGCTGCTAGCTTAGCGTATCCAGTTCATTGCTGCCGCTGAACACCTCAAAGGAGGTGCAAGCTGTATTGGAGGTAAGAGTTGATTCATGCCCTGAGCACGACAGTGGTTGTGTCTGCTTTGCCCCAGATTAGCAAAGGGATAGTATTTCCCATCACAAAAAAAATGAGTAAATCCTTCCACTTCTGAAAAGTGCATGTATTGTCCATCCTTAAGTGACAAAGAAGGCGAGTAATGTTAGAAATCATTTCTCAGTATTACAAAATGGTGAGTCTTCTAGTCTGCTTTCAGAAGAGATCATAAAAAGCGCTATGGCTGGCCTGCCCCCTACACTCTAAATTGCCTTGGCCTGAAGTTACAACGTACAAACAGCAACAGCATCATCACTTCACCTCTTGTACAACTCTTCAGATACCAACTGCCCTAAGGTTTGTTCAAATGGATTGATCACCTGTTACATTGCTGACCATTGCATTATTAGCTAGAGTTCCTTCTGAGTCACCTCATTTATTTTATTTCTGAGAAATTTCAGGATTTACCTGTAGTAAGAAATCCCCTCATGGGATGCCAGCAAGATCTTTAGTCTCACGTGCTTTTCCGCACTCCTGCCAATACTTAACAAGTGTTGAGCAGTAGAGAAGGAGCACTGGACAGAAAAGGACTTTGTGATACCTCTTACACCCTGACAAGAGCAGGAAAAGTTCTGTCATGCATACCCATCCCTTGAATTAATACAACATTTTACAGAACAGTAATTATACTAAAAATGGGACTAGACAAATTCATGAATGATTATTGCATCAGCTGGCTATTAACAGCAAGTATCAGATACTCCCTCCAGCTTTAGGAGATTTTAGAGGGAGCTAAAGTCATTGACTGCCACTAATTGGGAGAATGCGATGAAGTAAAGATGAACGTGCCTTTCCTTGTCTTATATAGTCTTTCTCTAAGTATTCATTATCTTCTGACAGAAGGATGATACACATACCATGTACTTTTAGTATTTTCTTATGGTGAATGCTTATAGCTTTCAAGGTGAAATTTAAGTGTTGATTTTCATCTGAAAAAGCTCTACGTTGTTAGGGTTTCTTTATTTAAGAAATTGTGCATATTTATAGCAAGGGTATGCACATACTACTAGTGGGTCATGGTGCAAGGTTTCTTCTCCTGGTACAACTTCATGAAAAGATGAAAAGTAAATGGATTATTTAGAGCTGAGGTGTGTAGCTTGCTGTGTATAAACACATAGATAAGCCAGGCTAGTCCTTTGCTATTCCGTGGCAGTTGCAGTAAAGGGTAGGGAATTCTGTGTTTGCCTTCAAATAGTCACAGTGACCCTCATTACACTTGCACAGCCCTCTGCTCCATTTCTTTCTTGTGTATATTAGCAAATATATTTTTCAGAAAAATGCTATCCTTCAACTAAATCCCTATTTGATATCAGCTATTTTTTTTTTTTAATGAGTCCATTGCTAGTTTCAAGCAAAACGTTTGAAAATCTGATAACTAGATATCTGGAAAGGCAGGATTATTTTTACAGGCTAATTAAAAGGTAGGCTACCCACATTAGGCAGTCATGGTTCTTCTCTTAGAAAATAGCATTTCAGACTCCTGTTCTTCAAAATATTGGGGAAAAAAAAAAAAACTTTGCTAAAGTTGTGCCAAAAATGAATCTTCAATTCATGACCAGACTGAAATGTGGGAGTAAAAAATTTGCCTATTGTCAGATTTCAAGGGTATTTTCTTCATAATATTACAAGCAGCCATTCATGAATAAAACAGAACCTGGGGGACCAAGGTATGGGGGAGTGAGGGGGGCATATTGCTGCAGACTGATGGTAAATATTATTAATAAATGATTTATGTTGATTCAGGCAGTGCTGGAAGTTATCACATCAAGTGATTCATGACACTGTCACTAAGAAAGGAAGGTAGCAGAACACAACCAGTTTACCTGACGGGGGTTCTTATGGGGAAGGTGTCTTCTTCCCCAGCCAGCCTGTTCTGCCTGGGAAGAGTCAGGGTCTTCAGGGGACTTGACCATGTAGTTTTCTTGGGCATGGCAAGCAAACCTATATGCCTTCCCACTTTGTTTCGAGTATGGGATCCCTCTTCTACAGTTCAGCCCTTCCTCCATCCCTTGTCCTTCTCCTGGGACTGCTGGATGACCCTGGGTCTGACACTTGGCAGGGGCTGGCTGAGATGGGGGAAGCAGAATGATGGTCTGTCTCTAGCCATTCCTCATGCCAGTCTGATTAAAGCCTACCAGCTCTGGGGAGGGCAGAGGTGAAGCAGAGTGCATGGGCCAGAGCTGGGCAGCCAGAAGGTGTCACGTGTGGTTAGAATTGAGGTTGTGATAGTATCAGCCCCCAATGATCCTATGGACATTTGAAACTGTGAGTCTGATGCAATATTATTTTATGACTTGTCCCTGAAACCTTGCCTTGTTCTACACTGAAGCTGTGTTAAGAGTGTGAGATAATGGCATTCCTCATCAGAATGCAATGTGTGCTTCTCCAAGCAGACTTATGAATATGTAAAGCTTTCACGAAATAATTAAAAATCACTAACTCGTACTTTTAATCATCTCATGCACATTTTAAAATTTAGAATTGTGATTTTAGTAGCCTAAATTTGTTTGTTCACAGCACTTGAACCCTTAATCTCCTTAAGAGCTTTAAATCCTCAACACTACATAGCTTTAAGGTGACCTGCAAAAGTAAAACAGAGAATCCTGGTAATGCCATGTTCGTTGAATGCACTCCTAGGCCGGCTTGCTCACGTTTTCCTGGCTGTTCAGAGCATTAAGCATGTACTTAATCAAGTTGTTGACATTTGAGTTCTTTCCTTCGATCTTTAATGGTACAGAAATAAGGACCTGCTCTGTCTTGTATACAGCTTCTTGTGCTGATTTCTTTGGCTGTTGATTTCTTGCCTTCCTACAGAAAGCAACTCATCATTCTGATCTATGTAACTGTCATTACTGAGCACACAGGGCCAGACTCACCACCAAGTTTAAGATGAAGATCAGCTATAGGACAGATACTCAGAGAAGCTTAGGAGGTAAAGGTGAAGAGGAGTAAGCTAAAGAAAGATACTACTTTGTTAATCTTGTATGGGTAAGCATCAATTATAGGCAAATAGCTGAGTTTTTCTGTAAACCCAAGTGTTTTCTCTAACAGGATATTATTTTTAAGCACTTTCATCTTAAAAAGCATGCAGAAGTTTGCCTGCAGTTTCTATTTTTTATTTTTTTTTAAATATGTGTTTCAAGGAGTCCAGCATTAGCAGAGGCTAGAGCTGGAATCAGTTCTGCTGGTGTTATTTTGGACACAGGATACGTGTCCCCTCAATTGCAGCTGCAGCTTCAGTGATCATTCCCAACCTCAAATACAACAGGTTCCAGTGAATTCTGAAAAATGTAGGCGTATTTTTAGTGCTGAAAGCTTCCCTTGTATGTTTGCCAGGTCTGAGAAAAATGAAAAGATGCACATTTTGTAAGCACTGTTCTGTTAATAGTTGTGAAAAAAAACCTTCTTCCTTCACCTATTTTATCTGTCCCATCAATTTACGCTGATCACAGGGTATCCATGCTACATTATCTCAGCATTGTACAAGTTTTACCTGTTGGAAAAATCCAGAATTATTGATAATTTCTCAGAAATGTTGTCCTGTATCTTTTAGGAAAGTTTGCACAAAGTCTAGTGATGCCATGACCCTTTTGTGAATTTTGGATGAGTGCTTCCAGTTGATGTTCTGGAGAGAGAGGAACATCGGTAAGAGTTTGCAATAGAGTCCTACAACAGCAATCTCACAAGAGCACTTAGGGAATAGTCTATTTATGCCAACACAAAGCTGTGCAGAAGGAGAGCCTCAGGATAGCAATGTGTTCGCTCCCTTTTTTCACCCATCTTTGTGCTCAGACCATCTTTATGCATAACGTACGTCTCCCCAAACCACCATAAAGGGCCAAACAAAGTTTGTCAGGATTTTCATCCCAACCTTTTTCACTAAAGCCTCCTGCTTGGTGAAACAATTCAAATCTATGATAATGTGGCCAGACTGTTCAAAAGAAGTCCCCCCAAAATCAGATGTGGGGAGTGTTTGCTGTCCAAGACAGCCTTTCATAGATAAATGTTCTCTTGCATTAAATTTGAAAACTGGGAATTGAAAGCCTGTTTTCTTCTTTTCTTTTTTTTCCTTCCATTTGATTTGGATCAAATAGGGCAAGTTTGTGTAATATGTTTTGCAAATTCCAGTCCAGTGTTTCACCTAGCTCTGTTCCTCTGCAAGGAGACCGGGTAGGGGCGAGCTCAGGGTGACACTCCCTGGGGACAGGTTGCATATTATTCAGATGCTCGATTCAAATTTCCTCACAGTTTGAATAAAAGCATATTTTGGAGGAATACGTTTCGTATGGACAAGATCTGTGTTTCCCAGCTGTCACATATGAAAAGGGACCACTGATTAGTACTTTTAATTTTCTACCTGGTACATTTGTAAATGAAGTATCTTGAGTCTATTCTGGGAATCTTAAAATGCCTTGTAAATTTGGAATAGTACTTGAGAAGTTACACAGACATTGGCTTCGTGATAAAATACTGTTTTCATCTACAGAAGACAATGTTAATAAAAATGGATGTTACAGCACTACAAGGAGAAACTGCATGTTCCCTTTATGGTCATTTCCTACAGCAGAGAAATATAAATGTGTTTGAGCATGAATACTTTTATTTAATGGAAAAGAGCAGATTGTTATTTTGAAATTAACTGTGCTTGGAGTTTATAAAAACAGCTTAATACATGACTTCTTTTATACTCCATTTTTCTTACTTAAAGGCTGAACAAGCTGCCTAAAGCTTGTTGTCCTCTTTGAGAATCAATTTTTAATGTGGCACTGCCATGCTAGTAATAACTCCTTAGTGCCTTTTCCTGTTCCAGACCGCGGTGATTTTTATCTTTAAAAAAGAGGTAGTAGTAGCTGGAAAAAAAGCTTGTCAGCTTATTTTCTTCTCTTCTCCTTCTCTGCCCCAATTAAATAAAATTGCTATGAAATAAAATGGTCACTAGTTTCTGCTTTCTTTCTAGCTTATAACACGTCTCCAGTGCATTGCGATTAATGAAAAATTGTTCTCGTTGACCCATGCTGTACTCAAGCTTTTGTTTCAGAACTTGGGAGTGTTTCTGATTAAGTCTTGGTTTTGTCTTTTTTAACAGAAAACGTGCAAAGTCCTGTTACCCTGAACATTACAGTCAAACAGCCGGCAATTTCTTTGCACATACTTTGAATTCTTTTCTCCTCAGCCAAAATGGCTTTCCAGCTTTGTTTTCAGCTTTCCAGTGATTTTTAGCCCAGCTTCTCCTTTGCTGTCCCTACTTGTCTCACAGAAAGACAGAAATGTCCTACCAGAGACATTTCAGTGTGATTCCTTTCTTTTAAGGGTTCTTTTTTTTTTTAGAGGTGATATGAAACTTTTTTTTGTTTGACGTCTCCATTGCTCCTTAGTGATTTCCAAAAAGAGGGTTAGTTGTTTCATACGTTTCTCAGTTGTTGAGAATCACTCTTATGTCTCAGTAACTGGTGGATCCAATCTATCAAGAAGTATTTTATTTTAATATCTATATCTGACCTTTTCCAACATTACCTTGAATTTTGTATCAAACCTACTATAAAGCAATGGTCTAGGCATCACTTTTTTGTTGTTTTTTTTCTTTGCTCCCCTGATAACTGAAGGAGGCTGGACACACAGTTTAACTTTTTTCTAGCCATTGCTGTTTCATTTCTGACATCATGGTTAGCCAACATAATATCAGCACTTCTAAAATGTATTTTTTCTCCTGATTTTACTAATGCTACATTTACTTCCAAAGCCACCTTAGAAGTCATTAAATATTTTATTATATCCATTATATTAATAGCATAAATAAAGCATAGCAGTGAAGTGACTTAAACCATAGAAAGGATTTCTGAGCTGGGATGAGATTGCAGGTGTTCTTCAGGCCTGGGTCTGTACTGACTCATTGGATAATAGACCTCCCTGTTTCAGGAGTCATCTGCTGGAAAAAAATGGGAGTAATTGCACAGCCTTCTGCTAACATTTAGATCTAGATCTAGATACCCATAGATTATTACAAAATTATAAAATAATTTAGCCTGGAAGGGATTTTAACATTTTGAATTCAAATGACATTGTTAACCATATTTCTCTTAGATGAATATGTAGAATGAGAGAATAAATATGAAAGATGTTTCTGTCTCCAAGCCCTGTCTCCAAACTGGAAGTAAACGGAAACCACATGACCTAAGTCTGATTCAAGTGCTTTTAACTGAAATACACTTGAGATTTTTGGAGAGGATTTTAGAAAGGTACCAATTATTTTTGTGCACCTAACCTGAGGCAGTCTAGGAAGATTTGACTTTTCAAAGGGGTACATTCTCAGCTGTTTCTGAAAAGTGTCTTGAAAGGGTCTTAAGCTGGAAGAATCAAAATAACAAGTCTCCTATGAAAAATTTTGGTCTGTGAAATGATTCCTCTGTCTTTATTATTTTGTCCAGATAGACATTTAGGCCCTCTCTCTACTAAACTGTCTGTTAAATTGACTGACTTGCTAGATTTTACAAAACAGAGGCTACTGGGATTGTTGTTCCTGGTAGGGGCCCATTAATCATCATGTTTGATGAATTCCTATGGTATTTTTTAGTTGTCCTGAAAGACAGGATCTTCTACTGCAGTGAAGAGCACATCACTACAAGACACTTGTGCTAACTGCATTTGATTTTGTAACTTCAGCTAGTGTGCTGTGGTAATAAATAGCCACTTTTATGTAAGTAAATGAAAGATTCAGTCATAATCACTGAAGGCAAGTATTCCTTTTTCTTTCCAGCTTTATTGTGCATGTATTAAATAAATTTCTTTATTTCACAGTTCCAATGTGTGGAACTAATGTATCTTTCCTTAACAAGTTTAATTAACAGATGTAATATTCTGTATTTATTCACAGCCTTTCCTTCAAGGATTTTGAAATGCTTTACAATGAATTATTTTATATATTTGTGACATGAAGCTAATTAATAGCAAAGCCTCCACCCTGGCATTACCTCAGCTAATGCTGCAAAGCACTGTTGTCCAAAAGAATGAGTTAGATATCAGCAAGTTACACAGCTGAAATAAAAGTGTAATCTTTTTAAATACTATTGCTTACCCTCTGTTTAGGTTTTCAAACTTTTTTCATAGGTACAAAGGTTCAATTTATTTATTTATTTATTTATTTATTTAATATATATGAGTTGAGAAACAGTCATGGGACTCCAGGAAGTCAGGCTTAAAAATGTGACGATACCTGGGATAAATCACAACACGCTTCTGGTTTAACACAGGGACATCATCACAGAGGCAGCATAGCCAAGAATTTCTGCACCTTAAGTCCGTTTTTTTTCCTAGTGCCCATTGATAGGAAGAGTGATGATGTGTGCGTAAATAATTTGATGGAGATCTCATCAGTGCTAGAACCAGGGTGCATTGCCATGTGTTCTTGATACTCAACAGTGCTGTAAGGCAGCTGGTAAGCATCAATGGATATTGTCCGTAGGCAATTGTTCACCAGAAGAAGTTGATTTGACTGCATCTGAAAATTCATGGAAATGCACCGATTCTGAGAAAAAATATTCCTTGAGAAATATTTTAAGCAGGATGGGAAATTCTGGTTGAAATGACAGGGAGAAAGAAAGAGGATGAGCGATTAATACTGCAAGAGCCCATGGCACAGCACAGCTGGCTGAAATGTGGAAAATCCATTTGAATACAAGTCATTCGTATATTGTCTGATTGTGAGCTGATTTTACCAGCTTTTTCTATTGAAACAGATCCACATGATATAATTGGACTGAGGGGAGTGAACAAGAGAAAGGCTTATGCTATCATCCGATATTTAAACACTTGCCTTTGATGTGAGAAACTCAGGTTCAAAACCCTGCCTTAATAAATATTTAAAGATTTATGCAAAGTGAAGCAACTCCAACAGAGAAGAATAACAGAGAAGCACTGATCAGAAGCCTAGAATAGCTCCTCTCTTGGATAGATCCCGTCACTGAAAAGTGGGGGAACACGGTGGAGCAGGAAGTTAAAGCAAAAAGTGCCCTACCCAGAGGGCAGAAACTCTTTTCTGTTCCCTCCCTCAGTCCTTAAAAGAAATGTGAATGATCTCAGGTTTGTCCTGATACAGAAGGAGGGCGGCTTCTGAAATCCTGAAAGTCCTCCAGGGAGAGGAAAAACTTTTTCCCCATGCACGCATTAGAAAAAGGTTTTTTATTTACAAATGCTATCAAGGACAGGCATATAAGGCTCAGAAATAAACAGGGTAGCCAGGCTGTTGACTAAGGAAAGGAATTAGAATATAGCATGAGGAATCAACAATGCTTAATAAAAGCTAATCCTTTTAAAAGGAGCAACTCTCTCTGCTTGGAGACCTCTTCATTAGCATATCTGAAAAAGTACTTTGCCAGCTTGATTGTTGTTACCTTATTTTAATAGACAGGTGAAAAAATGCACAGGAGTTAACTCCTGCCCCACATTATTCTAGGAGTTCCAAACAGTCTGCCTTGTGTTTAGATACCTACAGGTCATTTCAAAATATGAAGCGTTTTGTACAAATGCTTTCTGACTGAATGTGGCAGTAGGATGGAGAGAATTTAATTATGTGTAACAAGTTGACATATTTCTGCATATTTCATAGTTTATTTCAGCTCATACTTGCATAGTGCAATACTGAAATGAAATTATGACTTCAAAAAGAGCAATCGACTTCCAGTCCAAGATGCGTTTGAGTGATGTGAGTCTCCATTAAGGGCTATGCCAGCTCTTTATACCCTGCTGGAATTAAGCCTAACGCTGCTCTGAGAGCAGTCAGAAAGCAAAGTGTATGATAAATATTGAAGAAATTTCTATCATATATGATGCTATTTTGTCTGGAATACAGGTTTCTCTAAGCCTCGATTACTCTCAGGTTCGTTCAAATAAAAGGTTATTTACCTATTTCTCTTTATATTTCCTGAGAGGTTCTACCCTGGATTTCATATTTCCACTTCTGAGTCCCCACAGGCTACTTAGCCTCACCTTAATATCTTGACTTTTAAGTGACTGACTGCTAAGCAACAATATTTTTCCTACATCCAAAGGAGGTCTCCCTGGGACAGTTTATATAGCTCTAGAATAATTGATCTAACTGGTAGGTGGGGACTAGCTTAGAGAGAGATCAACAGCTACTACTGACTTACAAAACTCCTCCCAACGGTACTGCGGAAGCCTGAAAGACAGTGAAGCTAATTGCTGACACACTGGTGCTCATCTAGTGGAAGGGGATGCTTTTGTGTGCTGTACACCTTGGGATGCTGGTCTCCTTGCTAGCAAGAGGTACCTTTTTTGAGTGCTCCACAGC
Organism: Nycticryphes semicollaris; assembly: GCA_013400055.1. NCBI lineage: Eukaryota > Metazoa > Chordata > Aves > Charadriiformes > Rostratulidae > Nycticryphes > Nycticryphes semicollaris. The sequence continues at coordinate 480,307 of VXBJ01003630.1, forward strand.
AGTCTCCTGGGAATCAGTGTTTCTGTATACCGCAGAGTCATCACAAATGAGAAATGTTTCTGTGTATGCAAGTGAAAGGTGAAGAAAAGTCTGTGCTGACTGCAGAGCTTCTGCCGTTACCGTGCTGTGTTGGGTGATTCAGATTTAGACAGAGGTCTAATGTATTTTTCACACACATCATAGCACAAGATAAGGTAAGTGGCGTTAGAGTTCCCCCTTTTTCCAAGTAGCAAAGCCAGCATCCTCCTCTTGTCAACTGCACCACAAACTTCTTGTTATCTGTACGTAGAATGGGATCAGCTTTTGGGAGGATGGTAGTTGTGTACAAGATGGATTCCTGGTACACTACTCGCTGCTTTTGTAAAACATTAATATGGTATTTCTACAGTTTTATGGGTACTTTGTAAGCAATGTTGTCATGTTAGTAACGTTCCTGAAAATGTTGCAGCTTGATTTTTTTTTTTTTCATCATATTTGCTCTTCATTTCATCACAATACATAGCAGAATTTAATGCACTGTGGCATCTACTTTACTCCTGAGCAGCTGTTTTAAAGAGCTCTCACACTATTACTCTTGCAGATTTTTTCTCTTCTCAGGTGTTCCTTATGAGGGCCTCATCCAAAGGCCGTTGAAGGTCAATGGGACATTCTCAGCTGGTGTAAATAATACAGCTCCATTTACATCAGCTAATGTTGACAGTTTGCATCAGATGATGCTCCTAATCTTTGCCTCAGAGAGCATTGTTTTTCCTATATATGACCAGTATTAGATTGCATACTTTATATTCATAGAGTACTTCACTAAGTAGGTTAGAGTCCTCTGTGTTGCCTACTTGTCTCAGGAATAATGTTGTTTCGTTTCATAATGACATAATGGTGCCACCTGCAGTCCAGAGCCTTATACAAGTGGTTTCAGATAATGTGGTTCACAATAGTAAAAGCATTGAACACAATAATGGGAAAGATAAAAATAATCAGTCATTTGTAAAAGTCACTGCATTTTAAGAAAAGCTGCTTTCTTTCTGTTTCTGTAACAAGAGCTTAAATTTCTTACTATTTTTCTTGAAAATTAAATCAATGGAACCAAAATCTTTGCACTAGTGACTTGTCAGAGGCATCCGATAGAGCTCAGTTACATGATTCTCTGTAGCACTTTACGAACCAAGTGTGCTGGGACCTGCTAAAACACTTCATTGCAAATGTCAGTCCCTGTGCACCCATGACAAATAAGGATGTGTATATAAACTGTATATACAAATGTATTATAAACTGTGTTTGAACAAAAGAGATTTTTTTCTTATTATTAGCCAGGTGAAATCAGAATGACTAACTGATTAATGTTTTTCTTTTTTGTCTTTCTCATCTGTCTGGTGGGGTTTTCTTTTTTTTTAATAGTGAAACCTGTCTCCTGGTGCCCAAGGTGGCCTAACTACCAAGTGTTCTGCTATGAATTCTTTATTTTTATTACTTTTAATATGTGAATTTTGACATCTTTTTAAGTGCTTTTTCTTCCATCTTCTTTTCACAGTTATTAAAGATACAATACATTTGTGCTTTGCATAAATGTATGAAAATATATCTCTTAAAAGCAGCAACCTATACAGAGCCAATGTGCAAATATACCACGTTTTTGGGAAACTGGGAGAAGGAACATGATGAAAGAGAAGATATTAAAAAATCCTGTTAGTTCCATTTGCAGTGGTTTAATAGGATGTACTTGGTATTTGTGACTTGGATTTTTTCCCAATTACTTTTCTTTGTGGGTAGTCTTCAGAGAATATCTGCTGACCAGTTAGAATAATCACTTTATTCTGCCTGAATATTCTCTGTGTAGGGTCTCTTTTTTACCGAAATGTAATTGTTGTTTAATAGCTGCCCTATTGATACAGGCACGTGTTTTACTTAAGTGTCCTTACTTCCTTTAATCGTAGTGAGATAAATCACCCACATTAGGATGAAATAGGTGTTATAATTACATTGAATTAGATGTTTAATTCTCCTTCTTCTTCCATTGGTAATTATTTTAATGATAGCTTTGTAGTTCACCTAGCACAGTAATGAAAGAATGTCCACACCTACATCATTTCCTTGAATGCAAAGGAAATTGCAATTAATCTGACAAAATGTTGACATTAGGAAATGAATTATCAGCTCAGTTTTAACCAGGCCTTTTTTTGTTCAACTCCAGTTATTTGTGGCATAATTTTGGTCATTTATGCAATCAAAGTACCTGATTACATAGTCAGAGAAGGTACTTGGATATCTGAGCACTGTTACTTCCTACTGTTTATTTAGAGAGCAAACAGAGAGCTTCACCTTTTGAAAGTCTGGCTTTTAGAGTTCTAGCTGCACTCTCTACTGAAGTTCTCATCTTTCCAAAATGCTGCATTTCTTTGTGTCCTCAAATCACCAGAACCCTCTGATAAACCCACTGGTAACAGGCATTGCTGCTTTTTTCCAGAACTGTTTGCTAGGTTTATGGTATAAAATACTCTACCGTGATAGTCATGCTACATTTCTCCCATTCTGCCTTGTGGTATTCTTCAGTCTGGGGAGCATTAACAGGTAGTTTGAACTTGAAAGCAGGCATGCTGAAATGTATGGGGGTTGTCTTTACAGGAAGTTCGTAGGCAATCAGCCATTTTCTTTCATTTAATCTCATCTCTCCTTTGCACCCTGAGAACTGATTTGAAGTGCAAAGAAAGAAACAGAAAATGGGCTGATAACTACAAATGATTTCATTTTATTTTTCTGTGCTACGGAAGTGTAAGTATTTTAAGTTGCTCTTCACAACTTAGTCATCTTCAATAACAAAAAGCGTCTAGACCTAGATTTTCTTCAAGCGATGAAAGATGCCGGTGGAACAATAAGCAGTGAAGGTCTTAGCTCTTAGTTGCTCTCAACACGGTAATTGCAAAGTCTTGCACGTGAGCCAGGCTTCATCTGCTGCCTTCTCTGGGGGTGAACTGCTGCAGCTCCTCAAGGGGACACAGAAACCCTCTGCGACAGTTCAGGGCAGGAAGCAGCAAATAACACTGCTCCAGTCGGAACTGCAGGGGTTGTTGAGATGGTAGAAATTTAATTGCTTGTGCTGGAATCAGGCCAGTAAACAGGGTCAGTTCTCTTGTCCTTTGAAGAAGCATTTTGGCACATCTCAGATGCTGCAGTAGCACTTGCAGTTGCAGCAGCAGTTTCTTGCGGGAAGCTTCGGTCCCATCCTGAATCTGGAAGGTGGCCCCTGTTCTGACAAACCCACCCTGTAGCCCTGTTCCCTCAGGGCTCACTCAAATTTACATCAGTGCCAGCCACAGGCCAGCTCAGAGTATGCGTCTTCACTAGCATCTTCTGCCAAAATCTTGGCTCTTTGAAGTAGGGTGAAGGTGTATCTCTGCCACCTCATTCATGTGCCACTGATGATAGCCATGTATCGGCTTCTTCCTTTGGCATTAATTTGCTTATTTTGAAGGAGGAAAGGTGTCTGGGTACAGGATTGTTTTCAAAACTGCTAAGTATCTGTTAGAAATGTGGCAGTTCAGTGGAAACAGAGAAATCCCAAAGATAAACTTGATACTTAACAACATTACCTTTTATTGTCACTGGAAGACGTGCCAAGAAATGCAATTTTAATGGGTATTTCCTTTGTGAAAATCTTAATGCGGGGCTTCTCAGGACTGATTCCGGGCACTTTGGCATTGTGAATACATCAGAATTCTGTTGAGGTTGTTTAGTACCAAACTTCAAACCTTCACTTAGTCACAACAAACTGCTCACTAGTCAGAAACAGGATAAGCACAGAAGCTCTTCAAAATAAATACATCATTTCACAGAAGTCATCGTCTGTTCCAAGATGGTTCAGAAGAGGGAGGGAGACAAAATTAATCAAATAAATTACTGTTTTCACATGCTTTTCTTTGCATATTTGGCAAAAAATGTCACAATAGTGATTTAAGACAACTACTTTCTAGAGCATTCTGTGCGCCGTGGACTATTTGTCTCTTAGAAATTGTGTGTTAGAATTATGTGCTAGAAAATGTGTGTTAGAATTGTTACGCTCACAGAAAGCTGTCAGGTTCCAGTATATATAGCTGAGTTACCTTATGAGTCAGTGTTTACAGGACATCGTGTTTCCTTGCTCAAGAGGCAGGGAAGGATTTGTATATTTTGCATGTACTTTTTAACTGTTGATTTGGACTGTATATATATTATTTAATATATGTGATGGTATATATGACACCATATATACAATATTTTACTTTTTTGGTCTATATTCTTTAATGTGTAACTATACTATGCTACATTTTCAAATATATGTATATTTCAGTGTCTCGTCTTCTCCATGGGGGAAGAATCAGACCTCACTAGCTGATGAAGCAGAGCAGTCAATTACCTCATTAGGCTTAGGCTTTCATCAGGTTTCTAGATTGTTTCACCCATGTGGAAACTTCAGTGGTTCTTTTTCCCTCAGCGTGTTTTCTCTCTTGGTTTTTCTTCCTTCCATCCCTGCCCCTGTCTTTACAAAATGCTCTATTAGCAGAGGTTGTTGTGTTCAACCCATCCATTGATGCCCAGACTTTCAGTTCTGCGAGTCATCTAGGGTAACTGGTGGTGCTGGGCACCTTGGGTTTCCAGTCTGTTCCTTCCTGATTTTCAAGAGGTGTTGGAAACAGGCCTGATTGACAAACACAGGAACTCCCTGTTTGTGTGCCAGTTTTTCCCAGTGAGCTCACCCCACCATACAGCACGTTTGCTTATAGAAGGTGTCGCACCCGTTCTTATAGAAGGAAATAAACCCAGAAAATACAGAGCAGTTACTGAGCACTCAGAACTATGGAGAACTTTATTATTCCATGTTTTAATGGATACAAGGGGAAAACAAATAGGAAAGGAAGTCTGCATAAATTTAGGCAGACAGTTAATGTAATCTGTTAAAATCTTATTTTCTACCCAGTACAAGAACAAAATTGAGAAACTAGGTTACTGTAAGTGTACAGAAAACTAAAGATCTGAGCAGTTACATAAAGAATACGGTACATGTCAACAGTGTTACTGTTTCACAGGTTTAGCTTGATCGTAAGCTTCCAATAAACAGGAAAATACCTGCTATGCAGCTGACAGGTAATCTTTTTTGAAAGATCCAGGCACCATGTCATGATCTTAATTTAACTCTTACTGGAATTCTTTGATGATACATTGCTGTGGGAGCTTGTGGCAGAGCAGGGTTTTAGATTCTTCTTGAAGATGCTTTCAGTATCCATACAGGAGATGAATTCAACACTAAACACACCATGAGAGATAAAGTATGGCTCTGGCAGAAAAATAACTTAAAAGCAGTTCTGAAAAAGGCTGGAGATTTTGCTTTTAAGTATGTCATCTGTGCAGTAATCAAGAGAAGATATGTGGAAGGTTCACCTTGAAGCAACAGTGTGTTTGTGAAGGCACTAACTGAAGCTCAGAACAATAAAAAAACCCAGAAATTAGACCATTTGTACTCAATCATAACTGCTATAATAAGTGTAAAATATCCAATAGAAGTTTCACAAGGATGGATTTAAAAAATCTAATATGTGAATATGAGATAGGGAACTGTGACCTTTAGCCTTTAATTAAGCTTAGGTTTTACCTTGACCTCTTATGGTACTTTAGCCATTTCAATTATAGTGGTTTATGCACTATGACTCTACTTAATCTAGAAATCTAAACATTTCATCTCTTCATTTTCCATAGGAAACGTGATTTAGAGTATTGTTTTAATTGTTTGAAATTCTTTCACGTTTCTTATCCACTTGAGACTAAAAACTTTCCATGTTTGAAACCTCTGCTTGTCATAGTTTTACAAATTACCCATAATTAGGAAGATCTGCCTCCACTGATGTTTATGCTGTGGTATCATCCACTGAATAGAGTGACCGGTTCAGGGCCATTAAACCCAATGCTGTTTGCTGGGTCATTCATTTGGAATGATATCCAAAAGACATGTAATTAACTCCCCCACTGATTGACAACATAAAGAACAGTGTAATCAGTCACTTTGTGTAAACACTCATCGTTAGTACAAGTGGTGTTTGGGGACAGGTTCATGCTGCTCAAGTGGAGAAGAGCATTGTGTGCTCTTTCTGCTAAGTCTCATCATCTTCATTTCCAGCTTGAGATATAAGGCAACGGTTGATTTTTATCTGCTAAGTTTCAGAGAGCAAGATAAAGCTAACTTGAGGTTTTTTTAGGAACTGAGAGTAGACAGTTGGAACTGGATAGTCTTGTTCTGTCTGAGAGCTTTTTGATGTGCACCCGTGAATGATGATAAATTTCGCTGCTGTGCCTGCAGCTTCTCCAGTCGGTCCATCAGAGAAGCTGATGAGCAGTGCCTTTTTTCGGCACACAGGGAACAAAAAAAAGGCATTGTTTGTTCATTAGATGAGAGCAAATCTCAGGCACGTGTTGGTAATGAGGAGGCTCTACTGGGTCACTACCTTAGTTTATCACCTCTCATAACAGTTTTATAAGACAGATTCTTTTGGACAGGGACAGAACAGACTGTGGACTAAAAGGAAGGATACTCATGGAGAAAACTACCTGAGACACATTAATGATCTCCCTGATGAAGCACCAAAGGAGCTTTAGGGGCAGTGTTTGCAGAAGTTTTTGCTGTTGTTATGTTTTGCTATTGATTATGTGTTTGTCGTATCATATATGAAAAAAAGTTGCACATTATGTTATGGACTATTAGGCCAAAGATATAGGCTCAAAAACTGGAATCTCATGGACTTGGGTGAAAAGTCACCATTTTGTATTTACTTTAAAAATGCCTGCTTCAGCCTGCTCAGTCATTTGTTGAACCACTAAGTCTTCAGGAACACAAGTGGGATACTGAAAAATTGTCTGATTTCTGTGTTGTATATTAAGTTGCTAAGGGTGTTTTGGATGAGGAAATTTAATAAAAAAAAAAATAATAAATAAATAATGTACTTCACATGTAGTTCTTTGCCCTTAACAAAAAGAAAGTGTGGTTTCTCATAAGTTTATAGACATGCATGGCAACTACACAGACCTCTATTTAGGATCAGTGCACAGATGAAAGTGTGCATTCACATTCATGCTGAACCTGATTAGTAACTCCACGGTTTCTTGTATATATACTGAGGATTTTGTTGCATAAACCTAACTGTGACTGCAAAGCGGAAGCTTATTTCTGTTGTCACCATCAGAACCTACAGTCATTGAAAATCTACTTATAACTTGTGCCTCAAATGATATGAGTTATTTTAGCAAATTTCTGTCTTTCAGAGGAGTAGCTTTGGGGTTCATTTATTTTAGCAAATTTCTGTCTTTCAGAGGAGTAGCTTTGGGATTCATTTGTCAGCACTGACCAGGGTGAAATACTTGTCTGAGGCTCCTTGTAATACAAATAAGGGTAATCAACTAGCTACAGTTCTAAGTGGTTTTGAAATGACCCTGTTGGTTCTTACGTGCTGTGAGCTGTCAAGAAGAGACAACATCCAACTGTGAGACTTCCCATTGCTCAGCCACTGCTGATGTGCTCAAAGCTCCAGTGGTGATGTAGAGAGACTGACTTGGTGATGATGGTTCTGTAAACGGTCCCTGTTTTCATTTGTCAAGAAATGAAATAGGCTCAGGATGGTGTCATATCACAGCTGTCAATAAAGTATGACTCACTCATTCTGATCTTGAATCAGAAGACGTGCCACTTTTTGTAGAAAAATAAGAATTCTCCTTCCCTACACTATTCTTCTCTCACAAGAAGATAATTTTAAAGCCATACTTCCCGTGTGTTTAGAATCGTCCTCATAGAATCACAGAATACCAGATTGGAAGGGACCTCAAGGATCATCAAGGGACCTTTCTTGGCAAAAGTGTGGGGTAGAGAAGATGGCCCAGCACCCTGTCCAGCTCAGTGTTAATAGTTGGAGAATACAGGATTATTTTTCTTTGTGTTTTGACTGTGTTTTGGATGCTATACTTAACTGCTGTGTGTCAAATGGAATCACTTAAAATTAATGAAGAGCAAGTTATCAATGAGTGTCTGTCTCATGTCTCCTTCAATAGACAATGAATTTGAATCCAATTCAACCCTGTCAACTTTTAATATATCAATTAGCACCATCTATGTGTCAGAGGCACAAAGGTATTGATGAAATCCTGGCAGTTGTTGAAGTTAATAGGTAAAGTCTCATTGCCTGCAATGGAGCCAGGGTTTCACCAAACGCTTATGGAGCAAACTCAGCTGTGTTGGTGTACTGATGAGCATCACTCCATTCAAATTCAGCAGAACAGAAGATGTCATTTTCGAAAAGAATGAGGCTCTGCAGTCAAGAAGAAACATATGAAAGTTGTTTCTAGATTGGCTTCCCAGAGACTGCAGGTAGCCTAATAGTTTTGGGTTGAGCTCTTTTTCCCCCATTAGTCCATGTTTTTTTAAGTAGTTTACTTTGAAGAATTGAGCAATCTTTCTGAGAGGAAAAAGTTAAAATATTTTATCTATAATGGTCTGAAGAAAGCTTTGCTTCAGCCAGTGAGAGGCTCACAAGAAACATTGGTTCCTTTCAGCTGGTTCACTCTATTCTCACTGAAGCCCAACTTCAGATGAAATCTGAAATGAGCCATAAAAGGTTTATTTTAAATTTTTGGAGAAGCACAGCTACTGAAAAAAGAAACCTGTGATGACCAGCTTGGATGAAAAATAAACCAAAGTGAAGAATTTCATATATAGCAGAAAAGACCAAATTCCTGTACAGTTATTCTCCAGCATGTAACCCAGGATTGTGATGTGTATAAGACAGAATTTGGCCTTGGAACATCATGACTACAGAAACAGGGTAACTTGAAGTGATTTAGCTTCTGTATTGAACATTTTGCATAGCTTTTCTCATGCCCAAGAGGGGAGAAATGGGTAGGTGGTGGATAAAGGTCTATAAAAAGACCTTCTTTGAAGTTATTCCAAGTGGGGTATGTATACTTCAGGGAGGTACAGTAGGAAACTTACTTTATTATCAAGTAATAATAACTCTGATGAGAGACAGACTGTTCCAGAAAAACCACTTTGATGATCAAGTAAATTTTTTTCTGACTTTTTTTTTCCACCTCTGTTTGGCGCTTTTTTCTTTTTTTTTTTTTTTCTTCTTTTTCCTCTTTCTCTTTCTCTTTCATACCTCCTGTAGCTCAGAGTGACTCTAGAAGTCGAGCAGGTCACTGGCATTTGCCTCAAGACTTCATTTCTTTGAGAGACAGTAAATGTCATATATATTCTTACTTCAAAATTATTGTGGTCTTATTTTAGTTTGGAGTTGAATGGTAAGAACTTTATAACTGACTGGGCTGTAATTTATTGCACTCAAGTCCATTCTCCTTCTTGCCTAATCACAAGGTGGCTTGTTTCACAGAGATGCAAAGAAACACCATCCAGAACAGTTTCTGTTCAGCATTTAAACCATTCATATTCAGTACTGTTGCCCTAAAACCTAGCTAGGGACTGCAGACATTTAATAGACAAAGATAATTCTCTTCCTTGAAAGGTTTCCCTTCCACTTGGTATCTCAGGAGATAGATAGTGAAGCAACAACACACAGACACATCTCATTTTTAATGCAATATATGCACCAGGATCTCACCTGCATCAGGCCCAGGTCAGACAAGGGAGCCTCCTGTTTGAGGGACTGCTCTGGCTGCCCAAGGCTTCTGCCTTTCTGCCTGTTCTGTTCTTCTGCTGGCAAAGAGCAGCTGGAGTGTGGACCAAGGATTTGGTCCTCTCTCCCACCCAAGACTGTATCTTTTGTTTGCATACTAGTTAATTGCTTTAAGTTAAACAAGCTCTTATGTTGTCAGGAGGGCTGTCCAACATCTCTCCAGCTCGGTGGCAAGGTAGTACCAGTACAAGATGTACTACCATTTCATAATTGGACATTAAGCAGAGCTGGAGAAACTCAGGCTGGCAAGACAGAATTTTCTAGTTTGTGCTGGCTTTGTGCATGCTATAATCTGCAGTGTCTGGCCAGCTGAGGGAAACATAAATGGATTATTTTCAAGAAGAACATTTCCGTGGTCAGGCTGTCAGCTGTCCAGATAGGATTTAGTCAAGAGACTCACTGCCAGTCTTAAAAACTAACCACTGGAGCATGTTTTTGGGTGGTTCATAAATGCCAAGGTTAAGATACAAGTGTCTCCATTACCCCTGCCCGAAGGTGCTGTATATAATAGTTCTCTCATCGTGACAACCTAATGCGGGCAAATCACTTGAAGCGTTTCCCCAAAGGTATCTAAGGAAAACAACCTCGGTACCTACAGACACACACACGGACATATACTTACAGCAGTCAGTCTTTTCCCTTACTTAGTTCTCCTTGTGGTTAAAGCTAGATAGGATGGTGAGATGGGAAGAATTATTTTATTACAGTTGTACAAGAATTTTACTTGGTGAAAACATAGCCTGACTACTGAGCTTAGAACACCACTTTCTTGTCTCAAGTCAGATCACAGAAGTGAAACTTTAAAAAAACAGTAATGTTTGGATCCTATAATCTGCATCTGAGGTAGAAATTAATTTTTGCTGTTGCATTATCAAACAGGAGAACTGCCTCACTCCACAGGAGACAATGCATAGAGAAATGGGTTTATTTCTTATCTAGGCATCATCACATCACAGAACACCAGTACTGGCTGGAGCTGGAGGATGGTCCAGATTATATTTTTGTGAAATACAATTAAAATCAGAAATTGTTCAAGTCTGGTTTTTGCTGACACAGAGGTAGCAAGATTAAGCTAGCTGTCATCTTCTGGGAAGTATTATGAAATTCAGCCAGAAGCCTGTGCTGTTGTAGCTCCAGTTTCTTGCACGCTGCTCAGAAGTTCCTTTGGTAGTGAGAATATTGTCAAAATGTATGCTTGGTGAAAAAGCTGAAGTGAAATAAAACCAGGGAAAATTTCCATCTGCATTCACATGGAATTTTTTCCAGTCAGCGCTATTGCATCACCAAGCAATGTTAGACAGAATATGTTATTCCCTGCATCTGAGATTGTAACCAATATGTAGGAGACTGAATTTTTTCACCAGTTGCCTGAACACTGATTTACCCGTGCTTAAAATTAAGCATATGGGAAGCTTCCTTGAATTAATGAGACTTTCAATAGAGTGCAGGTATATTGTTAATCCTCTGCTTAAGCAACCTGTAGGAGTACAGACCCAAAGAACGCATTAAGGTTTACCTAAGGATAAAGGATGATTTATGGAAGAGGATTTGATTTGAAAAGAACATAGAGCCTTCTAAAAAACAAAACAAAACTTTTAAGTATTTCACCTCTGGTCTTTACCTGTCTCTGGATTATTTGCAAAGGTCCTTTCCTGCTTATTTTATCTGCCTGAATGGGTTCTTATAAAAACTTCTAGGCCCTAGTATGTATGTTTTAGAAACACTTTTCACATACAGCTGAAATACAGAATCATTTCTGGGTACAACATGCTTGTCAGTAACAATTGATCGCCAGATGTGAAACTCTGACTGAAAAAAGAAGTCATAATGGATGTACTTGCAGGAACCCCCTTTCTCCCTTAGCTCTAATTGTGCAAATGGCACTGAGATAATACTGTAATTGTTTGTCTTTTCTGTGAAGCCAATATGAAGATTAAAGTACCATCTGGCTTTCTGAAAGCTAAAGTTAGCAAACATCTAGCTTGAAAGAAACAAGCAGTTCAATCCCTCTTGGGTGGACATTATAAATGTAATTTAACTTTGCTCATCTCCAGTTAAAGTTCTAACCAAAAATCAGCACTCAGAGCTTTTCTTTCTTCCTAAGAGCTAGCATCCAAACAGAAATTTCTCAAAGTAGCTTTTCCTGGAGGTCTCTGGTAACCTTGGGTCTTTTCTTGTATTTCTGCTTCTATAGAGTTTAAAGACAGAACCTGACAAGTAAATAAGGTTGGAAATTTTCACAATAAGGGTTGAGGTTTTTACTTTGTGAAACAGACATTTTTTAAAAAATAATTTTTGAAAAGTTGCCGGCATAACCAAAACTGTCCTTTTGCACATTTATATCAACTTTGCTGTGAAAGTGTAGCCAGTGGACATGGAAGTCTATTTCAATAAAATGCTTTTCTGCAAATATTTTTCTGGAAACACTCAAGATCCAGTTGAGATCCAGTGATTTCAGTTCCCTCTGGGTGAACTCAAAGTGCCTTTTTGTTCCAAGCAAACTCCCAATGGCTTGAGGACTCTCTGAGGAGCAAACCTTGCTCTTCCTCTTGTGTTGACTACCAGTGCTGGGTTAGAAGCATTGAGTCTAGTTCAGATGAACTGACCTGCTAAATCATTGTGCCTGGGTACCCCACTATTGCTGCCCTACTGTCCGGAGTTATGTGTCAGTCCTGTCTTTCTCCTCTACTGCTGCCGCTGACCTAGTCCATCACCCCACAACCATTCACAGACCAAGAAGATTCTGGTTCTCAGGAGGGAGTCAAAGTTACCCTCAAGCCATCTGGTAGCCAGATGTCACCACACTCCTCATGTGACAGTGCAGATGGCTTTGAGCCATTTCTGCATTAAAAACAGTAAGAGAAAGAAACGTTTGGTAGCGAGACATTTTCAGTAAAGGCCTCCTGATTCTGTCAATGTAAGTGGGCTTTAGCTTGGGATACTATGAGACTGAGTTTGGAATTTTGTTCTTTAAAGTAGTGAGCCCCTTTCTTGTCTTTGGGCCAGTTTCCAAAATGATATTTAGCAAAGCATGTCGTTAGGGCTATGTGCTGTCTCGGCTAGCTGAACATTATTTAGCAATGCCTGTAAAATAAAATTCTTACAGCTCACTCATTGAGATATTCATGCTTATGCATGAATTTAGGTATGACTACCAGCAGAGTTTGGAGCAGTGCTGGAAAACAGCCAAGATACGGGCTCCAAACAGCGATGTGTATAAATTCAGAAAATAATATCTGTGACTATTGTCTCACCTTCACTGACTGTAAAAATCAGAGTGGTAACATTTGCCCGTGGCAACTAGTGTTTTGAATATTAACTTGTGAGGTGAGTTACTCTTAATGTAGGACACTGTTTGACCATGAGCATGCAAATACACATAAACCTGTATTTTTACACGTAGCAAAAAGATGGGGTCAAGGAATCCTTTCTTTATAAAATACATGAATTTGCTTTCATCAGCCAACAGCAAGCTATGTTGCAGTTCCACTTATCATTTCGTTTTGATCTGGATAAAAATATGTTTTTAATATGTCTTGTGATTTTCCTTCTGGATAAAACACTCCACCCAATGCATGTCATAATTTTTCCTGCAGTAATTTTCAGTAAAACCTGTTTTCTGTCTGAAGAAAAATACGTTCTTTTTTTCTTTCCCTTTTACCTCCCCAGTGCATAGTTTGGGACTGGGATTCCAACGGGAAGCACGACTTCATTGGAGAATTCAGTTCAACTTTCAAGGAAATGCGGGGAGCTATGGAAGGAAGACAGGTAAGTGGAAACCACTCAAACAATCTTAATATGTAAGCTTTGTAGAGCGGTGTTCCTCAGACAGTCCTGTAATAAATCAAGTGACATCGCCTCATCATCTCCTGAGAGTTCACTTGCTGTCTTGATCTCTCCCGTAGGTTTTACCGTTAGCTGGACATGATATTCTGAAAACACAAAAAGCAGCCATTCCTGTACTTTGTGCTGTATTAATTGCTGCCAGATCTGACTCAAACCCATCATGATGAAACTAATCAGTTTCCTAAATATCTCATGAATTACGGTCCTAAGGGAAAATGAAATTGTTAGCTTATTAATAATTTCACTTCTTTATGGCAGCCTGATCTTTCCAAATTGAAGTTGATGGTAATTATCGAATATGATAAATGATTTGGCATATCTAATGCCAGAAATTGTCATTTCCTATTATTACATACTCCTGAAGGTGTTAGTTTTGATAGATTCTCTTGATGGGGGAGTTAAAAACATTGGTTTTCTAATCTGCTGATAATTTATACTCACTGCTTTGTGAACATCTCGAAACCAAACACAAATGCCTACTAAGCTTTATTTGGGCTTTATAAGGTGTTAAAGAATGATTATAGAGTCAAAATGTGTTTGATATTAATAAATAGTAAGCAGTTAGGCTGTCCTATAGATCAAGAAGTTTTTATGATTATTCTAGATCTCTGTTGACACTCTTAAAACAACCTAGAGTTTAGCAAATGTTGCTGATGTACGTAAAATACAGTTGATGTGTATCAGTCATGTATTAACCCATTATAAATAACTTATAAACAAAATCTGAGCATAAACAAACCCCTGTTTTCTTCTCTCAGAGTCAAATTAAGCCAGGGGATTAGGACTTTCTTATAATAGGCTGATTTTTTGCAGCTTTTACAGCACTTACATGAATTGGTATCTGTCAAAACTTAAACCAAACTGAATTTGAGTGGAAAGAAAACCTACCTAAAGAGGTAAACAGATTCCAGAGTGAATAACATTAATAAGGCCAGTGATGTGACAACACTCCAATTTTGTATACAAATACCTGTTGCTAGGAAAGGGACTGTATGAGAATGGTAAAGGGTGTGTATTTCCAAAGTAAACTTCTTTCAAAATAGCAACACAGCCCTCCCCAAACAAACAGCTTGTTGGCCAAGACAAGAGACTTGCAGTCCAGGGTACCAGGAGTGGCTGTGAAGGGTAAAATATATAGTCTTTATTCTGATGGAGTGTGGTCTTTCCATCCTCAGCTAGCCAAAGAGATGGTTACTCTTTCAGAGGTAAAACAGGTTACTAGAGCCATTTGTCAGTTCTTGCTCTAGATTGACACTGCAGTATCAGAGTGCTGTCCAGGAATGTTTTAGTGTTGCACAATGTTTTAAGTGCCTGACCTGAACCTTTGTCTTGCTAAGGGCTTGCCACTTGCAATTTGGCAGGCTGCCTTTCACCTGTAACATTGCTATCTGCATTTTGTTGCAGATAAATTGTGCAGCTTTTCTCCTCCACAGGCCTGAGCCGTTTTGGCGTTATTTCTTCCTTGTTCTTGTTGCTGTCCTTCTGCTGTTAATGTGCAGTTATTCTGTGGGCTTGCGCCTGCAACATCTGATCCTGTTGTTCTAGCCTGTTCTCATGGGATGCAATTGCCACCAGCGTGAGAATCAATCTTTCTCCCCCCTCCTCTTTTCCAATCCTTGCTTTGTAGTCTATCTTGAGGAAAAAAAGAATAGTGTATTAAATAATAAGTAATAGTCATTAAAGTGGCTAATAAGTATTCCCCCAAAAATATGCATGCACATACTAGATGACTCTTACACCTGATGAAACCAGGTTTCAGTCAGCACTAATTGCCTGACAGCCAAGAACAAGCAGTAGGGAGGTTGATAGATCCTGGTGAAAATGGTATCGTTATTATGGAAGAAGTGTCGCAGACACACACATGCTGTACAGGAGAGGTCACTTGTGTGAGACACTATGGCACTTGTCACTTGGCTGGAACCAGAGAGCAATTTCCCTTTCTTGCTTTCTCTCTCACTCTGTTTCTCCCTCCCTCTGTCCCTCTCTCCCTCCCTCTCTCCCTCTCTCCCTTCCTTCCTTATTCATCCTCTCCCCTTTTTCTTTATTTTTCCCTTTGCCTCTCTCTGTCCCTTCCTCCTCCATCCTATCTCCTTTTTGTCTATTCTCCAAAAATAACTATTTCTGCTAAAGGCAATATATGCCATTAGACATTGACCCCATAAATGCATCATAGTTTCTTTCAACATCCTTTGTGCAACGTTAAGTAACGTGATTGCATTTGTCAGTTTTTTCTTTAGCTTTATTCTCCCCAAAGAAAAAGCATGTGCATTGGAGTGTTTACTTTAAATAAAAATGGTTCAGTAAACCGTGAGGGAACGGCAGAGGAGGAGAAAGGTGGTTTGCCTTCAAGTGGATGCGTTGCTAGGTAT
The DNA here is from genome assembly GCA_013400055.1 of Nycticryphes semicollaris. Classification (NCBI taxonomy): domain Eukaryota; kingdom Metazoa; phylum Chordata; class Aves; order Charadriiformes; family Rostratulidae; genus Nycticryphes; species Nycticryphes semicollaris. The sequence continues at coordinate 496,220 of VXBJ01003630.1, forward strand.
TTCTAATAAGGAATACCACATCAAAGAAATATAATTATATGTGAGGCTTTTCTCGGTGATGTCCAATGATAGGACAAGAGGCAATGGGTACAAACTGAAACATAAGAGATTCCACTTAAATATAAGGAAAAACTTCTTCACAGTGAGGGTAACATTACACTGGAACAGGCTGCCCAGAGAGGTTGTGGAGTCTCTTTCTCTAAAGACATTCAAAACCCGCCTGGACGCGTTCCTGTGTGACCTGATCTAAGTGTTCCTGCTCCAGCAGGCAGATTGGACTAGATGATCTTTCAAGGTCCCCTCCAATCCCTGATATTCTGTAATTCTGTGAGATTAGTAGATTATAGTCCTTCCTAGAAGAGACTTTTTCATAGCCTGCAACCAGAAAATGTTCTGTTTTCTGTGTAGTACTCATTTTAGTCCAAGGAGTAAAACTGCCAGCTACATCCTTCAGCCCATGGCATTACAGTGAGTTGTGACGAGAACCAAAACCTGGAATTTTATCTCAGATCCTGTGGAAGCCAGTGTAAAGAGCAGAACTCAGATCTGACATCCCTGTTTGAGTTGCTAGGGAGACAGAATTAAACTTTTTATTCTGGTTATATTTTCTTTTGTGCAGTGGACTTTATGGCCAGCTACAGTACCTTGCTGTAGTTCTGCCAAAAGATAACAAAAAGATAATCAAAACATCTTAGTGATTGTCAGCCAGGGTTTTTCACTCTCCAAGGCAGCTGGGGAGAATAGGAAGGAATATTTATTACTGACAGGGGATCTAGAAACTCTCAGTAGCAGCTGCAAATCTGTACAGTGTTAAAGGAGGTTGCACCAATGACATGGCTCCCTCTTTATGCCCATCAGCAGCATCTGTATTAGTTGGTATCAACTCCACAATTTGTTATAAAAGCATTAAGCAATATAGATGGGAGTAACATCACAGTTCGTGTGGGTGAGAAGGAAGAACTGCATGTCACCTGTGAACTGCTAGTATTTCTCACCATTTCATCAGTTCAGCTCATCTCTGGACAAGTTGACAAGGGTCTTGAAGTTGCCTTTTAACTGTAAATAGTTCCTCCTCCAGAAAGCAGAGAGTGTTCTGACCCATTCTTCAACCTCAAGCGAAATAAAAGTATCTTGTAGCCAGTCTATCAACTGTTATAGAATGACCTGAGATGGTCAGAATGAATGTGTGTCATCTACTTAATTACATGAGGCGACGGTGCTTCTAAGACTGTTACAGTTCTATCCCTGGGCTCGGTATTGATTATCCCAAGTTTTGAGTGTCAGGCCCTGATCAGATGAGCTTATAGTTGGCTTGCCTCCACTGTGAGATTTCTCGGAAATTTGTGTTTGAGACCAGGCATCGTTTAGGGAAATCTTGTGAATCTAGCACTGGCAGCTTGCTAGTGGTTGACAGTAGTGTGTGAAGGAAGGAGAGAAGAATCATGCTCTGAATGATTGATCACCTGTTTTGATCAGGAGTGGCATGAGTAGTTTATGAATTTCTTTCCTAAATGTGGCAGGTCCTGGGTGAGATTCACAGGTCCTGAATTATGACTCCTTCAGAGTGACGGTTCCTTCTCAATTGCTGAAAACATGGAATTCTGGGAAAGCTGGCTGGTATTTGGTTTTTTGGTGAAATTAATTCATGTTGTTTAAAAAGACTTACTGATCATGACCAACCTTTTCAGTGAAGCAGGATAATAGCTTGGTGTGTGTTTCTGTTCTATAAGTACCTTGTTATCATAGATTGTTATATTCCAACAGCTAACCTGCTTTCATACTGACCACAAATAAGATATGGCACAGAGCCATCCTGTTGTTGAAATGTACATCTGAAGAAGGCATTTCTAAACCTCCTATTTAACATTTTCCACCATTCTAAAATTCATAATTTACTCCTTCACCATAATCTTGTCACAAGAAAACAGAGTAAGTACAAGTCCATCCCTATTTGTGAGTTATTTTTAATTAAATTCTAGCAAATACTTTATTGTATGCCTAGGCTTTGTTCCAAATAGATGTATAATATATACTTTTAATACTTGTGTATAGTGGCAATTTTATTAGCTGTTCTAATATTGATTTAACAAACATTTTAAAACAAGATTGGAAAAGCTTGATAGCTTTATGTAGTTGAAAGCAGAAATCCTCCACAAATGAGAAAAAAACTCACAGTTTTTTTAAATGGAGGCAACAAAGCCAGAGGGATTTGGGGGGGGAGGAAACAGAAACATAACCCACCTGGATCCCAATGCAGCACAGAAGTTATGTAAGGGAAAAAAATCTGTTCCTGTATTACATAAAAATGGACCCGTGTGTATACATACACATGAAAGGGAAGAGGAGGGAAAAATCTTGCTGCACTTACCACCTCCACTGATGTTCCTGCAAGTTCTGGGTGTTAGAGGGACACAGAGGCGCTGAGGTGCACAAGATTTCTGGGCTCCTTATATCGTGTGAGCTTCCGGAAAGCAATTACATTAACATCTTTGTCAGGTTTAAATAATGCAAGTTGAGTTCCCCCACTTGTCCAGGTGTCTGACTGTGATCCTCACTCAAGGCCTTTGCATCAGGTTGCTTTTGAGATAACTGGGCCTGGATGAGACCTTTAAGCCTTTGGTAACGGGCCAAGGAGTTTATTGACACCAATGGAGAATTCCTGTTTTATCAGGAGACAGGCTAGTTTATCCTGGACTGTCTGCAACATCAGCAGCTGCTGTTGGCCACAGAGAGGGCAGTGGAGGCCTCTGAGTAGGGTGTAGCCATGACAGGCACCAGCCGCATCCGTGTGATTAGGCAACAAGTGGTGCAGCCTCAGGAGTGCAGGTGAGGTGGGGGCCTTGGCTGAGGAGACAAGGAATGCTTCGTTCCGCAGGTGCAAGTTTTCAAAGGAAACCTCTGATAGTGATTAAAAGTGTTTCTTCTCCCACAACACACATGGGAGAAGAACACTCATGTCTCTCTGGGACAGGAATAAACTAACCTTTCAGGAGTTGCAGTTTGCTTAAAAGGGACTTGCTTTTCTTGAGGCCTCAGAGAGGGATAATGCAGGATATAATCCTGCCTGCTATCGATTGGGTATTTTCCCCCTGCCCATTAGATCATGACGCCTCCTTTGTCATTTACAAACTGTGCAATTTGCTGCAGCGGCTGAACACAAAGGAACAAGAGAGAAACAAAAGAATTGGAGGAGAGGCAAAAGAACATGCTAATGAAAACCCAAGCCTTGCCATAGCACTCTAGCCCTTTCCTCACAGGACTATCTGATGTTCTGGAGAAAGCAACTGCTCTGTATCGTGATTTCTCTTGCCTTAGAGGACATGAAGCTCTCCTGACACCTTCATTTCTTCCTCTGAATAGCTTGTGCTACTGATAACCACATACGGTGCAATTTTGGTTCTGCAGTGGTTGCTTCCTTTCAGTCACCTCCATCAGCCTTTGCTGGTGTGCGGCATGGGTGGTTGCACCATTTTCTCTTCTTTCCTAAAGGTTTGGTAAGAGAAGGGGTAGCAATGTTTGGGAAGGCAGCATCCTTCCCTGCAAAGAGTAATATCTCTCATTGAGGGGTCTGTGTCTGCTCATTACAGCAATGGGAGGATTAGGACCTTACGAGTGTCAGCATTACGTTACTGACTTTCATTGAGGAATAATTGCATGGCGTTTGGTTTACATTCAGAAATTCTCCACATGGTGTTTCAAATTTCAGGATATGACAGAAACACCAAAGCAGTACAGTCTGGGGATTCGTTGCCAACATTTGCAACAGTACTTACATTAAATTAGCAAGAGATAAAAGCATGTTGCTTTCTGGTTCAGATTCACTGTGGTGTTTGACAGGGAAAGAGCTCACATAGCCCAGAGCTGCCAGGAATTTGGAGGAAATGCTAAGTGAGTTTCCGAGTGATGAATCCAGGCTTTGCAATGTTTACTGTTAGTGTCAGATTGCAGACTCTTGCATTAGTTTCCTCTTAACTGAAAAGTTAATTGAAGAGACAAAAATCAATCAATAAAAAACAATGTCAGATACCAAATCAATACTGGGAATATAGAACAGACTGAAAAATGAGCTTGGCTTCACAATACAAACAAGATATTTAAATTTTTTTTTTCATTATTACTTACCTGCTTAGAGCTGTATTCTGAACTCTTTTCCCTTTAGAAGAGCTGGAGATACGACAAAGCCTGTTTAGGGAATTTCCTTCAAATGATGCTTGTCACATCTTCAGCTCAAGGTGTGGGAATTGCCAAGGTCAGAACTGGGTCTCGGTGGATAAGTGAAGATTGTGAGTTTCATGTAAAACACTCTTACTGGTTTTTTAAGCCTACCTATGAACTAGGAAAGGACCTCTCCTCTCCTCTTCCTTTCCCTTCTTTATACTACCACATCAACAGATTTAATAAGTGCAAAATTGTACTTTATTTGTTTTCCTACTTTCTACAAATTTGCTACTCTGTTCTTTCCTTTGCTTTATTATCCACATTATCCGTTGACACATTAGTGACTTGCAGACAGAATATTTTAATAAGCTTTAGGTAGTTGCTGAGAATTGTTATCTGTACGTCTCAAAATGCATTGCAAAGGTAGGTGAACATTCCTAGTTGCATTTTACAGTTAGCACAGAGAACCTGAGGTTTGCCACAAGCACAAATTTTTCTCCCCTAAAGTAGCATTTTATGCTGCTTTGGTCCTTATGTAGTGTAAACTTCTTCCAGAAACCAATTACATGAACATAACATTTATCAGGCTTAAATAATCCTTTTTCCAGGATAGAGGCATTATGTACATAGTGTAAGGGTTCGTACAGGTCAGGCCTTGTTTCAACATGCACATTGAAAGTGGTTCATGTTGGAGGATGACAAAATTAAGGAAGTGCACCTTGGATGTTCAGGAGAAAGTCATGAGGTCTCTCCAGTGTAGTTCAGTGTCAAAGGCAGGAACACAAATCTTGACACCTCTTTTTTTCTCTCTGTTTGATATAGTACAATTTCTTTATAATATACAGACAGCACAATTCCTCTGTAGGAATGATTCCGATAAGTTTTGAGAGAACTGTATGATAAACCATTTTCCCAGACAGCAATGTATCAAGATGCGAGTGGGCAGGGCTATTGCCTCGCTGCCAGATTGCTTTCCCAAATATGAGCTTATTGCACCCTGGCATTGTGTCACGCAGCACTCTCTTTACTTGGAGAGAAGGGCTTTTGTTTCTTAAGCCTGGCTGCTTCTCTTGAGCAGAGAAAAAATGTTTGTGGAGGATTTTCCCTGAACATGTGGGCCTGTGTCTGCCTGTCTTCTCAGTTGGAAAATTCATTTCACAAGACAAATAATTGAGCTGTAGGCGAACCGGGAGAGCAAGCAGATGTGCTTCCTGCAGTTGGAACATTTTTTTGTCTTTTCCCTTTCTTCACTCTGTCACCTGTCTCCAGTAACACAGTGATGAAGATTCTCCTTCTCCCCTGTGCTGAAAAGGTCTCATATTGCTCCAAAGCCATATGTTTTACCTTCCATTTTTTTGACATTTGACAAAAGCTCTAAGTTTGAGATACTTCTGACATCCAAATAATTGCTGTTAGGCAGTGGTTTGAAGTTTGGTGAAATCACTAGGGCTGTTCAGAAGATAAAAACAGTTTTATGTGCTCAAACACTTTGCTCAGACGGATCCTATGTGAATGTCTTCACTATAGACAAAGTATTGTAACACTTGACAGATATATTTCATTTCAAGATGTTGTAATAGGGATCTTTAGATAAGAAGGCATCCTGTTTCCCTTTGGAGATCTATTCTTTATGTTACCCAACATCAAATGGTTTCTCCCAGCACTTGAAAACACCTCCCTGAAAGAAAATAGTAATGTTCTTAACGTTATTTAACACATTACTGAATCTACAGAAACATACATTTTACTCCTGCAGTAAGATGTATGAATAATATTGCAGACTTTAGAGGCCAGGGTCTGAAAGCTCGGCCTTATCAATCTGTCTGAAACCAGAGGAGGGCAGAACATTTGAAGGGGAAATCAGTAAGACTCTGGGACGTGTTGTGATGGGAATAAGACAACATATTTCAGTAACAAGGTAGGGCTATTTTACTGTAAAATTGACTATTTGTACATAAAACTGGTCAGAACATTTTCAGGAAAAAAAAAATTAATAGATTCTTAGGGATAATTTTCAAACATATCCATAATTGGCTAACTGCATCTTTGTGCACTTTTTAGTGATTTTCTTAACTTTTTATTTTACTATTGGACTTAAAGAAGAAAGTATTGCTTTTTTTCAAGAGAGAGGGAGATGATCTCTGATCAGAATGTCCCCAATCATGAGCTTTATATTACAAAAAACAGTATTACTGAGTAGGCAGTTTTGTAGTTAATGCAGTGCATCAGGTTGCTCCCTTCAGTATTTTCATTTGTATTCAGTTCCCTCTTTTTTTGTTTCTCTTAAATGATTTCAAAGATCCTCAATCTTGCTTATGTAACACCTGAGCCTACAAGACTGGAAGACAACACATATGTCTGGATACCTCACTTAGTGTTGTGTCCACACATATATGTTCAAAGACAGATGTTTGCCCTGGGACTTTTTGTATTAAGATCATTTTCTGCATAGTTAATTATTTTCATCTTCATTGTGCACCATTATTTGATAGGATTTAGTCAACTGTGGAAATCAGTGCCATTTTTTGTTCATTATTCAGTTTGCATGTAATTTTTCCTTCAAGTGTGGTGACTGCTGTTTTTCACAGGTACAATGGGAATGCATTAACCCCAAGTACAAAGCAAAGAAGAAGAATTACAAGAACTCAGGCATCGTCATACTTAACCAGTGCAAGGTAAATACATGGTTTGGTTTTTGGCTCTTTCTTTACTAAGCTCTCAGCCATGTATTTTAATGGTGTTTAGAAGCACAGAAAACAAAGTGGAACTGCCTGTAGAATAGCAATGGAAATGATCCACAGCAAAAATTCAAGTCAAGGGCTTGCATCCCAAAAGTAAGCTGTCTCCAACTCTCCTCTTTTATTTCTCTTGCCCTATCCCTGCTGTTGTGCAATTGAACGGTCAGTACTAAACTCTTACGCCCATAGGCTTGCCAACTGGCCTTTTGTGTATTTCTCTTCTAATCCTTCCACCATTTCTGCAAAATTGCTCTTGTTTCTCCTAAACCAATAGCAAAATTTCCACTGACTTCCCACTGGAAAGGAGCAGAGCCTAGTTCTACTTTTGATGTGAATTTCCTTTCTGTAGTTTTAGGATTTTGGTATTTTCTCTGCTTACATTTTTTTTTTCCATCTCAAAATGTATTTGACGCATTCTTTCTTTACCTTATTTTCAGATGGTCCCTTCCCTCCTTCCAATTTACTTTTTCCAGTCAGTTCTCTGATGTTTTAGCAGTTGACAGCTAATTTGAATGTCTTGTTTTCTTGTCTGCAGATCCACAAGATGCATTCTTTCCTAGATTATATCATGGGAGGCTGCCAAATTCAGTTTACAGTAAGTGTCTTACTTCTCTAACTTGTTTTAATGAAAGGGAATCCCCTTAGATACTGATTCATTACTTTGACAGATAAATGATTCTTACATGCCATTCCTTGGTAAATTATTAAGGTCTTCTTGCAAAATGTATTAAGCCTAGAAAATAAAACTATGCTAATGCAGTAAGATTTTTCTTGCGCATACTGACTTAGTTTTATGTTTTGCAGCAATGACAGTCACGTTGCAAAAAGTAAAGACAACTTCATACTGGGGTGAGAAGCTAAGCTGGTGTTGCCCCACTAGTTCCATCTGAACTACATCCATTCCCAAAATCTAGAGAACTGAATTAGCCCTTGTGAGAGTGCTGACTGACCTTTGGCTTTTGAGCCTCAGTTTGTTCACAAGAATTTTAAATAAATTCCCTTGCTGGGACTGTGTCATAGGGGAGGATTTCATCTCACCTGCCTTTAAGCAATTAAATGTTCGATGTTCTGTTTATCAATCCTATGGGCCAGTCTTCGTTTCCAGAACAAGTCATCCATTAAAGCAAGTCCTTTCCCCTCTAGTGGTGCCATACAGAAAGTCACAGGCAGAGACATATTCCAGCCAGGAACTTCTCTCTTTCAATCTGGGGTAAATGCTGGTGTTTTAATTTAGAGCAAATTCAGAAGTTACTCAGTTCAAGGAACAGGGGATAAAATGATTTGCAGAGCTCCCCATAAAGAGAAATACAATATTTTGCATTTCCAGTTTTTAGAAACATTTCATGCTGTGTGGCTTTCATATTTTCTACTTCTTTTTTTTTTTTTCTTTGTTTTGTTTTGCTTTTAATCTGGGAAACAAAATAAATAATATATCAGTATTTGCCATGGCATAGGAATACAAATTCTCATTTATGTGACTTCTAATTTCACTCCAGTTGCAGAGGTAGAATCTAATGCTCCAAGGTAGTATTCTTCTGCTGAAGGTCTTGTCTTTTCCCGTAGCACCCTGCCCTGTTTCTGTTCCTGGATATCAAGTATCAGACATTGGATGCTACTGAAATGTTCCATTTCACTTTTACCAGACAAGCCTTCATTTTCCAAAATGATACAATAAAAAAAATAAAGGTTTGTTGGGTTTTTTTTTGTCCCAACAGAAAATTCCAGCAACAGCAGCAGCTATAGACAGTAATAGATTGTCTTTTTCTGTACAAATCAGCTTTATGAGGTGTAAAATGTGGGCTTTGCTAGTACCCCTAGAAAAGTCATTGAATAGCACCCAGAACTGCGCACCCTGTTTCTGTTTTGGAAGGAAATACCTACTGTAGTGGACAAAGATCTTTGTAGTTGTCTTTTCTCAAGCAAAGCATCCTGTGTGATTACCTCTCCATCTCACCTGGCTTCTTCTTTTGTTATCCCCACATGCTTACAAAGCCCATTTCTCCTCCAAATCTGAAACTCGTCAATCCCTGGAAACCCCTTTAATTCATCTTTCCTGATGTCTCCTCTCTAAAAACATGACTGGAAGAACTCAACTATCAAATGTGTTCAAGGTCATCAGCAGAAAGAGTAATGTCTTTGAGTAATATTTAAAAGCCTTTTCTAATCAGGCCAAGTGCTTAAGCACATCTAAAGACTGGTTAATATGCATTTCCCACAACTCTAGCTCAAGCACAGGAGCACTGTAACCATTAGAAAGTGTCTAGGGATATACATATTATTTTGTTACAGCTGTGCTTTGCAAACTCTTTTTGATTCCTCCTTAAAGTTTTCCACTAGAAGAGCAAGTCCTTACACAGTGTGCTGAGGGGTCATGACAATTGGCTTCCTTTTATTTACTTGTCACTGATTTCCCATTAGTTGGCTATCACGAGCTGAAAATTGCTGTGTTAAACTGTGTTAAAATGGATAGTATTGTTTCTACTGTATTTTATTATTTTAATATTTTATTTTGCGGAAATCAAACAAAACTATCGATAATAGGAAACTTGGATAAATTCACCTGCAAGGATGGGCAGTGAGGACACAGAGGAAATGAAAGATCCATTATACTGTGAACCACCGAGATCCCTGAATTACTGCTGACCTCAGTGTTAAATCCACCGGCTACAGTATTGTGTAAACTCATCACTATCAGTTTTCAACCCATGTGGACTCAGGGGAAGCCGTTGTGGATGTCTCTGTGCCTATGGCTCTGCTCATGCATAACCTACTGGTTCTACTTAAAGATTGTCGCAAGCTGACTCTCTGCATATTTTACTTCTTCCTGAGAGCACAGGCTGGTTGAGAGATGTGTTGCCGTTTCCAGAAACGGATCCGAGATTCTCCAGTGGGCTCTGAAGGAAAAGGCGTAGCCTAGAGGGGAGATAGTCAATGCTCCCTTGATTTCTGCACACCTCTTATTATCTCCTTTTCATGTAGTCCTAGTCTGCTTAATTGAGACAACTGAAATAGAGAATGCCTATTCCTTTCACCTTCCCAGATTTCATTTCTTTTAAGTGGAATGGATCTGGAATTGTTTGAAACTCTCTCAGTATATGTATTGTTGTTGTTGTCTTAATATTAATGACATTTTTATTGAGTTCATGCTGTTTACAGGCAGTACAATACAACTGCCATTTGAAAGGGCACTTGCTGAGGGAGAGAAACTAGGATGCTAAGTACACATTTGATAACAAAAAGCTGCAGTATGATGTATCTGCTAATTTGAAGCACTAATGAAGGCTTTGGTAACATCATGCTGTGTGTTCTTGAGATGCTTCATACATCTATTGTAAGAACATAGTTTGTAGTTAATGTCTCTGAAAAACGAAAGTAAACTTTTCCTTCACTTTAAAACCATTTATTAAAAAGCTTTCATCTGTAGAGATCAATAGTACTGATTCCAGTCCACTATTTTAATACACTGCTTATTGCAGAATGCTGTACCTCTTATCACACAGTGTTCCCTGCTGCAGAAGAAATGTTCAGAAGTTGGCAGTGCAGATGGGTCTGTAGCCAGAAAACATTTTCATCACTTCAGGAAATACAGCAGAAAGGATGTGTAACGTGCATAAAAGGAACTGTAATAGAAAGATATATTGGACAGATTCTCTCTCAGGCAGGTCACGGTATTGGGCAGGCGGATTCGGTTGCGACAGATCTGGCAGGAGGTCCAAGCTATGTAGGATGTCTTCAATGTGATGAAAATCACCCTTTTACAAGGCTGAGGAAAAAAAGTACTGAGAGTTTAGTTACTGCTACATTATGTTCTTATTTAGCTGTAGGAAGATGACTGGTAAGTTGGAACGGATACATTTAAAGATAGAGTGATAAAAAGCAAATACATGCACGGTGGGAAAGATTCCTACTTTGCTGCCCACAAGATTAGCTCAGTTGAGATATTAATCTAACTTCTGTGGTAGGTTAGCTTAGTTTTACAAATCTCTACCCTTATTTGCTCAAGACCTTGGTGCTGCTGGGTAATGCTAAAAGAGCAGAGCTGTGCGTGGTTCTTTTGGAATTGTGACAAGTAACAGGGGTCATCTTTCCTAAAAGTCCTTCCCTTGGGAGGCAAACAGAGATTTGGATCAAAGTCAAGCACACTGCATCCAAGTATGAATATTCGTAATATTCCTCATAGGAAATTGGGATTTACTTTTGCTTATCAGCAGTTGTCTGCTACAAGGACTGTTTCCAAAAAGGAAGCTCATTTTGGGGAGGGTTTTTTTCCTTTCCCAAACACTAGCCACAGACTTTTTTCCAAGCTCATGAAACCCACTGCTTATTCCTACACTGTTCTGCTGATTTCGATTAAAAATTATTTACCTGTGGCTAACAGCCATGAAAGCAGATTTGTCTAGTTCTCTATGATGTGTCACTTGAGTCTTGTTAATGTCTGCTTTGAGATTATTAGTAAAAATACCTACTTTTAAAAATTTTACAGGAATGCCCTTTGTTTATCATACAGTGACATGTTTGCATTTTCTATAATCAGAATAAAAAATGAAGATTAAATTAGTATCAAAGAAAATACACATCATTTTAAGAAAATATGCAAACCTTGACTAAGATTTTTTTTTTTAGCAAGTGACCTAAAACTAAGCTAGTCCATATACATATCTATGAATTTACCTCAAGTGGCACAAACCACATGCATGCAAGTGAGAACATGAGAAGTATTCTACTGATGTATTGGAGTTAAATCAAGTTATCATTTTCAGAAAAAGACCTGTGTGGAAAACAGACTCACTGCTTTGCTGCATGAACGGTGAAAGATCAATTTATTTGCAAGCCAAATCAAGCCCATATCTCCTGAATGACATGTGGTTTGGGGTGGGGAGGGTCACAGTTGATCAAGGTGATAAAAGACATTTCCAAGCAACCTAGAAAACAGTGGAAAATATTTTTCTTCAGCCAAGAGTTAGAGGTGGAAAATCAGAAATAATGGGAAAAAGCCATGTAGGGTTAACCCGGTATGATTTTGCTCTTTTAGTTTTTAGCTACAAAAAATGTTTCAGGAGGGCTGTGTCATTTTTTTAAAGAGAGAATGAAAATGTTACTTCTTTTTAATTTTATAGCTGCATAAAATAGCTTCCTTGTTCAAGCAGAGATTCCAGCTGGGGAAGCTGCACATTCACAGAGACAAGCTGGGACTTCAGATTCTTTTTGCAGCTTTCAGGGAGGCCCTTGCCTGTCAACTGCACTGTAAAACTGAGAAATAAACTGTGCATTTTTCTATTGAGTATGCAGGTATAATGGGTCTTTGGAGGAAGAGGTCGTTGGACAAAATCATGAGGAAGTTTGTTAATGGCTTTGTTGCTGCTATCACACCCTTTGGGTTTCTTGATGCTCTTTTTAGGAATTCCTAGAAAGCAGTATCACAGATTTAGAAGGGGACTTTCTGGTCTGTGACAGTCATATCACAGGAAAATGCATGCCAGAGTATGTCTTCAGTGAGAAATATAAAGAGCATTTCAAAAGGGAAGAAAGAATTTTAAGAGGGTGGATTTATATTTGCCTTTGCATTGAATGCTTTCCATAATCTTATCTAAGCCTTTTCAACCCAAAAATCTGTGCAGGAATTTTACCCTGCAGCTCATCTTTAAGCTTGCTATCATCTATGAAAATTGGAGGGTTAATTATTTAATGCTTAGATGTTTTGAAAGTAAAAAAATGCCAGACAAGCAGTATCTATTATTACTACAGCCACAGTAAGTTTTATAATAGCTAAGAAATGTCTGTAACCAGAGTTTTAATTTATAGTTTTAGTAGGACTTTTAAGTCTCTCGGGATATTTGAGCTGCACAGCTTTTATGTCCTAAGCGTCACCTGAGCTGGAATAATTTAATTAAGTATGAGAAGCTAGAGATAGTTAATGTGATTCAACTGTATTAGAACATAATTTTCCACATAGAATAATAATGAGGTTCATTTTTTTTTTCCCAATTGCACCATTTTAGTTTTATTATTTCTTACTTTGAAAGCTGTCATTTCTTTTTAGACATATTTATCAATACCATCCTAATTCAAATTTGTTGAAGTGTGCTGTGAAATGACCTTTGCTTTAAGGCTGCAATCTCTGCAGAAAACTCTTCTGGTAAAGATACATGGTTGATGGGGGTATACTTATGCCCAGAATTGCCCCCCAACATACTGCCTTTTCTTCTTTTGCAGGTAGCTATAGACTTCACTGCATCAAATGGTGATCCTCGGAACAGCTGCTCACTGCACTACATCCATCCCTATCAACCCAATGAGTACTTGAAAGCATTGGTAGCTGTTGGGGAGATTTGCCAAGACTATGACAGGTAAATAACCACAGCTGACAGGAGAGTTGTCTTTAGAAAGTGTTTTCACAGTGTGAAAGCAATGACTGCCTGCTGCCGGCTGCAATAGCTCCATGTTTGGTCACTTAAGAGAAATGACTGCACGTCAGAAAGATTAGTCTACCTTGGCATGCTTTTGAGAGTGACAGCGGGTTTAGATCAGCTTCATGGTAATGAAAGGCCCAGTTCTTGGCTGTTTGGCTGACGTGTGTTAAGTTTCAAGTTTGTATTCTCATGCCAAAATCACGTTTAAGTGGATTTTTCATGCGTGTCAAACTTGAAGCCTGTTTTGCAGATGCTAGTAGCATCCTTTCTGACATGCTTGCAAGTATGGTTCTGTCCCATCCTACAGAAAACTGAAATGTGTTGGAAATTGAATTTATAGTTGCCTAAAATGCTTAGTGGCCATGTCTATATTTAGAAGTAAATGTGTGGTCTTTTTATGTGTTGAATATGGCCTGTTGAATACTGCAGTCTCTTCTAAACTGAATATTAAAAGATAGTGATATTGTGTGCACACAACAGGCACTTAAAAAAATGAATCCAAATTATTGGGCCAAATATGCTTTGATTACATTATGTGCTTCTGTTGCTTTCAAACAGGCTGCCTGCTTCTATCAAATTAATTGCCCATTATTAATCTAATTACCAAGTGCATTTCCTTTAAATGTTCTTTCTTTGTTGGTGAGACATAGCATCTTACATAATTATTCTTTCTAATCTTTGCATATGTAATAGACATCCACCCACTACTTTGCCATATGTAAATACCAGATCTCATAAAAACAATGGTATTTCCAGTCAAAATTGAATTGTAGTTTCTATCTAAATTGTGGAGTGATTTAATACTGTGGTTTGCATGTTACATGTCGTATATACCAATTAGCCTGCTCAGAAGCAATTCCATTTGCATGGTAACAAAATGTCTTCTCAAAGAAGAATGAGGAAAATGCTGTCCTGATACAATTTCTGTAAGAATTTGATGGTCAAACTTAGTCAATGAGTCTGAGAAAATTAATATTTTATTGTAAGTGAGCTGATAATTCCTCAGTGATTACTCAGTAATTTAATAATTACTAGCTATCATTCAGGGGATTTAATATACTTCAAAACAGGGAAAGGAATAAAAAGGGCTGGTTTGTGCAGACAGATTTTTTTATTTTACCACTTAAAGCATGCTTTTGGAGAAAATGAAATAGTTAAGTGGCACGGTCCCTGCTGTACAGAGATACTAATCCCCAATCAGAATTTTTCTCTCAATATAGCATATTCCAATCAGTACAAAAAAAAAAAAGGCCAGTCATATTTTGAATGAAATTGTCAGCATCACTCAGTTCTATTGTGCTGCACAAAAAGCCTATTGATGCTAATCAGCACAACTGAAGTTGTACGAGCTATGGACCACAGCTGAACAAAAGCCAGAATTTCTTTTCCCAGGCAAATGTCACCTTTCTGGCATGTGTTTGACCTATACATGCTCTCGAGTTGTGACACTGTAAATACCTTCCCATGGGCAACTTGATTCAACGTGGTCAATGCTTTCCGATCAAAATGCCAAGTGAGGACCTTTTCTTTATACTTGCACGTTTTGAATCCAGCAAACTGGAAATGAAAACTTATAATTTCTCTGAAGAAGAAAATAAATTACAAGGGCAGATCTTCATGCAAAGTAGTCTACAGGTTCTATATAGAAGGTTTTCTTGTGTTTAGTTGTAGCCTTGAGATGCATGAGCATATTCCACCTATAAAGCAAATCTTTTGTATATAAAACTTAAAAATAAAAGAGTTTCAATTTCAGTAGAAATCTGAAATGTGGCACTGATCCATAACTGCTCCAGTGATTCCAGTTTTCCTCAAATACTGTAGTAAGACTTTTGTTTCCAGGTTGAGATCAGCCAGAAGTGAAAAGAGAGGGACTTACTGAACCAAAGGGCTGTTTAGAGTCAGAATAGGGACATCAAGTAAGATTAAAATATGAGACCACGAAGATGGCAGCGCTCTTACCTGAAGTTTTATGGCTTGTACCTGTCAATTATTGCAAATAGGCAGAACTGGCTAATTTCAATCCAAACCAAGGAAAATTAAAATTCAGATTAATATATTTACATCAAACAAAAGAATAGTTGAAGTGAAATCTGTTGTTTGCAGTGCTCTTTGCATTCCAGTAGCACAGCTGTTGAATGTTAAGTACCATTGCTACATTTATATACCAAAAGACTGATTCTTTCATATTTGAAAAAAAAAAAAAAAAAGCCACTATGACTATTACTTAAATTTGAATGTTTCTAATTGCCAGGAGTATTTTATTTGTAATTTGAGAGGAATTGGATTGGCAAGTAATATAGAGAGACTACACTCAAAATCCAGAATTTTTTTTTATATACTCTAGGTAGTTCTGTCGATCAAGCCAAATCTTCTCAGAATTTAGTTTTCTGTACGTATCAGTCTAGTATAATGTATCCCTAAGTAATTATTGCTCCAAATTAAGTGCTGCCTCTCATCCCTTGATACAGTGGAATAATCCTTGCTCATCCAAAAGCCCATTTATCTGTATGGTTCAGAGATTCCTGAAATGGTTAAATGAATAGCACTGTTCTGTGTAGTTAAGCGTGAAAGAGTAAGATTCATTCTTTCATCAGCAATATTCAGAGAATGAGAAATAGACTTTGGTTATCATCCTGATTGTAGAAACGCTGCAGTCCTCTAGGAATAGGCCAATCTGATAATGGTAAGGGAAATGGAAGAGCTGCTCACCTCCACAAAAGACTTAATACTTTATCTATATGGTGGAATTGTTTCAGGCTATAACAACATTTGTCATAAGAGAGAAGATAAAGTTTGTATGTGATATAATCAGTGGCTAAGCAACAGCAGCAATGCATCATAAAGGAAGGAGAAACATTCATTAGTTTTAAGGAATTAGGCTTTAAAATGTAGTTAAAAATACTGGAAAGGGGAAAACACATTAAAGACTTATTGTTGAAAATATATGGTAAAATAAGCAGATAGCTTTGTGGAGAAGAATTTATTTTAAGATAAATGACTTATGATTGTTTAGAGATGACATTATGAAGCCATAAGTGAGAAATATATATTTCCATTTAAACATTTTCATAAGCTTTTTTTTATATTAAGAATTATATCACTGCTCTAATTTTTCCTTGAAACTTTGCAAGTCTACTGCACCTTCTGTACCATAGAGAAACAGATGAAAATAATGAAAAATCATTGGGCACTGAAGTGTTTATTATTAAAAGGACCTGCTTCTGTATCATTCCATATTTATACTTCACCTCGGTAATTTCAGAATTGAGTTCTCTGGATCAAGAATCAAATCAAGCAGCTTCTGACAACCAGCAATAGCAGCCTAGCCAGGATCCTGAAAAATCAGTTGATCACTACCAAATGTGCATATATTCCCTCTAGCTGTTTTGAACAAAGAGTTAGCAAAATATACGTAGCCGTCCATGCGCTGGCTTAGGACTTTTAACCTTCACCAACTTCAAACAGTGGTTTTGGCCACCGTTTTGTTTTGGAGCCTGGTGGACACCCCTCCAAGAGAATGGTTTTTTTGAAGGATAAAAGGCAGGTGTCTGTATGGGTAACATTTACCCATGCAGTAAAAAAAATTGATTGCCCTTTTATGCTGTTTTATAGCTTCCGTATCTGCAGAATAAAACCGTAAGTCACAGTAACAGCAATTCATACAGTTTATTAAAATGGCTGGTCCTTTGATCTTAATGATTTGTTTTACCGGTGCTGGAACACAACCAGCTAGCCATGAGTGTAGCTCATCTTTCATTCTGCAGTCTCTAGCCATCTCTAGCAAAGGAAAAAGGGCTGGAATGGGACTGTGAATAGCTTGTTGGGAAGAATAAATGCAGTTACATGCACACAATACTAAAGGCTGAAATAATTCCTGAATGATCTTAAATTATTACAGGTTTTGGCGATGATATTGTGGCTGAAGCCCATGGCAGAACTTCCAAATCTGCTCCTTGCATTGAAATCTGATTTCTGCAGTTTGTAGGTTTCCTCTTGCTGCTGCTTATTAAGAATCTCATCATATTACATTAAATATTTATCTTTGCATTAAAACATCTGTTCTGATTCAGCAAGAAACTAGAGTTTATTATCTAATCCCATCGAATTTAGTCTGACTCAAGCAAACGCTGAAGTATTATGCAAAATATAGATGACACTAAGATGGAGTTAGGAGTTTTACTGAATTTGAACTTTATTGTTAATTGTTCGCCCCACACCCAAGTGTTCAGTGCCTCTCATATACCTGGATGGTCATTATGATTAATTTTTACACATAGTTTTATGTTTGTGCATACATTCAGAGTTTTTCACTGGACTAATGAAAATGGCTCACAAATATGTGTGAGAATCAGCTTTTGTGTAGTCAAATCAATATTAATGCCTGAAAAAGACAGAGGGTAGATGTATTTCATTAAATAATTCTAAGCATTTGTTGCGTTGGATATTTGTGGAACTTCCCATTCATGATGGGCCACCCCCTTTCTGATCTGCACACTCGACTCATGATTCCACATGTTTCACCAAATAGTGTTGTTAAATGGTGTCATAAAATTGATCTTCCTTTTATTTGTATTCAAAATCTATTTAAAAAATTCGTTCCTAATTATATTAAATCTCTGTTTATTCACTCTTGAAGATACTGCAGAATTTTTATTTCCAAGAGCCCTTGAAACCCACAGAAGATAAATTGTATCTGTTTCCTGACAGTAATGTCCTTTTTCATTTAGGCAAATAGCCTCCTTAACTTTAAATACTCAAGTAGCTCCTTAAAACTGACATTCACACTGAGATCATACGTTAACAAATAACCTGCTTGTGTAAAACACTCTTGTTTAGCAATCTCCCCAAAGGCCACTAATGAGCAAAGAGTACATTATTCCTGCAAGGTCCAGAAATCATGTACGTGAAGAGCTCTGTAAAATACTTGACTGAAAATGTAAAAACTGGGGCACATTCCACAAAAGGTAAGTCTTAGTTTCAACATTAGCTTCTGCAATCATAGAATTGCAAAAATTCTTCTATGATTTCTTTTTCAGTATTTTAGTATGCGTTAACTCTGACTGAAAACCGTTATGCAGTAAAGTGCACTTGAGAATTAAGATGGGAGAAAATGAAAGGAGAAAATAAAAAGACCAGGGTTCCCAGTCTGGCACATCCTTTTCAGTGTAGATCTAAGAAAGGAAAAAAACTTAAGAACAGTCAAACTTAAGTCAGAAGAAATGTCAATTTGTCCCAGAAACACATTTCCTAAGGTACTCAGCAGAGGGCAGTTAGGGAGAAGAAAGAGGACAAGATATGTATTATGCAGTACATGTTATGTAAGTCATATATAAATCAGTGTGATTGGTCCTAAATACAAAGATCAGTAGGTACTTAAATGATGCGGTTTGGATTGAGGCTTTAAGTAGAAAAGAGATCCCAGAGTTTATGCCTTGCAATCTGCTTTATGAAACAGAGCCTTGTTTCCAAGAATTACTTAACAGGTCATTCTTCCTGAAGCTATGTCTGGGCTTGTGGATGAAGACTCAGAAAGTTACATTGGCTGGAGGGATCTGAGATAAATACCTCGAGGTAATTTTGCCAGACACAAAGAGAAAAGCAGTAACTTGGTTTGGCTGAGATAGTAGTATTATAGTAGTTCGTTAAAACTGTGGTGAAAGAATGATGCCTAGAATAACAGGCACTATATGTGACATTAAATATTTCATGAAATCCCTATGTAGAGCTATAGGTGTTAAAATTTAATCTACCGATGCAGATCAATAAAGAAAAGTATGCTTAATTATTAAGAATCTCTATCACTTTAAATACAGAAACAACCTTTCTAGAGGCTGTTAAGCAAGAAAGCTGATTTGCATATCTAAACAAGTTTAAAAATCATTAGGGAAAAGACATGAATCTTTTTATTTAGTGCTTTAATAGGACCAAATTTGCATAGACATACAACAGAGGAAAAATAGAAAAACAGTGAGTTAGTGACCTGTGCAGAGAAACTTGTAGCTTATGTTTATCAATAAGCTCAGGTGTGGGTAAACATATTCTGAAGCGTTTGGATAACCCAGGACTAGAACTGCACTTGGAAAAAGGAATTGCTAGTATTTTTCACCACCAAACTGGGTTGAAAATCCTTGGATTTAACTGTTGAGGACCTAGACTGACACAGTTGTATAATCTTGCCTTTGCAGAATCTGTATTTGCCGACTGCTGCCACAGAGAGGTTTCTACAATCACCACTTTTTGTCCCAAGAATCAGTACAGGAGAATTAGTTTAGTACAGCAACTCTGTTAGGAAAGGGGACTTCCTAACAGTTTCTTTTGCATGTGTACATACATACATACAGATGTATGTGCATGTATATATAAGTACATATCTGCAGGCCCTTTATCCAGGCACATACTGTCAATTCTTACAGCTTTACATTTTCCCTTATCAGGTTTTCATCTTTGTGTCCTCTTTACCCTGCCTTTTCTTCCAGGAACTCAGTTCTATGTCAGTAAAGCAGTTTCTTAGCAAAACAACTGCTTACTCCACGAGCTTTTCTAAGACCTCTGCTGCTTTCTGTCAGCTGGCAGATACATCAAAATCTGCATCTTCTGCAGGGCTTTCTATGCAGTCTTTAACAGTGTTCAATTCAGCTTGAAATCTCTGAGGAAGAGCTTTGTTCTCCTCAACAGGTGACATTTCTTTGGGACTATGCAGACTGGTACCATTGGGATTTCTCTGTCAGCATTTCTTTCTGAAGAGAATGACTTGAAGTATAAAAGCCTACAAACTTTATTTGAAATTGCATATCACCTATTGCTGTAGAAGCTAGACATCTGTATAAATAAATAAGTATTAATAAGTAAATAAGCATAAATAAAGGAGATGGCAATTTGTCATGCCATTTTCACTGATGCTATCTGATACTGATCTGGTATATCTTTAGTGAATGCAGCCATTTCCACAATTTCAGAAGCATGAATTTCCTCCTTGCATTGTTAAGGATATAACTATCCAAGTCATCTACTCCAGCATATTAGCATATAGCTGAGAAGCACATTATTCCTGTTCAACTAATTATCTTGCTGTTCCACTAACTATCTTGCTATCCCCTCCAAATTATTGTGAAATTAACTTTGGTCAGAGATTCCAAATCAACAGATGAACAGAGGGTAGTAGCCCATTTGCTCCTGCCTTTTCAGTGATGCCTAGCTGAATGTTGAGTCATCAGTGTATTTCACTTACAATTTTGCTCTAACTTGTTTTGATAGTGTTTTTCTGTCATTTTGATTTTGGTAAAATTACATCAACAGCTCATTTGGTCACAATATAATCTCTATAACAGTTTTATCCTGCTCATCCTAGAGAGCTCATTTGTATCCTGAGAGCATTTGATGAGAAATTCCTCTCCCAGCACCTCCCTGCATACACATGCCAACACAGTCCTGTATTCCCCTCTTCCCAGCACACTCCTTATAGATAGAAATTTTCTGACAGAAGATTCTTGTAGAGGAAGGTCTCTGACCAACCCTTTCCACTGTAATTTGTAAAAAAGGACAAAATTATGTGCATGTGTAGCAAAGCTTTTGTTCTTGTGGTTGCTCAGTGCAGTACACCCCAAAACTTGAAAGCCCCACTTGTATTTCAAGGGGGCTTGGCTCCACCACTGCTCAGTTTAGGGTTCTTCATGATCTGCATGTTCTGTGATGGAATTTAGCCTGCTACCCGCAGGCTTCAAGTCATGTCGAGTTTTAAACATCTGAGATTACAGTCTGTGTGAGTATGACCTTTTCAGTGATGGTACAGTATTCCCTATATGGTCCCACAGATATGCCAATTCACCATAGAGTTCAGGATTTGGAAGGTACAGGGACATATGTGTAACCTTTTACAAAACATAGGACTGTCTGGAAACTGCCTGGATTTAAGAAGTTAAATATAACTTGCTGTAGCCTCTTGCAGCATCTCCTTCCCTAGTTTATTCCCAGTTATGAAGTGCTATTTCCTTTTCAAGGTACATTTTACTGAATTGGGTCATTCATGTAGGTATAAATCAGGTCATTGCAATTTATTTGTCATCTTGCGGGGAAGCTTGACATTTTGTCTCACCTTCCTGAGCATGCCATTTTATTAGGCTATCCTTCTAGCAAGTGATATATCTCACTGCCATTTCATTTTGCTTAACCTACTCCTCCCCCAAGCTCTCATACCTTTTTTTTTCTGTGGGTATTTACCTTTTCCCAGTCTAGGGATTTCTGAGTTCACTTGATATTTTACCCTGCGGAACTTCTTTTGCAGTTCTTTTAATGTTAACGAGGGGAAGTTTAAACCCATTGTACCTGGATTCATCTTTGTTAGCTCTTTCATGAATTGATGCTTTTTGGTGGTTAGCCTCAGGGAATTTGTATTCCCCTGCTTCATTAATTGTTTCTCTCCAGGTGAGACAGGCATTCCCTTGTATTCTTGAGACACAATTACATGACAGTATCTATTTCTCAGTATTCAGCAGATTCCAGCTCCCCTCAGGTGACTAGGAGCTGTAATTAAAGATAGCAAATGAATTTTGATGTCAGGTTTTTGCACATGGTTGTGTAGCCTCTGTGCCTGCGACAGACCAAGCAATGTAGCTGTTGCAGTGATTTACCATTGATTTGCATGCTCCCAGCTCTCTTTTGTAACCAAGTGTATGATAATGAGTTCATTCCTGCTGCTCCATTAAAAATCACTGTGCATTATGGACTAGATGCCAAGCCCTGATAGGTACAGTGCAGGTTTGATTAAACACGCAGTAACCTGGCCAAAACCAGAGATGGGGTTGTATCGAACCAGGCACAACTCCATAGTGAATATGTGGTGACAGTGCAGTGGTCCCTCAGAGAAGAATACAGATTAGGGGGGAGAAAACACTACTGATGCTGAACTCATATGGTCTTTCTGAGTCTGGCTGGGGCAGGCTGAGAGCTGGACCACAGCCTGGCCCATCCTGGAGAAGCACGGGGGGGATGTGCAAGACTGCAAAGGGTGAAGTGGGTGGGCTCTGGTTCCTTCCACTTAACTGGTTTTATTTAGCCCTTTTCAATCATCCAGATCATGTCCTTTATTTACCTAGCTGTGCTTGCAAAGCAGGAACTCCAAATGTTTAAATATTTCAAATGATTTCTGTATTTTCTTTGGAACTGCTACTAATTCCTGTAAGCTGTTATGATTCAGAATTTACTGGCATCAAGCCCTTCTCAGATAAGTACTAAATAATACACTCAGGAACATGATTCATTCATATGCTTTGGAAAAGAAACACTTAATTCAGCTCATACTCTTCCAGTTCACTCCCTGAACACGAAATATTACAATTTTAATTGAGTTTAGAGATGACTCTATTTTGTTTGTGTCATGTGTTGTTTTCTCCTTTTTCTTTTCCTTTCCCCTCTATCCTTTCCCTCTTCCTCTCCCCTTGTCCCCTCCCTTTCCTTCTCTCCCCCCTTCACACTTTTTTCAATTACATGTGTAACAGACACTGTTTTATTTTTGCAATTCAAAACTTCCTGCTAACAGATGAAAAATATCTGATTTTATCATAGGAAAAGTAACTAGAGCAGATTCATGGTTTATTCTTTTAAGACTGGAATTGAAAATGAAAAGCACAGTAATTGATTTTGCTATGTCCAGCATAGTACTTTAAAAATAACTCCCTGGTAATTCTCATCTGACCGAAACCCAAAACTATAAGTGACAGCTTAATATCCAGGGATTGTAGTCAGGTATACTCCTTGCAAGAATTTCAGAGAGCTGTAAATTTAAGACTCTTGGCCATTTGAAACAAGAAATGAGTCCTTAGTGTTTCTTTCCCCCTCAGTCTCGCACCCTCCGTTTCTTTCCCCCCCCATTCACTCCATCACCAGTACCACTACACTACTATGTTGCTCCAGCATAAAGTGAGCAGGTTGTCATGCTGTGACTGTCCAAGGTCAATTCATCCATACAAATTGCTACATTGACTTCAGGAGCTTAAAGGTCAGCACATCCACAACTACGTACCAAAGGGCTTTTATGAGCCCCATTACAATGAGTCTCCAACAACCTGTGTAAGTGGCTAGCTACAAGTTCATCTTTCAGAATGAATAAATGGCACATAGAATGACTTAGGCCTTTTTTCTCCTACATTTACTTCAACTTAGATTCCAAATTTAGGTATTTAAAAGCAACTAATTCTCAGAGAACATAGTCTTGGCAGCTGTTGTTTTCCTTACTGAATACACGTATTGCCACACTGGTGAATAGATCTAGCTGTATCTCCAGCATGATCTACGCCAGCAGTTGCAGAGGAAGTCGCAAAAGACTTTCTAATATCTGAGTAATTATTTTCACCCAATGGAAGAGTTTTATCTGAGTTCTCTTAGGAATAGCAAATCCTCCTCAGTATAAAGCTGAACTCCATGTCAGAGAGCACCAGTGGTTAATGAGACAAGATTTTAAAATGTTCTTTATTTTGTCTCCTTATCTTTATTTTAAACATATTTCTTACCTTCCAGTAACACTAAGCTTTCTAGTGAAACAGAAAAAGGTATTATTATCTGTATCACTGATTTACAAAACCTTACTATTTCCTCTATTCATCTCTTCTGCCTGTGCAGTCCAGCTCATTGAAAGCTCTCCCCTCTCTGCCCTTATTAATGTACTGATTTGTCATTGCGCTTCTGTTTCCACTAGATAGCTTGAAGGCCGGGTGGCTAAAACAGAGCAATGTTCCAGAAGGAAAATATGGGATATTTTGAGAATTTATTTTCTGATGCCTGTTATGTTATAGTTGAAGGACTTTTCTCTAGGTTGGTTTTCAGTTTAGAAGAGTGCGATCTTGGAGTCCTGATAATTCCTTTCTGTGCATATTAATTTACATTTAGCAATATGAACACTGACCTGGAACCCTCTCCCTCTCCTTGATTTTACCTTTAGAGTGTAACCTGGATCTGCTCAGGCTTTGGTATTTTTCAGTAATATGTGCCTATTTGAATGTAGAAAGTAACAGAAGCAGCATGTACATCTATGCTTGCACAGACCTTGTATAACCAAGTATAAAAGTCAATGTCTGATGCTTTCACTTTTTTGATATTTTGATCTCAAGCACTTCAGCTTTTTAAAAAGTATGCCAAGTTTTCATTTTCAAGGGAACCTATGTAAACCAAAATATAATATATAATGTGAAGCAGATGTGACAGAGTAATTATGTAAAGATTCTACCAAGCCACAATCCTCTTTTTCATGCTTGATTTTTTAAAAGTCAGCTTGTTTTTCCACTTCTGTGTTTCTCCCCTGTCCCTTCAGCAATCTGTCTCCAGTAGGACAGTGCAGGCATTTTCCTTGACGTTGCCAAGGACTCTTTGGCTAGGTTTAAACAAAACAAGTCAAAGATCCTGATGTGGCCTGAGGCCAAGGACATGACACTGCCTATGTCCTTGTATCTCAGCTTTCTTCCTCCCAGCACAAACTGGTGATACCCAAACTGCAGTTTGGGAGCAGTCTCAAGCACAGCTGTCCCCAGCGCTGTCCCTGGGAAGTCTCTGGGGGCTGCTGGTTGACAGGGGCCAGCACTATGCCAGGGAGGGTACAAACAGACCACAGATATAGTCACGTCCTAGTGCTTCAGCCAGGGTCCCAAGCATGTTTGCTTGTATAAATGAAGCCCAAATGTCTTAGCGAGCAACACAAAGGAAAGGAAAACTGCTTCTCACTTTTCTTCTTTTGAGTGAGTTTAAATTACAAAGGGAGAAAAGTCATTCGAGCAGGTCCCTTTCTTACTGAAATACCAGGTTAGAACCAGGGCTGGAGTCTCTGATGCATTCAATTCACCCTTGAGGCAGGAGGAAACCTTCTTTTAATTTTCTGACTGTAGTTTCAGACCCTGGATGGCCTAACTCTTGATACAGCTTCCAGAAGCTGAGAAGCTGCACGGCTTTCTGATGCAAGCTGCCATCATAGCCCGCAGTCTGGTACAGCAGCTCTGTCCCACCTCTGCACCATAAGGGCTTGTCCTGGAAGCAAGAGAATCCTTGGCTGCTCTTCTGGGTCACTTTTTCCCTGCTGTGTCTCAGTAGTACAGGATAAGCAGAATGAGGACAGCGGGCTCCAGCTGCTGGCTTTTTTTCTCATATGACAAAGTGAGGGGTGTATGTGAATACTAGAGAGGGTTACTTCGTAAAATATCACTAAGCCATTAAAATGCATCCTTAGTCAAGAGCACGAACTTTGTATTAGCTAAACACCTTGTTTTGTGTGATAGGAGGAAAAGTATTGCTTACATTAAAATTGTATTTTAGGCTGAAAGCTGTCATCCACAAATATTGCAGCATGGTCAGGGAATAACATGATAATCTTTTTTTTATGCAAGGGATGTCATGCGTGATAATAAAAAGGTCCTCTTCTTACCTTAAAGATCAAGCTCTGGGAGCACATGAAAGTTAATTCCTTGGTCCCAGCAGCTTGATTCAGAAACCAGAGGCATGTACCTAAATTCTCCTCTTCCTGAGGAGAGTGTGGAGCTATTCTGAGTGAGGCAAGAGAAAGTATTAAGCAAGTGAGTAGCCCCCTCCTCTCCAGTGTTCATGCAGTTCCCTCTAAAAAGCAGCCACATGGAATCCCATCTTGAGAGTGTACATGATCATTACTCTCTCACTAGGCAAGGGCAGCAGTAACTAGCACTTGCTCAAAAAGGAGATTCAGACATAAAGGCAGGTGTCCCGACTGTGGTGGTAAGTTATTCTGAAGGCAGAATAACAGTGGAGGCTGTGCCACTCTGTGACTGGGAATGTGGGAGATTCACCACCAGAAAGGGAATCTGGAAGTATCACTTAGTGATGTCTCTGAATTGCTTCAGAGCCGAAGATGGAGCTGCAGATACAAGAGGGCCTACACTTGTTTACGCTCAGGAAGCATTGCAGTACAAATGCAGGCACTGTATGGGTTTGGGCATCTCCTAGGCTGGGTAATTGCTGCCAACATCAGATTTTTTGATTGCTTTATTGAACTTGGACACGTTCTACCTAAGTAAAATTCTTTTTTAGTCTTTGCTTGCTCTTGCCCAAAATCAATTAACTTGCAGCTCCACAGGGTTTAATTTTCTAATCCAACCATGCTTAATCATTGATGTAAAACAAGGTTTTTTCCTCCCCTCAGATTCTTTTCTAATAGCTTCTTATTTCTTGCCCTCTAAGTGTGCGCCTGAATTCTCTGCATCTATTTATAAGGGCTTCCCCGCCTCCAGGAGTGTCTAATCAAAGAGAAGGCTATCAGCAGGTGGTTAGCATCAAATGTCAGCAGCTACTTTGTTTCTGGTATCTCCTGGAAAAAAATGTTTCATTACCATGCAAATGAGGTTAGTCTTCCTTTCCCAGATCCATTGTCACACGGTGTAACATATGGTACACGGAACTGTGCTCCCAAGATTTATGAGGCAACTACATTTCATAGCAGAACAACAATTGTGAGAGCTAAACCAGCAGATGACAGTCATCCCAGTTTCCCAATGAGCTGGTGAATAGTTCTGTCTCACGGTGGAAACTCTAACTTCACAGGGGGCTTATTTCTGCTTTCTTTTAAACCCTTGCATTTTTCTTCAGCTTGTATCAGAAATACCATGGTGCCTTTCACAGCCTGTGCCAGACAGAATAGCCCAGCCGCTTTAGTGGGTGCTGTTATCTTTCTTGAGTATGTCTGGGAAGCAAATTATTTACTTGGAGTGGCAATGTCTTGAAATACACAAAGGAAATTGAAGCTGTTGGCCTCTCTTGGGAATCTTTGAAAGTGCCAATAATGGTAGTAAGAACTCAACTTTTCCAAGGGTCCTGAAACTTTGTAAGCAGAATGGGACAAACCTATGAGGGGTTTGATTCATCAGAGCACTGGAGTACAGTTCAGTGACTTCAGCGGGGCTGCAGGATGTGTTCAGAGTTAAGCATATGTTTGGGTGAATTGTTAACCTCAAGTGTGCGATCAAGTGCTTTGCTGACTCAGGGACGAGACATTCCTTACAGCTTGTTGTTTTCCACTTTGCCATCTGGGAAGAGGCAGCTTGACAGCACGTGGGCTGTGTGAGACATTATTGCGTTTCTGAAAGGGTATTAACAGCCTTGAAGTTTCCAGGTCCTCTGAATCAGGATTTTCTTTATTTTTTTTTTTGTCTCTCCACACCTAACTGGGGTAGAACAACCTCACTAAAGTGAAAGCAAACTGACCATGCCACAGCATTTGCTGGGTTATCAGTCAGCCTATGCCTAATTAAAATAATCTCGTGTTTTAGTGGATCTACAAAAGATGCAGCTGGACAGCTTTACAGAACCTGCAGGCTTGCAGGTGTGAAATTGCCCCTTTTGAATATTTTAGGAAGTCTCTTTTGCACCTGGATCCAAATTTGTAAACACTTTTAATTGTAGAGTCATCTCTTCTCTACACCCATTTTCCGAGCTAGGGGAGCACATCCCTATTCATACGACGTAAATGTTGCTACAGGCTGTTGAAACAAGTCACCCTCATAGTGCAGCTAGGTAGCACAGAAGAGTGGGTAATACAGACCTGTAATTGCATTTGTGGGTGAAGTGCAAGGTATCTTGATACCTCAGTATTCTCCAAATGAGTTTAACTTCCCAAAAATATTAGGTTCACCTGAAAAATCTGCCATATCACTCCCCAGTCTGGTCAGCACACACGCCTCCTTACCTCCTTACCCTTCTAGTCTGCAATGCAACACTCTTGCCCAGAAAACCTTTTCTGGACTGTTGTGCTGCTTTGCATTTTTGATGAATGCTTACAGAATAAATGTTTATTGTAACAAAATGCATTTCTCTGTGGGAACTCTTCTTTTCTTTTTATTCTTTTCCAGTGACAAAATGTTCCCAGCATTTGGATTTGGAGCAAGGATACCCCCAGAATACAAAGTAAGTGTATAAGTAACATTTTTCTGGTTTCCTTGATATATGAGGCACAAAATAAGGGAGAAATGGCAGAACGGGGTCTAGGGATAGCAACTCCTACCGCTTGTTTTCTTTCATCTGGCTTCTCACCCAGTGATACCTCACTGAAACCAGAAATCAAAGTTAGACTTAAAATAATTGTGTTCCACCCAAAATATTTAATGGTATTAGCAAAGCTTTGTTAATGGATGCTAGTCTAGTAAGAGAACTGATTTTTTTGAACAACAGTTGCCCAGCATATTTTTGAGGCTTTGCAAGCCCTTGTTTGACAGAACCCATTTTGGAAGATGTGGTTCAGCAAGCAGCCTCATGTCTATGCTTTTTGTTGAAGAGATTGAACATCTTCCTGAAAATAAAGACCTTAGAAGAGTTTTGCTTTGTGAAAAATTTCTGTGTCACAGTGAACATCTTCAGTATCAGGAAGAGAAATATAGCAGCATATATCCATGCTAGAGAGAAGTGGTATTTATAAATAATCCAAAATGAGTGATCCACAGTGGTGATGCAATTGTGAGCATATATATGCAGTCTGGTAAGGCTGGAGTGAAGACAGTGGAGTAAAAGAAGGAACATCCAACAGAGAAAAGCCTAAAAAGAAATAGGCAGAGGTTCAAATCCTGCATTGCACATACAGAGTTAGAATGGGCAAAAACTAGTTGAGGATTCTGCAACTCAGATACTATCTGGGAAAGGACAATATTGGACTTCAGAACAGGCAGGCAGGCTTCATGCAGTATCCCCACATCCCTGCTCCGGGTCTGAGCTGTGGCTGTGGTAGGGAGGTGAACACTGGCCAGGTGAAAATAGTCCTGTGCAGAGAGGGATTGTGTGTCAACTCAGCATTGTAAAGCATGACTCAGCAGACACAACGGGTACCAGTGTGTTTCTCACGGCTTGCAGGCTTGATACCTGCATAAGAAAAACAGTAGTGTTGTAAAGCAAGTTTGATACGTCTTGCAAATGGCAGTCTTAGGGTAAGTGTTAACAACATTGGCTTCTGAACTAAAAAGCACTGTTATAAAAAAGTGGACTGTGGTTGACAACGTCTTCTGCAGTGCTCTGCTCCTGAAAAGTAACACCAGTATTAATGCTTTCCAAATTCAGAGATAGCTTCTAGAATTTTGATACAGATTTTAATGTGGTAAATGCACACAGAACATCTGTCTCTGTTGTGTAGTCTCACTGCAGCAGCTGACAACAATCTCTGTATATAAGGGGGAGTGTTTTGGAAAATTAACATACCGAGCAGCCTCTACCATCAAACACATCAGTGAAACCCAATAGTGTTCCTCAAATGTCCATCCAGCTGCCACCAATATGTATGTCTCTACCCGTGGCTGTTATAGTGTTGACTGGATGAGCTGGGCTATACAGACTACACAACCAGATTGCTCTTTCAAGCCCAGTACTAGCCATCATTGACAATACCATGTACTGTTGTGATTGTCCTAAACAAAGGTACCAGCCTGATGGTGTGCCAAGGGCTGGTTGTTCCATCATCTGCAAGGTGACCATCATGGCATGGCAGAAAACTTGCAATTCCTTCAGCTGCAGAGAGCCATACTTAGATCTAAGGACTGCTTGAAGGAAGATGTTACTGTGCTGGTTTCACTGGTTTACTGGTGATGGCAGTAGAGGAAAATTCACAGCACAAGACTGCTTTGTTCCCAGCCAAAATAATCAGCTGGTGGCAGTGATGCCTCAGGTCTCATGAGCATATTGGCAACATACAATTGGTTTTGTTAGTCCCAAGCAACACCAGCCTCTTCACCTGAATGTAAGTACATACACCAGTTGTCAGCTGAAAAACACATCTTGCCAGAAACTGTTTTCAGGGGGACTTTGTAACCAGATGTTCCTACAATTGCCAACGCCAATTGATCTTCTGGTTTGGCAGAACTGGTGTTTGGATAATTTCCTGACAAGTACTCTTAACACAGACAGACATTGGAATTTAACTTAGTAGCCCATGCATGGATAAATCGTCTTGCCCAATAGTGTGAGCTGCCCTGAAGAGTCCCTATGTTCCTAACCTCAAAGCAAGAAAATGGATGTATCAAACCTTCAGATTTTGAGAAGTTCAGGAAAAGTAAGGGTAAACTTAAGAAGATGAGAGTACTTGTGGATTACATATATGTGAGTAAACAAAACAAGTCCCGAAGTAAACAGAGACGTGACTGAAGGCCAGAAAAACGTCTTTCATCTATATTATTGAAAATTGTGACAGAAAATGACAAATATAAAATTACGTATCAGCTTACCAATGTAATAAAATTTTGAAGAGAAGAACCACATTGCAGAAGGACTAGCCCTTCTGTGCAACAGATGGGGACAAATAATTGGCTTGGTGTCTATCATGGCCACATCCAACTGGAACTGGATTAGGTATTAACTGTTATCCGTGCTATTGTTCAGTCCCTCCCTGTGATACTCTACACGGTCCATACACGTATCTGTCTTCATAAAATAATCACCACATATCAATGTATCAACACTTTCAAGTCCCTGCTTGGCTTTGACTGCACTTGAAAGATACACCCTTTAAGAGAGTGAAGAGTCAGCCTCATCAGGATGCATTAATAAGTCAAGGCCAATAACCTGAAAATCCTTCAGTAATTTAGTCTCACTGGTATCATAAAGTTAATTAAATTCGTCAATGATTAGTGTTCAATGTGGAACAAAACCAAGATGCATAGGAAACAGTGAAAAAATGGATATAATTAGAAGTAACTAAGAGTGTAGACAAAAGTGCTCCCAAGTTGTCTCTAACTTCTTATCTACTGCTGCAAAACTATGGTAACCCTATGCACATTACTGCAGATCTCATGCTATTCAGGTGGGGTTTGATGCTTTCAGTCAGAGGTATTACAAGCCATACATATCTTTTCTTTTATTAAAGAATAGCAGTGTCATACGTGTCATAATTCACATCTTCAAATTTAGGTTAAATCCTTACAAGAACTTGTAAGTTCTTGTCCCATCATGTGGATAAAATAGCTTTTCATTTTAATTTAGAGTGCCTGCTTTCAAGTCTTCAGTCCTGATGAGATGATCTAACCTGCTCGTGGCACATTGGTCTCTGCACACTAGGTCTCTGCCCTTTTATTTCTTCCAGTAGACAGCAAATTGCTAGAGCTCTGGAAGAAATGACTCCCACTGCCAAGGGTTTCTAAGTAACCATGAAAGCCTCCACACAGCTGAAATAACACAACTTCCTTAAAAGTCTAAATGAAAGCTGACCAAGACATGAATGGCAATAACACAGCAAGGGAAGGCCATAGGTAAGCAGCCTGATTAAAACAGCAGGCAAAGTAAGTGGTGGATTCAGGTCTAACATCATGCTCTGTCCCAAACTGTAGAAAATTGAGTTTGGTAACTCAGTATTCAGCATGAATCAGTGGTAACAAGTATCCATTGTTATTTAGGACCAGTTGAAGGCTGCTGCTTTCAGACTGGCCATAAGCTTTACATCTTTTTACCAAGGTTTCCTTGGTGCAACAGATCACATAGGAAAAAGGTGTCCATTTGTGGTATTACATCAACCAGTGCCTTGGTTTCATACTGACTTGAGCTTCTGCCAGCAGCCTGGGATGCGTGTTGGAGGGCAGTATCCACCTGTCTGTTCAGTGAGATTTCAGTGTCCTCACATCCTTCTACATGCTACAAGAAAAGCAATGTTTGCTATGCCAACTACTATTCCCCATGGAAAATACATTAGCATTTCAGAGCAATGGCAGTATCCACCTCTGCAGGCTATTCATTAATCTTTTCAGAGTGAACCCCTTTAGAAAACATGGGTTTTTTATATGCTTTCTACAGATTTTTCCATTTCAAGAGCACACCACTATGTTATGCTGACTTTATTTTCCCTCATTTCAGCTCCAAATGAAACACTTCAGCTGTTAACAGAAAAACAGCAGTTTCTTAGTAGCATAAGGAATCTGTGGGAGTGAAGGAAGCAAGACATGCCATATATAATGTTTCTCATCAGTGTAGGGATCTTTCATCCAATATTTGGCAATATGATCTTTTTTCCCCACTCCCTGGCAAATACAACACCCTGCTCCTTGATCTAAGTAAACCTCTGAGAGCAATATTCCTCACTTGAATTTCTAACACATGAAACTTGCAGAACATTTCTAGTTACTCCACAGCACTCTCTCCAACCCGTCACTTCTCTTTTTTTGTAACAAGAAGAAGAATTGGAAAAGTCTGATGTATAGTGAAGAGGTGGTAGATAACGTGGACTTAGACACTGCTGCAAAAGGTCACAGTGAAGAGGAGGAAAGAAAGTTGAACCACACACACCAGTTTCTTAGCAGGCAGAACTCAAAAGAGCTGAAGAACCAAACAGCAGCACAAAACTTACTGCTGCAATGAAAAGAAAGTTAGAATTGTGTCAGCCCCGTGTCAGCTGTATTGTCAATAACAAAGTGGGTTTTTCTAAAGAAGAGTTGCAGGCTGACTCTTCAATAGGTATGAAACAACTCTGCAGTTTGTTTTAAGACAGTCCTGGTTAATTCTACATTTTTAATCAAAGCTTCATTCACTGCTGATGCTGGAAAGAGTTGCTGGAGAGAACCTCGCTGCAGTTACAGAAAGAGTACAGCATCTTTATGACCCTAGCCTGCACGGGTTGGTTTGCTGGAAAGGTAAGGGACTTGAATAGTGCTGGGGACTTTTCAAAGTTCCTGCACTTTGCAGGACCTTCAGCACAAAAATATATGCAAACCTGAAAAAAAAAAAAAAAAGAGCCAAAGCAAGGATGTGTAACAGATCAAGGGAAAAAACAGTATTTGTCACCTGATCCACATAACCTGGATTTAGACATGGAAATGGACAGCATGTTCAAAAATCAAGTACAAAGGAAAATAAATGGCCAAGCTTTGCCAAGCAGAAATGTCTACAACATGGTCTTAGCCAGAGACACAAGCTGTCCAGCTCCCAAACTATTTGATTAATGAGCGTTCTGAAAAGAATAGCTTTTGAGCAATGTTTTTTTATTAAATTTGTTCGGCTTAAGCTTTTGCAAAATATGCAGGCATCTCAGATTTAATTTTCAGACTGGCAGTGGCTTAATAGTATTCAATTTATTCACAGATAAGTGCTCAACATTGTGCATTGCAGCATTTACACTTGTGTGCATCTATTGTTCATGGATTTTTGACAATCTTTATTTAAATCAGTAAGAAAGCATTCCTAAACATGGCTGTATTTGTCAGATTGTTTGTTGTGTACTTCTAGTACCATCACCGTAGAGGTTTATGGAAAGTTGGAGCTATTTAGGACAGGGAGGTTAATTTAAATGAGTTCAACAATCTAGAAAGGGAAAAAAAGATTACTGATTTTCAGAATTGAGACATCCATATTCTGCATTTGCAAAATGAACGAAAAATATGTTTTCTGAGTCAAAGCAGCTTTTTACTTAAAAACAAATGAAGTTCAGTTAGAGTACAAGGGGGTTTAAAAAATATGGAGGCCAAAATAGAATAACAAGTTTTGATGCAACTTAAAATGCCTTTATGTAGTCCCAAAGCTTTCCAGCAATTTGCTTTATGATTTTGGGGGATTTACTTTTTGTCAGATTCCAAGGTAGTGTGTTTTGTTTGTGTTTTGAGGTTTCTATCTGAGTGTAGAGACTTCCTTTTTATTAAAGAACTCTCAAAACTTCTCATGAATTAGTAAATTATCCTTTCCTTTCAGCCTTAGTTAGAAACCTATTTAAGAAGGGCCATGCTCTAAGGGTGAATTTCATTACATCCCAACATAAGGGCAATAAGTTACCTGCTATGAAGGTGACTTTTCTACTAAGTTGGTCGTAAGCGTGTGGAAGTATGGTTATGATTTCTGCAGTAGTCTCATGGGCACCATCACATTGATGGGCAACTGCCTTTCCATATGCTGATGCTTGCCACTGTGTATGAACACACAATGGAGGCATTTTACAGCAGTAAAAAAATATTTTATTATAATCTGCCTTAGCAAAAATACTTTAGACCATTTATTTAGTTGATGTATCCTCAGAAATGCTGCTGTTGTAATCTACATTGCAATGTATGGTAGAGATACTTATTTTGCTTGTTATAAACCTTGAAGAGATTACCCGAGAAAATAATATGTTCCTGGTGTGGGAAATTCCTGAACAGCTGTGTTTTAATAATCCCACATCCATTATAGTATCTGCTAAATAATTTATCTGGAGTCCTGCAGAGGGCAAAGATTAATACATAGCTAAGTGCAAGTAAATGTCCTTAGTTAGAGGCTTTGTGTGGCATAAGGTAATGCCATGCTGATCATATGTAATCACCTCTGCGGTCCAGAATTTCTCTCTTCTTTCTCTATAGATTGATATTAAGAGAGAGAAGGAGGGCTGGGCAGAGGGTCAGCTACATATCCAAAATGTAATCCAGGGTCGGGGGCACAGTCACCACAAGGGAGACAGCGCAGAGGCAGGCTGAAGCACAGCTGGCTTTACTCACCTGAGTGGAAAATGAGTTTGGAGCATTTGGAGAAACTCTGTTTTAAAAGTATCTGCTTTTGGCTTGCCTCAGGCGATGATTTCTTGCTTGTGAGCCACCACTGAACTGCTCAAAGTACTTTTCTCCTTCACACTGTACTTTAATCTAGTTTAAGTTGTGATGTGTTGTTCACAGAGCATAGGAAACAACCCAATACACCTACATTCACTGTGTTTCCTGTCCTACCTTCAGGATAAATTTTGATGCTCTTTGTGAATCAGGATGACAATGTATGAGGGCCACTTGCTCTGAGAGAGCAGCAGCCATTGCTCAGACAGTATTATATTTTGCATCATTGTTCACACTTACTAGACTTGGTCTTTCCTTATTGGCCTGAACTGTAGTCTATATCTTTCTTAAATAATTGCCTGGGTGCCATAGCTCGGAATGAGATACAATTTTTGTATACTGTGATCCTGAAAGAGGTATAGCATCCAAAGCATTCAGCCAATGCTTGCATGGGAGATGAAAATACTGTATTAATAGCTCTGGAAAATAATTGTGATACTTCTTTACCTCTAATTTCAAATGCATTTGGAATAAAGAAATCAGTGAAAAAACAGTGTTGGAAGAATTAGCCTGTAATGCATAAACATGCATTGCCATCCTTGTTGGTCTTGAGATGCAGTTAACACAAAATACAGAAAGCCTAAAGGAAGAAGAAAGGCTATTGAACAACAACAAAAAAATCATCAGTGAGTGAAAACTCACATAACACCTCTTGACAGATGCAATTACCTTTAGCCTGCAGCTGGTCATGAGGCTGGCAGATACCAGCTGGGCAAAGTGTGCCAAGAGACGTACAGAGCCGGCAGACAGAAGGGCTCTGGAGCACCTCTGAAGTGTATCTGACAGCCCTGCTCTTCTGTGTCAGCTCCATGAGGAACTTAAATCGTGACTTTCTACATTATTTTCTATGGCCAAGTACAGCAGCCTGAAAGGCCCCTGTAAAATCCTTTGTAAGAGGCAGTTGATGCTTGGTGTAGACATAGCAAACTCCTGGCTGGGCTGAGCTGGCTGCAGACTCTTCAGTGATTCTTTTCTTCAGTCTTTTCCGATCATGGTAGAAGTCCTTCTTTAATTAACCTCTTAATAAGTAACGGTGGGCATCACTGAGGTGAGCAAGGCCAGGATATGATGGGGAAATTCGATTTCTCTATTGGAAATTAGTTGCCAGTTATTAGCCAACTTTTACCACTTCACCTTTACAGAAGCTTCTCTGTAATCACATATTGGATCTATTGGTCTATTAGTCATAGACCAATTTCTGTGCTGTGAAATCATCCATACTACTGACTATAACAGCAACAGAAATAAATCTCTTTCTGCAAATAATCCAAGTTCTATTGTACAGGGAGTAAACAGTGCTTTCCATATGACTAGGGCTGTTGGCACTTCTGAAGGTCCTATAGAGATCTATAAAGTCTCAGAAGTGTGCAATTGAAGTTAGCTATATTAATGCCTTCATGAACCATAGAATTGTCTAGGTTGGAAGGAACCTTTGAGATCATCTAGTC
The DNA here is from genome assembly GCA_013400055.1 of Nycticryphes semicollaris. Classification (NCBI taxonomy): domain Eukaryota; kingdom Metazoa; phylum Chordata; class Aves; order Charadriiformes; family Rostratulidae; genus Nycticryphes; species Nycticryphes semicollaris. Next base: position 532,504 of record VXBJ01003630.1, read on the forward strand.
CAACCATCAACCTAACTCTGATAAAAAACAACAACCCATCATTAAACCATGCCACTGAGCACTGTGTCAACCTGTCTTTCAAATACCTCCAGAGATGGTGTCTCAACCACTTCCGTGGGCAGCCCATTCCAATGCTTAATAACCCTTTCAGTGTAAACATTTTTCCTGATATCCAATCTGAATCTCCCCTGGCACAACCTGGGGCCATTTCCTCTTGTCCNGCACTCCCAGCTCCTTCTCTGTGGGGCAGCTTTCCAGCCACTCTTCCCCAAGCCTGTAGCACTTCATGGGGTTGTTGTGACCCAAGTGCGGGACCCAGCACTTGGCCTTATTGAACCTCATCCCATTGGCCTCAGCACATCGATCCAGTCTGCCTAGATCTCTCTGCAAAGCCTTTCTACCCTCCAGCAGGTTGACACTCCCACCTAGTTTAGCTTCATCTGCAAATTCACTGGGGGGGCACTCAGTCCCCTTGTCCAGATCATTGATTAAGATGAAATCTGGGATGATACACTTAAATTCAACTTCAAATAAGTGGCTTAACTCTCAGCCCCTTTATGCAAACCCAAATATATATCTATATGTTGTGCATTGCAAAACAAAGGTTGGGCTTCATTCAAGACAACTGAAGACAAACAGGAGAATTAAGAGACTGAGCTTCGGAGCTACAGAGATTAAAAGGAATCAAGCGTTCTCAGTGATCAAAGAGAGCAGTAAAAAGGAAACTGGATCAAATGCAGTCTGAAACAAACCTAAAACCAGAAAAGAGCATCTGAAGAATGTTTCAGTCCCCACAGATTTGTGTTGCGGATACAGATTTGTAAGTGACAGGAGGAGGAAGCCTGGGACCTGCAACTTATGTTGCCTTCCATTATTTGTGCATATGGAAGACTTGTATTATTTTCCCCAGCCACTAAAGATACAGTACATTGGTTTTTTAGAAAATCAGCAACTTTCTTTGTATTCACAGCCATTTCTCTTAGTAAATACCGCTGTGGTATTTTATCACAGACAGATTTAGAGAAAGAGAATGGGATAGTCACTAAATTTGAAGAAAAACAAGAGTCTTCAGGTTTTTCCTTATTTTTCCCCAGCCTATTCTAATTTCTTAACTAGCTTAGACTCCTTACATTTCATACATTCTTATTTCACAGTGGGTCTGCCTGGGTGACTGCCTTGATCTCATTGGAGAATAAATTATTTACCCAGTAATCCCATGCCCTTCAAATAAGGAACTGTTTCCCCATGGGAATGGAGAATTCAGAAGGGGGCTGAGTTTGTGCTGTCAGTGCTGTATCACAACCTGCTTTCACTCTCCTGCAATCTGAGATGATGAGCTAGGGAGAGCTGGCATTTAAATCTCCTCAGCAATAGATCCCTCTTCTGTGCCTGGCACTGATAGCCCAATCCTGACACCATATTTATGTGATTTCTTATGTACTTGGGTGGTTTTGCTTTGTGCTATTTTTTCTTGATTTTGGTGCTGCTATTGACAAGTTTGATTCTAGTTTTGTTATTTTGTTTCTGCAGAGCGTTCCAGCTGGGACTGTATTTCACGGTTAATGGTTGAAAGCTTGAAAGATCTCTGGTTTAACACAGGAAGAATGTGAAGTGTATTTAACTGCAAGTCCTCTTGGAATAATTTTTCTGACTACAGTCTTCTTCTCTTCTTTCCATTTATCCGCAGGTCTCTCATGATTTTGCAATCAATTTCAATGAAGACAATCCAGAATGTGCAGGTAACACTCACATGCTGTATTTCTGCTGTGTGCAAAACGAGCTTGTATTTTTTATTGTGTCCCCTGAGTATTGTTTAAAGTGTTTTTTAAAGAAAGCACTTGAACTTCTCCAGGTCACTAGCATTTCTGAAAACTAAAGCCGTGTTTTCTAGATCCATTCCAGATCTTTACCTACAGCAACATCATAGTTTGCGCAGCTAAGAAGGGCAGGACACACAAAAGCAGGCTGTGCGCTTCTGTGGTCAAAGACTCCCTCTGTGTAGAGCCAGTTCTTTGGCCAGACCTATAGCAATAGCATCCTGCTGCAAGTCAGCCCAGCGATGTCCAGCACCAAAGGGTCAGGGCAGCAGCTGAGGACTACAGTGGTAGAAGGCAGCATACTTCCATGACAGCAAATGCATAAGATCTTGGTGTGTTTCAGCAACAATTGCTAATCCTCGGAAGTCAGAGGCCAGATTGAAGCAGCAGATCTTGCTGTATGCCTTGTATTTTTAAGCAAGGTCTGTAGTGACTGGTGCTGTCTTTCTAGGATCTCCTGCCACAATTCACACGTTTCATAAAAGGTAAAAATAATGGGACAACAATCTCCAAACAGTCCAACGTGTAATCCCAGACTAACACTTATTTGAGAGTCTTGGTCAGATGATCATTGCTGTCTAAAATCCACAAGCTGTTCTTATCCTTCTGCTACCTTCCAAACACTGAATTTGGTCTTCCAGAATGCCTTTGCTGTTCAATTTTCTAGCTGTTCCATTCAGCCCTCCTCAGGCTTATTAGCAGCTTGTTTTCAGGCGTAGTCAGTGGAATATGTTCAGGATGAGAATTAAGATGCCAAGAAATGAAGTGAGGAAAGGAAGAGAGGACAAGCAATGCAAAGGAAAGAAACATTAAAAAAACTCAGAGTTCATGCATCTTAAATGCAGGACCCCTGCTTTTGGTTCAGTGGGCATTCCTGCTTTGTTGTTGCGCTTGGATTGTTGGACTGCCCCAGCCTCTGCAGGTCATATGCTTGAAATGTAATTGGGCATAAGTCCTACAGCTGCTTGATCTGTTCACACAGCTTTTTACATTGCTTTTATGGAGTTAACAGAAGCTGAAATTCTAAGTCTGCATCTAGATGTGCCTGTAAGCTTGTAAGCCAGCTTAAAGTTGAGATTTTAGTCACACTGAGAGTGAGGGGTTGAGGTTGGGGAGGCAAAAGAGAGAGAATTGTGTCTGGACCATCATATTTTAAAATATGGGTAGCTTGCCTGCTTCTCAACCCAGACATATTCACAGTTAATAACAGTCAGTATTAGGTGATAACATATGATGTGTGTAGTGTTCAAATGTACCTTTGTTTCCCAGTCTAAATGCAGGACATTTCTGACCTTCTGTATATGCCAGGCAAAAAAAAAAAAAAAAAAAAAGCCTTAGCACTCTGTACAAAGAACACAAGAACACATTTTTTATTCCCCTTTTGCTGCCTTTTTTGAGTCCAAGGCTAATTCTTTTATCGCGCTGACATTGTTACAGAATGATTTGTATTGATTGGTACTTGAACGCTGTCTCATTTATACAGTCAGAGGGTGGACAGACAAACCCTCTGCAAGAAGTTAGTATCCATACCACACTATGTATGCAAAATAAAATGTAACAATGGAAATGAGAGGAGGTTAAAAAAATGGAAGGAGCTGCTCTATGAGCTTTGCATTGAGTTATGACACTTAATGTTTGTTATGTATTTAGCCTTTATTTGGTTCTTTGCATAAGACTCAGTTATCTGATAAGTTAACCTATCACCTAAAAGGAGTTTTAGAACTAAGACAACAAAAAGATGGTTGCAGCATGAAAGAAGGACAAAGAAGAAATTTTCCAGCACTTGCACATACATCTATGACACATAAAAGCACTTCTTTGTCCTAAATGTTACCATTTAAAATAATATCCATCTGGATGAAAGGAAGAATACGAGACAGATCAGAAAATGTGTTGTTTAATCATCTGCTGCAGCTTGGTCATCATCTGCCTGTCATGGATGCTTGATTAGTTCCTACCACCAATTGTTCTGTGATGTTTTCTAGATGCTCTCACTGTATTGGGTGACACAGAGAGCAGTAACATCAGTATGTCATGTGGAGTGAGGATGCAGGAGTGAGGGAGGTAAAGTGCTTAGTGGCCACACTGTTTTTCCATGAGATATTTAGCATACTTGCCAGAAAACAAAGGAAAATGGCAGAAGAGCATCTTGCTTTAAACCAAGAAACAAGAGGTTGGATCCAGTAGAAAAAGTATGTGTCTAATTTGCTTTTGTGTAATAAAATCCCTTTCTTTGTGGAAGTAGTGAGCTTTTGCTGGCACAAGGTAGTGTGAAGCATCCTACGACATTGAATAAGGACTGTGTATTGATATGAAGATCACTGGAATTCATAAAATAGGGATATTCTTACCTTTTCTCCCATTACCATTTCCATTCTTGAACATTTTAGTATTTATAGCCTTATATTTAGTATATTTATAGTATTCTATATTTATAGTATACTACTTAGTATTTAGTCTTTATTGTCTGAGGAAGAAAGTGACATCATCTAACCTGAATGAATGCTTCTACACATGTAGGCATTTTACATGCATCTAAAGCCATATATATATGCATACACCATATTCCATCAGAGCAATTGAAGGTAGAATCCCATAAAAAATGTAAAGAGTTGAATTGTGAATTAAAATGCACATTGGCTCTCCCAAAAATAAGGAGTCCAAGAAAATTAAGCTACAAAGTAAGACACTCAGATATCCCGTCAAATTTTAATATATAAGGACAGTGGGTATTTCCAGAAGATATTAATCAGAGATAGCGAACGAGAAATTCTGTTCCTAGAACATCTTTCTTTCTAAGATGAAAGCAACTTTCTGACATGAACCAAGCTAAATCTGTGTGGAATACAGGTAGTAAGGTTTATCTCACCCTATTTCAGTGCATAAGCAAAAAACTGCAGTGTATCTTGTCACCATCTGAAGAAAGATTTATGAGGCCTTCATGCAAGATCAGTAAGTATATGTAATGAAATCCTTAGCAGGTTTTAAATTGGGAGTTAACAAAAGGTCAGTTTTGCAGTATGAAATTTAGTCACTGAAATTACCAAGGGAAATTTTGTAACACGACTCTACATTTTAGCCAATCGTAGCTATAATTGGAGCATGTTATTTTGTCTACAAGCACTGCAATGGAAAATTACATTTGCAACTATCTATAAAGAGAGAAGACTGCATTCTCCACCATTTCTTTTCATAGGAGGTTCAGGTGTACCATTGTAAAGCAATTACAACTCTGTGATTTGTTAGTGACTGGTCTACACCTATATATCCTGTAAACATGGTTGAGTAAAACCTCATGAATGTGGTAGTCTCTGCAAACTGAAACTGGCTTAGGATCTTACCGAAGTCATTTCATTTTTCAGCATCCTTTACAAAGCTCTTCAGTCTATCACTTTAATCCTTTAGGTCTGGTAAGCTGGGCGCTCTGAATGCAGAGGCTAACGTGCATCACTTCAAGACATCCTTCTTCTCTGTGACTGAAAATACCAATTTCCATTTTGTGATCTGTCAAGTGTGTCAGCAGAAGCCTGTTCTCCCTGGTCAGGCTATATATCCTGAAATGAAAAAGCCCAAAATAGCTGGTTCTCCATCAAAACTTCCTGTCTGAAGCTCATTTTTCTGTAGACTGCAAAGCATCCTGCTGTTTCTTCCAAGTTTTCACAGCTTTCAGTCAATTTTCTAATTCAACCTGTGAGCAATTATGCAAATTCATCCTGAAAAATTATTTTCTTAGCACAAGGGAGTCAGGTATTTGAAAAGATGTTTGAATTCCTTGACAGCTGTATGTTGTAAGTACAAAGGGCAAAGTCATTGGTAACTACCATGATAAACAGAAATAAATACTTATCTGAAGAGGAGGAGAGAGAAGTGTTGAAGTGTTTTTCATTTGTGTCTACCCTTTTAGCATGAATCTTAGCTGTTGGTCTGGAAGTGATCAATTACACCTTAAACTGAGAAGGATGGGAGCTGTTGCATTGCAAGCTGATAACTGCAAGACAGACATTAAAAACTGCTGGGAAGGAGAATCATAGTATAATGAATTGCAGATCACAAACTAGATTCAAGGCAGCTAGAGACAGCTTCTTGGGAATTATCTGAAGTCGTTAGTCTTTGCTAATCATGTGATATTTTGTATTTATTCATTAAGAACCTGCCCTTTATTTACAGTTGAAATAAGCATGGTATTGGTGATGTGCTCCACGTTTATTTGCCTTTTGTGTGGCTCTTCCTGCCAGGAATACAAGGAGTTGTGGAGGCTTATCAGAGCTGCCTTCCCAAGCTGCAGCTGTATGGACCAACAAACATTGCTCCCATCATCCAGAAGGTGGCAAAATCAGCATCCGAGGAAACCAATACCAAGGAGGCCTCGGTAAGGGCATAGTGCTGTGTTGGGCTTTTTTCTTGTCACAGATCTTTTGTAGGCCAGCAAAACTAAGCCTTTTCATATACGTGAATCACGCCTTCACAGTTTTTACTAACTTCCTTCACAGAAGGCGGCTTGAGTCTGTGTCAGCTGGAAGAGTAGATCTAGCCTTTATAGCTTTAATAGTCACAGCTTTAAATTCTTTCCCCACTGTTCTGTTTCCTGCTTTTAAAGCTGTTTTGCTCTGACACACCCAGTTCTTCACTGCAGAAAGATAAATGGCACTGCTGAGGTTACAAAAATTTCTCACTCCACTGTGACTTGATAGTCCTAAAATGTGGAATGGCTAAGTGAATTTCCATGCCCACCTAATCCTGAAGTTTCACTCTATTCCCAGTGCTGCCTCTGAACTAGTATGTCATATTGAGTAAGTTGTTTCATTCCTCTAAACCTAAACTTCCCCCCTTTCTGTTTGAAAAACAAATTAATTTACAGGATGAGTCTTCAAGATAAAGTTTTCTCCCTGCATGTCCTATTTTATTCATGGCAGGAGGTGATGAACAGAAAACTTTGAGTTTATGCAGCTGCGTATACATAAATTTAATAATGTTTAGTGTGTTGGTATAGCTCATGCAGAGTAACCAAATTCTATGATCTGTTCATGTTTCCTATTAATGCACATCAGTTAAATGGCTCCAGACTCCAGCTGCCTAACAATTCATAAAGGATCCAAGTAAGAGTCACTCTTCCCCATTACCAAGTGAAGATCTGCCATAGCCCATTATTCCAGTTCAGTGAGCTTTGGAGTTTTGGAGAAGAAACTACAAACACACAAAATTGCTTGCTGTCCTTTAGAGAATGAGAAAACCTCTTTTGGGCTCTGTAGGAAGTGTTTGACGATGGATATATTCTTCCCTAGACATGCCCTTCTTCACCTCAGGGACCCCATTACTCTGCAGAATTCAGCAGACCTGCCATGCTGCGGTGCTTCTCCCACAGGCAGCAGTGGGTCACCCTCCTGTTTGCAGACAACTGCACCCATCCCACTTGCCTGTTAGCAAAGCTCCTCTGCAAAGTGCTGTCATAACCCCCATGACAGCTCTGCTACAGGCTTGTAACGCTTCAATACCCCATCCCTTTCTGCCTCCCACTGGTTCCCAAAGGGAAAAAAAATGTAATCAGAAACTGTCAGCAGAAGTGATTGTGCAGCAGATGGAAAACAGGGCTAGAAAGGATCTCAGAACTATTCCAGACTTCACAGCCAAAGCCCTGACTCTCCCAGCCCTAGCAGCTAGGAACCCCCTTTTCTGCACTGTGCATCCCTCCAGCTCCTGGAAATTACCTGAACTACAGCTAAACTCTGGAACAGGAGAAATTAGTATCTGAGAGGTTTGGATGGGAAACGCACTTAACCTTTGAGTCACTATAAAGGCTCTTTTCTATTTAAAAAAGTCCATGAGTGAGTTACCAGAAACACTTTTGTACTGGAACAGGGCCAGCAGCTTTGGAATATTAACTAATGATATATTTTTTTTTTACTTCTTGCCCAACAACTCCAGCAATATTTCATCTTGCTGATTCTGACGGATGGTGTCATAACAGACATGGCTGACACCAGAGAGGCCATTGTCCACGCTTCTCACCTTCCCATGTCAGTCATCATCGTCGGGGTGGGGAACGCCGATTTTAGTGACATGCAGATGCTGGATGGCGATGATGGGATCCTGAGGTCTCCCAAGGGCGAGCCTGTGCTTCGAGATATTGTCCAGTTTGTGCCATTTAGGAACTTCAAACATGTAAGCTGACTTTTCCATCCATTCCACAGAAGGGTGAATGTATATTACATACAGTGAGCAGTCCCTGGGGCTGGGCCAAACTTTGGATGGAAGTGAAGTTTTTAGTAAACCCTATGGCATTATTGTGTCAGAAATGAAGAATGAATACAGAATGAAATGTGCTTCATTAGTGAGATGGGGATGATGAGATGGGAAAAGAAGAGAGGGGGCAGAGTCCATATGCTTCTTGTGGTGCTAGTCCTTACCTCCATTTTCACCCTGATTTTAGTTTGCTTGCCCTCACTGACTTACTTTGCCTGGTGTCTCTTTTCCATTCTCTTTGCATCTGTTCTGTTAGGACTACTGTATTCTGCTTTCCATCCCTTCATTTCCACAGGCAGCTGAAAAGAATGTGCATTTGTCATCACAGTGTTCCCCAGGAGGCTGTTTCCTTATTTACATGTAGGTTCCTAGGTTTTCAAAAGCAGCACTATCCACTCATAGCATCCTGGTTGCTTCCAAACCCTTTACCCAAATTCTGAACAAGAACAAATCCAAGGAAGTGCTGTTACTAAGAACCTCCCAGTGCCCTCAGACAGCTGTTCCTGTCTGAGCCTATCGTGATGTAGGAGACTCTGAAGAAGAGGAAGGAAATGACCCAGCATTAAATTGCAAAATTTGAAGTAATCCCTTGTCCATGTACTTTACTCCTGAGTAACCTGCCCTACATTGCAGCATCTGTCCCATGGACTTTTTCAGCAGCTGGGTAGAGAGAATGTTCACCCACAGAAGTTTACCCACACAGTTGGGTTTTTCAGGGGCCTTTTCCTCCTTACGGAGGCGTGAAATGGCCAATTTGTTCCTCTGTGATACTGATCATATCACTTTCCCTCTGTTTTTCCATCTTTCTCTCCTTTCCTTCCCTTCATTCCTTCTGTCATAGTTAAGTCGTTCTCTGGAGTGTTTTTTTGCTTACCCATGTCTAGAAAGGATATCCTCAGTATTTGATTTGAAATTTCTTTACTGCACAGCATAACTGGCTCATTCTCCTCACGAGATTCCCCTTTCCCATCTGCTCTCATACGCTACTGATGCTTAGCTCTGGATTTGTCACACAAAAGTTTTCAGTTCTGGGTTGGTTCTGGTCTGTGTATGGGTTTGCAGTGCTCACATTTCTCTATTTTTTCTAGGCTTTTTCTTCACACAGGAGACTTTTTTCTTTTTGCTACTTCCAAAACAGCTTCATGTTATTTTCCTCTTTTCACAAGTTGTTCTGTTTTCTCTCTTCAAAATAAAATTTTGCCGTATTTGTCTTAGATCTAGACACACGTTTTACTTTCACAAACCCTACTGAGGAGTAAGAAAAATAGGCTTTTCCCTCTTTCCCCTCTAACTTTATGTAAAGAAGGGTCCTCGTAGCAGATAAAACTCACCTTGTGTTGTAAGCCTGGTGACACCATGCCAAATGACTGCAGATTTGCTGCTGAATTGGAGACACTGACATTTCTGTGTTGACAGTGCCACCCAGTCACCTGTCTGCTGGAACAAAGTATAAGCACAACCTGCTCGTAGCCCCCAGTTCTCCTTCGTCAGGTAATCACACATGCATAGTGCTCCGCTGTACTCTATGGTAAAAGTGTTGAGAGGCAAGTTATTTCTGAGCTAGTGCTAGACCTACTTTCAATTAGTTGAAAATATGTTTCTGCAAAGAACTGGCAATGCCAGCTGTATTTCTTATGTTTGGTTTCACTTTGTGATTTTGGAACAAAGTTGAAATCATCCTTGATTGAATGGATTAACGCTGACAGTTGCAGTTCTGGGCACTGAATATATTGTGCCCTGGGTGTTCACTTGTGAGTGATTCTATGTGTGATTTTAATTGCTAGCATTGGTCAAATGGCAAACATGTGTTATTTTTAGCTGGTTTAGATTAACTTCCCCAGTACTGGGACAGGATAGCAATCTCAAAAATTTATTGCTCTTGTTAAATAGTGATATTTTCCTCCCCCTTTCTCTCAATAGCAGTGATAAATAGATATAGAGACAGATCGTGTATTTGCTATATCAGAAAAGTCAATATATCTTATGCAACTTGATATTTAGTCTGTTTATTGTGATCTTTCAGCATTTCAACAAATGTCAGTGTAATGGATGAGTGCCCTTAACAATAACCACTTCTGTTTGAATTTCTTCAGTGTCATATCCCAAATAATCTCTCTCTCTGAACAAAGTGACATTCACAGCTATCTTGCTTACTTATCCAGAGCACAAACAAAAGACCATGCCTTTTGCATCTACTAGTGAAATAATTTTCATGGTAGAAATGAGTGTGATGTTTTGATTCAAACTTTGGGGTGTTTTCCCACAGGAAAATGAGGATTTAAGCCCTTTGGGAGATTTTTGTCAGATCAGTTCTGATCACACACAAGAATTACCATAAATCAGCATATTACATTTAACAGCTTAAATAAAAGATTTATTTAGTTAAAAACCACATGCCTTTTGTCAATGTGCCTTGTGTTTAGTTTTGGTATTTAGGATGTTCAACTACTAAGTGAAAAAAAAACCAACAACTTAAAGGATCTTTTTAGAAAGACTACAAATCAAGTTGTATAAGGTTTATAAATTTCTCTAATAAATCAAGTATTTATTTATGCCTAAATCCATATTACCTCCACTACTGATGGAAGGAGGGAAGTAAATGTCATTTGAGAGCAATTATATTTGTTTTGCTGGAACAGTAAACCAAAACTCATTTGGACTCAACCCAAACAATATTTTTTTTCCATTACTTCAATTCTCAGGTCAGCTTGGAACTCAAAAACTTGTATCTATGCAAGGAGATCAAAAATAATATATCCAAAAGCTGCCCCTGTGAGAAAATTGAAAGGAGGGAGAAGGAAGTTGCAAACATAACCTGTAGACTGAATCCCTTTTACTTTATGTTTGACTTCAGAGAAGGTTCCGATCCTGCCTGGCACTTATGAAGGCATTTAACACATTTCAATTACCTACAATTATTCACATGCCTGAAACCTTATACCCACTTCAGTACTCTACTGGCTCAAGACCCAGTGTAGACAGAAATATTTATTGTAGGGATTTAATCTCCTACATGATGTAGTGTATCAGGAGTACTTCAGTAAAGTGTCTTACCTTTTTGACCCTCTTTTTGAGGAATATGTTGGAAGCTATCAAAATAATAGTAACAATTGTAGTCAGTCTTGACAAATCCTGTAGTTGCAAAGGCATAATAAAATCAAGGTAACCATTACTGTTTAAAAAAATGTCCCATTGTATAGTGGGTGACATAAGCAATTCATTTCTGGGGATCATAACAAAGGGGAAATATTTTCCCTGAACCCAAGTGAATTTCTTCTCTCTATAATTATCACCACTCCAGCAACGTGACTGCCCTTCACCTGAAACTGAAGAACAGGGAAGCTCACAATCACTGAAATGTAGTTGAAGAAAATCACCTGTTTCAGTCCATTCACGGTCATGTTTTCAGAGCTGAAATTCACTGCCTTTGGGATGCATGATATATTTACTGTGCACAGATCTGATGCCACAGACTGTATTCCACTCTGCGCTGTATTTAATCATAAAAGCTAGCAACTGTGACTTCATAACACGTACCTCACAAATGAGTGCGGAAAGCACAGCTCTTAACCACTGCAAGGAGCGACGTTTTGCACTATGCATTGTAATTAAAGATTAAGCACTGTGAAGCTATAGAACTCAGTCAACAGTCATTTGTAATATACAACAATTATCATCATAGGGAATTATTTTCCTGCTACTGGTTGGTCTGATTATTGTGTATTAGCCATCAGTTGAGAACTATTCAACTTGAGGTGTTTATTGCTAGGATGCTCTTCAAATGTGGCAGTTAAATAATGGAAAAAAAACATTACAGTTAAATATTAATGTATGTTTTGTGTTAAAAACCCAGCAAAGGTAACTCTTAAACAGCACTGCTGAACTGGGGCTGAGTTTTAGCTCACAAGTTACTGGGTCTGATTCTTACACAAATGCTGCTTTGCACCACCTGGTCTAGAAGTAAGAGTGCTTTACCACCACAGAAGTACGTAAGGTGCAGGTGGCCTGGACCATCAGACAGGAAGACACCCCTAACCCCAATTTTGGGATGCTTCCTACTAGAAAGAGCCCCAGGACCAACAGACATCACTGGCATGATGAAACTCTATATTGGAACAGTTGTCCTGTGTTCAGATTGAAGCGTGGAGTCAAGCCAGCTAGCCCAGAGTTCCTCAGTGAAAGGCTTTTTACTTCACATGGACGCTGGGCAAGGAGCCTGTAGCGCAGTTGACTCCTCAAGTGGCGGTGATTCAGCTGTGCATCTGAGCCCTGGCAGAGCCTGTTCTAAAGGGCTGACCCTTCCTTCAGAAAGAATGGATGTGGCGTCAGAAGAGAGAGAAGTGGTGACGGGAGGATGATGCAGAGAGGAATGTTGGCCTGATTTTCAGATGTGTGGACTACATGTGATCCAGAGAAGCTAGTGGCAAGTGCTCCTGCCCAGCATTTTTAAAAACACAGAAGAGTGAAGTTTCCTGATTGTCAGGGCTTGTGCGTGCAGCGATGGCCCCAGGAGTCTTCTCTACTCCCTTTATGTAGAGTTGTATTTTTTGGTAAGATGGCACAGAGACAGGCTAAGGTATGTTTAGCTTTGGCACACTGGGAAGATTTAAAAAAAACAGCAATTCTCAGCAGCAACATAGACATCAGCCATTCGTCTGACTCCAAGGGGTATTTTCTGCTTATTTCAGTGAAAACAGGTTGAGGCAAGAACAGGGCAACTGTGGAAAGCCATGCATTTCACTTTGAGGGATTTAAATATATGGGTTGTGTTACTGTGTAACACCTGAGAACAGTTGCTGTTGCTGTCAGGCAAAGTATGGGCTCTGCTTTGCCAGTTTGTTCATGCAGAAGTGTTCCAGGCTTTTTTTGCCTGCACAAATATTTTGGTATAAATGTCACAGTAAGGAAACAGTGGTTCATTTTATTCATCAGCAATCACATATGTGACTCAAAATACCAAAATACAAAAAAAAAATGATAAAAGAAAGTTTTGTTTCTAGTTTTGCTAGCATTATCTTTGTATTTGTAGTATTGTAACATTGGTAGTGGAATTTCTAATAGCCATGGGGCTTTCTGCACCCTGGATTACTTTGCCTATCAATAGTTTACCATTTACATCCTATGTAAGCCTAATTTTAAGACTCTGGAAACAAGGATCCTACCCCATGAAACAGAGTAGGGCAATAAACTGCCAATACAGCTACTTTGTGATGTGGTAGTTTTGAAACTGGCTGACAATATTACAGACAGTGAGAAGGGAAGTGTTTGTTAGTGTGGGAAAAAGTATCTGATTTGCAGAAGAAATGTCATCCAACTGCCAGGTGAGGAATTCCCTTGCATCACCTGAGCTGCCATGTGTGACCCATGTGTGCTCTGTCTGGAGATAAGTACATTAGTTTAAACTTCTCAAACTGACGTTTAAGCATTTGCATTTTTACTGCAGTGTTGTGGCGGGCTCAGGGGGAACACGGTCAGGTAGGTCACCCCCCCCTCCATAGGGGTTGGAATCAGCTCTACCCAAAAACTTAGAAACAAGGAAATGCAAAACACGAGGCAGGAAGGTGCTGTTGAGCTGCACGGGAGCACAGGAACCCATTTCTGTCACTGCTCAGTACAAGGGCTGAAGAAAAGCCCTGCAGCACATGCAGGTGACAGTTGTCCACCAAACATCAACAGGCTCCCTATTTAAAACGAAGCATTGTCAGGGTGTGAGGCAGCAAATGTGTGTTGTCAGTGGAGGGTTTCTCATGGCACTGAGCAGTGTCCCACCTCCCTGCCTGTGGCCAAAACCAGTGGCTATTTCTGTATCCATAGAATCATAGAATCATTCAGGTTGGAAAAGACCCTTGGGATCAAGTCCAACCATCAGCCCTACTCTACAAAGTTCTTCCCTACACCAGATCCCCCAACACCACAACTCTTAAACACATTCAGGGATGGTGACTCAACCACCTCCCTGGGCAGACTATTCCAGGGTCTGACCACTCTTTCTGTCAAGAATTTTTTCCAAATGTCCAGTCCAAACCTATCCTGTTTCAGCTTGAAGCCATTCCCTCTATCACTAATCACCTGTGAGAAGAGACCAGCACCATCCTCTCTACAATGTCCTTGTCCACATGTCCATCTCTACATTTCAAGGTCACCAGTTCTTAAGTCTGGTTGACATCCACCATTTCTACATCGCAGGAAGAGCTTTAAAGCCTCCACAAAGCCTACGACTGAAGCTTTCTCATGACTGTGGTTTCATTCCAATGAAAAAAAAGATATTTTTTATTGAATTTAAAACTTCCCCAGCCATTAAAACACCATGCCAGATACCAAAAAGCAGAATGGTGATGAGGGCCTCCCTTTTACAGTGAGGTCTATTCATGTGCAACTTGAAGCTCTGCAGACTTCCTCACTGAGTACTGACAAGTGCAGTCTGTCCAGGCCTTTTCATTGTGATATGGTGCCCTCCCAGAGAGCAGGGAAGTTCAATTACCTTCAGCATCAAAGAGGCCAAATGGACCTGAGCACACGCAGAGCACTTTTGGCTTTAGTGTACTTTCAGGCAGCTACACCTCAAGCCCAAACTGACTCACAAAATGAGCTTCCAGCAATAGTGCCAATCACTGAGTCTTTTTTGCCTTCCATTTCTGTACCATGCCATGTTTCCTACCTTGATCTCATAGCACTCATGCCTCTAAAAGCTATGGCAGTTCTGGCACGGAGACAGGTTAACTCTTGTGTTTTCTACCATTTCCTGCAGGCATCCCCAGCTGCTCTAGCAAAAAGCGTTTTGGCCGAAGTTCCAAACCAAGTCGTGGACTATTACAATGGCAAAGGGATAAAACCAAAATGTATGTCAGAGTACGAGTCTTCCAGGACACTAGCTCCATGAACCTGCCTGCACTCTTTTACAAAATTAAATAAGAAAAATGCTACTGTCTACAACTACTGTACTCAAAAATGAAACAAAAAAATAGCACGTTTTGGTGATTTTTAACTAAAATATCTTTTTTTTTTTTTGCATGTGTAGCCTAAAGGCTTAAATCTGTTAAACGGATGTATTGTTGAAAAATTTTTATGAGGGAAAAAACCTCCAGGAAAAAAAAAAGTGAACTCTTTACATTACAGCATGTCGCCTTGAAATAAAGTTATCTGTATCTGGTTTTTATACAGGTTTGTTGAAATTTTGCTAATTTTCTTATCTTTACACTGTAAAGCATTTTGAAATATTTATTGAGAGTCGATAGCCAAAATGTCTTTGGTTTAATCTGCAATGAACTGAGAGATTTTTCAAAATGGCAGATGCATGAACTGTATTTTGCATGTTTAAAATAAAAACAACACAGTTTTGCAGCTGTTGTCTTTATTTCTCTCTCTGCCTGCTTTCTACTTCCATATTCCAAGAAAGGGGTAATGAAGTGTTTCAACAAATACCTGGCCTGGAGCACGGGCATTTCTACTGTTAGAAGCTTATAACAGCAGCACCCGAACATGCCCACTCGGTCTGTGGCCCGAGTAGCAACTTTGCAAAAGCCTGACAAAAGCTGTTATGAAGGGTTCAACCTGTAGCTATAAACAGATCTGGTTTGGAGGGCATGACCCATCAGGATTGCATGTCTTAAAATACACCTCATCCAAACAATCTGGCTTTCGAATAGGTTGTATTTTGGCTACCCAAATTTATAATCTGTTATGCTTGGGAATTCTTATTTCATTTCGTTCATAATTTTTAATCTCACATCCCATATCCAACTTTGTGTGACATGTTTTCCAAAAGAAAGTTTGCATGGCCTGATTTTATGATAACCAGTGATTTGCAACTTCATGCACACACAGATCACTTGATCTTGCGTGACAGAAAAACTGGGTTTGTACCAATACTCAAGCCACCTTTTTTTACAAAAGAGGATACACAAGAACAGGTTGGCAGTGGATTGATCTCTCCACTGAAATATTTGTAGTATGTATGTAAATTAAGAAATTAGGTCATTGTTATTCGCAGTGTTTGAATTTTGGCTTCTTCATTTGCTAACAGACAGTAGTGAAAGCTGCGACTTGTTAGAGAAGTTAAGGATAAAATTTGTCGCAAAATAATTTGTGTGGGACTGTTTGAAGGGCATGACTTCAGCCAAGTTGTGCTACTGCTGGATTGAAAACATTGTTTTGCCAGTTCCAGAAAAATCTGTTTTGGGCTGGTGCGGAATATTTTAGAAAATCTCACCTGGGAACATGGGGATTTGGGTTTAGAAATACGCATTTTTTAAATGACTTTGCAGGTAGTGTAGGACTCTAGCTCCCTGATTCTACTTTAGAAGTGACTTCTATGGGATCAGCTTTGATTGATGATTTGGTACCATGAAATGAAATGGGAGAGCCAGGGTGCGTGGGGCTGTCTTACTGGCACATTCAGTTCTGCTCCATCTATATCCTGCGGCGCAATCGTTCACGCCTGCTAGTAAAGTTTCCTTCAGCTGATCAGATATCAGATCAGATATTCAGCAGCCAGTTTTCAGATGGATTAGGTATAAATTGTCTGAATACGTCCTGACTAAAAGATCTCAAATCCACATTTCTATTTAATGGTTGACTGTTCATTTGAGAGCTTACCCCAGCAGGCTGCACATCTCTCCCTCTGTGGATGTATTTCAGCTGGAAGCTGTGGTTTTCCCTTATATCTCATACACCACCCTGCCAAGGTATCTTAATTCTTATCTAAAACATCTCTAGTTTCTTATTCCCATTTCTCCTCTTCTTTCTTTCCTTCTCTATTCTCAGAAGGAACATTTTCTAGCTTTTAAAGCATATGACTAAAAAATCTATGACTCCATGTTTTTTGCTCCTCCAGTATCTTCTTTTGTAATTTTGGGCAGGTTGTTTAACTTTTCTGCACCTCAAATTCCTCATCTGTAAAATGAAGGTCACTGTCATGTATTCATAAATATCTCACAATGGTACTTGGGGACTTTAATATTTGAAAAGTGATTTGAGATCCTCGGAGGCATGATGGTGCTCTTGCCAGAGAAGGAGTATTACTTTAGTCTAAGATAGATTTAGGGATGTAATATACAGCTGAGGAGGGGTTAAGCCATTTCTTTATTATTTGCCAGGCTGAAGGAAAGTAAAAGATAGATTTCAGCAAGAAAAATTAGGAATCAGAGAAGCTCTTCTGGTTCTTTGGCTAAACGGATTTTTTAAGTGTTTATGGTTATGTGGAATTGGACAGTTAGAGCTTTTCATTAGCAGAGGTGTTACAAGGTGTTTCTAAAATGTAGCAGCACATAAAATGCAGATATCAACACGTGATTGTTCCATGGTTATTGTGTGCTGAGCTGTATAAATTACCAGTCATTTTCATGTATGTAGGCGGTCAATATAAGTGTCTCAAGAGAATCACAGTTGCTGCCTATCTTTCTGTTTACTTCACACAATCCAGATTATAAATATTGTTTACTTAAAAACAAATCATTATCAGTGGTAATTCTGTAGCAGCCCTCCAGGTATTTGAAAAGTCACCTCCATGATATGGAAAAATCCATGGGAAATTTCCTTCAATCTGTACAGATTCCAGCATATAAATCAAGCAAACAATAGCATGGAGTGCTGGTGTAGGACAATTCACAAAATACAAAACTAGCCATATGGTAAAGGCTTTCTAATGAGGCTTTGGATGTTACTTTCATTGCTCCAAGTTACTCAGTGTAATAAGATAGTAGGGACTTTGTGCAGGGTAATATCATTAAGCATATGAATGTATCTCTGAAATTACTTCTTGTTCTCTTGTTTTATCTACTAAGGGTTTCAGCGAGGCCATCTGCCTTTAGACTGAACTGCCATCAATTTCTCTCAGAGATTTTTTAATGCAAATTTAAAGTTCTACTGCCTTTTGATGGATGATTTTAAATTCTGAAAACTCCTTTAAAATAAATTATAGCTTGTCCTTTTGAGGTAATTGATGATCTAAAATATCTTCTCTGCATACTGCAATCCTGTCTTCTGTATTACTGTTTCTCAAATCCAATTCAAAACCCCAAAGTCCGTGAATACTCTAAGATACTCATGATCCCTATTAGCCCAAAATACATTAACATCCATAGTTCTTGAGCCAGATACTAAGCTGTGTTTTTAGTTGTGTAGGAGACACTGTGTACAATACTTTTTTAAAAGTACTAGTACACTGCTAATTGCTTATTACCCAAAAGTAAAACCTACCTATGTAAAGTTCTTACCATGATAAGCAATATAGTGTTCTGTAGCATGTGATGAAGGAGTGTACAGGTATGAAACAAAAATGAAGTTATAATAGTAGTATTACTTTAAAATATGTCATTTCTTTTAGTCTCCAAGTATCAAAGGTACACAACTGATGACAGCCAAAAAAATTACAGTTTGATCTGTTAGAGGCCCACTGAGTGCAAAAAAGAACAGTGGTCCAAGGCAAAGCTTGCTGCAGGTTGCAGAGGCAATATTTCAAAACGCACCGGTGGAAGGCCCTGGCTGTGAGCAGATGTACATGGCAGTGTCCTGCAGGTCGGCAACACTCAGTTACATCCCTTGGGTTTACTCACACACCAGATACTGAGATGGATAAGCATGTGGTGTACATCATTGTATTGCAGTAAGATATTTGCTGACAAGTTAAACAGAGCTGCTTCCTTCACCTTAGCTCTGCAGCTGCACAAACATGACATGGCTTACTCCCAGGAAGAGCCCAACTTTTTTTTTTCCTTTTATTTACAGGAAGTGTTATTTGCCAAGAGAAAATACAGGAGTCTGTGTGTGTGTGAAAATTGCAGTTTCCTGAATCACAGTTTTGGGTGCAAACACCAATATTCTGCTCACTGTTACCCACTCTGAGGTGCCTACAGTGTCTCTTGGATCTGGTTAGTTGGCCACAAGCCTTGAGTGCAACACATAGTGGGGAAGAAAACAAAGAGGCGGGGTAAAAAGGAACTGCCAAGACAGGCTTCGGCTGGCCACACTGTACAGACACATATCTTTAAAACAATTTCTGTTGAAACCAAAAGTGGGTCTTGGGTTCATACCCATTTACTATCCTACCTAGTGCACTATCAGCTGTGCTGGTGCCCTGCTCAGAAAAAATGTGAATTAATTCTGAATACAGACAAAAGCCAGATCTCACTGAAGCCAGAGGTACCGGCTGCCCAGAAATCCTCTGCCTGGCCCACCTGCATTAACTTTACCAGTAATGTGACTGATTACAACATTAAATATACCTGCCACAAACATTGCCCTCCCATGCCTGCATGGCCTACCCACTCACAAGGAACACCTGAAGCCCCGCACCCTGCAGCCATTTGATAAAGCAAGGAAGCTTCTACCCAAAATCCCCAAGGTATCTGCTTGATGCCCATGTGGGAGAAGAAGATTTTGAATCCTGCAAGAGTCCTGCAGCCCTGTGGGTGTAAGTGGTGCTTGCCAGTGATAACCTTCACCCACTGCTGACACCTTCCCTTATTGACCCTTATTTTATAGAATCACAGAATTATCTAGGTTTGAAGGAACCTGTAAGGTTGCTGAGTCCAACCATCAGCCTAACACTGCCAAAACCACCACTAAACCATGTTCCTCAGCACCACATCTACCCATCTTTTAAATACCTCCAGGGGTGGTAATTCAAACACTTCCCTGGACAGCCTATTCCAATGCTTGACAACCCTTTCTGTGAAGAATTGTTTTATTTATCTGCAATCTAAACCTTCCCTGGTGCAGCTTGAGGCAATTTCCTCCTGTTCTATCACCTACTACTTGTGAGAAGAGACCCAAGGCCTAAACTTGTTCCATTCCACCGGCTCGTGGCCAGACGAGCAGTACAAGAGTTATGGCAGTGCTGCCGGGATCAAGGGGACCAAGTGCCCATGGTCGCGGAGCCTTAGGGTTGCCCCCGGCCATGGAGATGCCCAACCAGCCTCTGGCCAGCGGAGGATTAACCCGTCGCGCTGCGGCTGCAGTTCGGAGGAAGGCTGAAGCACGACCGCGTCTTTGGGTTGTTTCGGGAACTTTTATGTTAAACTTCTGAGGAACCTCTAACCCGCCGCCGGGAGCGCGGGCCGGAACCTTGTTTCCGAGGCTGCAACGGCAGGTTTTCAGCGTCGGACCAGGCCACCCCGGAAGCCGGCGGCGCTTCCGTTAACCGTCGCGGCATGGCGGGCTGGGGGCTGCTGGGCCGGCTGGGGCGCCGGCTGTGGGCGGCGGCGCCGGGGGCTCCCAGCGACAGGTAGCGGAGGGGCTGTGGGGGTGGGAAGGGGTTGCTGCGGGGAGGAGCGGAGTGGCGAGCGGAGAGAGCTGGGAAGAGCGGGTTCAGAGCGGGACCCGGCCCTTGTCGCAACCCCGGAGTGATGGACGCCTCTGCGGCCCCTTCCCCTCGGCGGAGCCTCTGGTCTCCACCGTTTGGAAAGGCCTCTGTCTGTTGGTAGCGCCCGGAAAATTTGCATGTGCACAGGCGGTAGGGCCCCGGTTTACTGCAGGGGCACTTAGGCCTTAGTAATTGCCCCAGCCTGTGTGGGAGTTAAGGCAAGAGATGCCTATTTGCAGCCAAAGCACCTTCGCTTCATGGTGAAGCACCTTGACCTCATGTGTTTTGAGTCGCCTTACCCAGCTGTTACAGTTAGCTACATACATTTGTTAACTGCATTGCTAAATACTCTAGAGGATTGAGGAGCATTCAAGCTTTTCTTAGCCCTCACAAAAATTGCGTCAGTACAGTGAGCTGTTTAGCAATTAATGTAAAATCAGAGAGTTGTTGGGGCTGGCAGGAAGCTCAGGAGCTTTCTAGTCAAACCTCCTCATAATGTGATGCACTCTGAGGTCAACCAGGTTGTTCAGGCTTTGTCAGGTTGGGCCTTGAGACTCTCCAAGGACGGAGGCTGCACAGTGTCTCGGGGCCTCTGTCACAATCTGTGACTGTCCTCAGGCTGAATGTTTTTTTCCTTATGTCAAATCAGAACCCCCTTTTTCAGTTTATACCAGTCCTTTCATTCTCCTGGCATGCACCTTGGTAAACATGGTCTGGCTCTGTCTGGTCAGAAACCTTCTCAGCTGCTCTCAGATCGCCCCTAAGCCTCTTCTTCTTCAGACTACATAAACCCACTTACCTTAATCCCCCTCGCAGGGCAAGTGATGCAGCCCCTGTATTTTCGTGTATGTGAACATCCCTGTTACTGTGAGAACTCAAAACTGAATTTAGTGTTGCAGATGTGGTCTACTTAGGAGTGCTGAAGAACGGATGATGACTGTTCCACTTGATTTCCTGACCATGCTTCTGTTGATACAGCCTAGGCTGCTGTCAACCTTCATTGCTGTCAGGAGCCTGCAAAAAGCCCCTTTTTTACCGTTTTGCCCCCATGGGACTCCCAGGTCCTTTGCCTGGCTGGGGAGCAGCTCTGCTTAAGTCACAGCTTTTATCCTTGCAAGAGGTTATTCCATCCCAGGTGTGGGACTTTGCATCTCTCTTTTATGAATTTCATCAGGTTCCTTGTTGACCTGTCCTTCTCGCTGGCAGAGGGACAACCTTGAGCACTATCAGCTACTCCCTTCAGTTTTATTTGCAAACTTATGAAGGGTGCACTCATCCCTTCTTACAGATCAACGATAAGTATATTAAACATGGCAAGTCCCTGAATAGACTCTTGAGGAACTCTGCTTGTAACTGGCCTTCTGATAGAATGCAAACCATTAACCATGACTGTTTCAGCTTGATGATCCAGCCAGGTTTTTGCCCTTCTGATACCCCTGCCATCTGTGCCATAACATCCCAGCTTGGATAGAACGATGCCAGAGGAGATTGTGTTCAAAGCCTTGCTAAAGTTAAAGTGAACGACACTCAGTGCTGTCTCTTTGTACGCAGATCTAGCTTTTTTTGTCCTAGAAGAAGTGGTTGTTTGGTTTCTTGCTACTTGCTCCCCTTTGGTGTATTTTAGAGTGCTTTGGTTAGATGAGATCATGACAAGTGGGTGCTGTTAGACAGGGGTGGCCAGTTTTAGTGATGGTGGTTGAACAGATTGCTAGTATAATTTTGGTCTTTATGACTGTGTAATATAATGATATAAATATGTAGTATGTCTGACATTGCAAACATACATGTTATGTGACATTATTTGAACTGATAAGACACTTAAAACTCTTTCCCACCATTGGAAAGGGGGCAGCTGGGCTTTGTAGTCAGGCACATTAACAGCACAACGTGGTGGCACGAGCACCTTTCTGAAGAGAACGTCGAGTTCCTCAAGAAGGTAACTGCGGAGGAGTACAAAGCTCAGACAGCAAGCAAGCTCTGCCCTCTGAAAGATGAGCCGTGGCCACTGAATGAGTGGAAACCAGGTGAGAAGATATCTCTTCTGAAATACCAAATTCATACTGGAATTAGTGGTGTTGTGTTGTTGCATTCAGTAACCTCAGAATTGTGTCACGTAAATTATTTTCCTTTCTGCTTTTACCTCAATCGTCCAACACGTCTCCTAGTAAATAAATAAATGTAGTATATCAGTTCTCTAAAAGGCATTTAAAATATTACAAGACATTAAGAATGTTGCCACTAACTAAAACTGTAACTATAACTAAACCTAAAACTTAGGTTTTAGTCCAAATCAGCATTTGGCCAGTCCCAGCTTGGCTGCACAATGAGAAGATAATGTTATGAATTAGTGAAAAAATACTCACTAGGATATAAAGTATATGAACTTGAAAATGGTTTTGTAAATACTGCTGCACTCTGAAGAGAAAACATAGTATATAATACACTCCACTTCTACTCAGTGATTCATAGAATATCTCAAGGGATCCATAAGGTTCGTTGAGCCCAGCTCCCTGCTCTTTACAGGACTACCAAAACAGTGTGACTAAGAGCATTTTCTAGACAGTCCTTGAACTCGTGACAGGCTTGATGCCATGACCACTGCCCTGGGGACCCTGTTCAGTGACTGAACACCCTCTCAGTGAAGAACCTTCTCCTAATGTTTTACGGACTGGAACACAGGATAAAGGTTTTGAGTCTTCCAAAGGGTCACATCATTTGGCAGCAAACACTAGAGCCTGCAAATCCATGACAAGATCCTTGGGTGTGAGAGTGGAAACTGGAACAAAGAGCCTTTTTTCAAACTTTAAGGCATTTATTCTCCATCCTAAGTGTTCTGTTTTTCACACCATGGTCTATCAGGAGCCAGACTTGGCAGGTTGCCTTTGCTGTACAGTTACAGTGACAAAAATGTGCAGAGGTCAGGGTGAGAGGAACAGTAAATTTTTCAATTACTAGGTTGGCTCTAGTTAAATTAATTATAAGAGTGTTGTATTTTTTGAAAAAGAAGTCTGAAGCCTTAGTTGTTCTGAACTTAATGAAGAACTGTTTTGGGCGTTCTACTGAACACAGCTGGAACAAATAGAACTTTTCTGCTTATGGAATTAAAAACCATGAACAGGTTATTCCCAGCCTACATGCAGGGAGTCAGCAATGTTTTCTCTCCCTGCTCAACTCCTTAGGAAAGGTTTAAGTTAATGGGATTTTGCAAGTTCTGAGATGGGCTCTTTCAAATATTAAGTGTGAAGTTGCATGCATGTTCTGTTTTGATCTGCAGATTCCATCAGAGTTGGTGTTGTTGCAATAAAACTGGGAATGATGCCAATATGGACCAAGTCAGGAGAAAAACATGCTGTCACGCTACTTAAGGTGAAATAAATCATAATGAATTCCATCTCCTATGGCATATTCTGGTCATTAACCATAAGTTTCAGGCAAAAACAAAACTTAACACTTGCACAGAGTAGGAAATTCCTAAAGAAAGGAAAGATTTCTTTCAGCCCTGCATAGTACACTGTGCCTGTTCTCTGTTTATATCCTAAACATTCTAGGAGCAGTCTGCCTTCACCTCAGTTATTCAAGTGCTCTAGATCTGTGTTTAGGATTACTTAGGTAAGGGGAGACAGGAGGCAACAGGAAGCTGTGGTTAACTACCCTGCTTCACTTTTTTTTTTCTTTTTTATTTTTTTTTTTGCCACTTGCAGTCACTTTGGGATTAGTTTCACCTTGGTTACAGAGCCTTTGTAGCCCTCAAGCTGCTTCTTCATATTCTCTGGCAGATACTACTATGATGAAGCTGTTCCCCTGACCTGTGGCTGCCATGTGCCAACAGGAACTGAAGGCCATTGGGTTTGCGGGACAAAGGAGCAGGACAGGAGTCAAAAATGTGGGCTGTTACTGGATACTTTGCTGCTGCATACAGTGGGATTTTGCACATCTTGCAGAAAAAAAGATGGCTGTAAAAGTTTACTCCATTTCTAACACATTTATGAAAATATAGTTTACATTCTACTATTTTTTTTTCTAAGATAAGCCTTTAATTGATTGGGAAAAGAATGTCTATGCTAAAAGGTAACACACTCCCCTACTTATAGGCTGTATCTCCTGTTATATAGATACCAATGAAAGACAATGTTTCACTTGTTTTGATAATCTGTGACTATGATCTCAAAGCATATGCATCTGCTTATACTCAAATAAACACTATTATTTTTTTCCTTAAGGTGCAAGATTGCCATGTTTTAAGATACATTTCAAAGGAAGAGTCGGGTGGAAAAACATCTAAGCTTCTTGTTGGAGGCAAAAATGCATCTCCCTTTTTTGTAAGTGAACCATTTTGGGGGGGTTTGTTATAATGGTTGGTATTGTTGTGAATACAGTATGTAAGTAGCACAGGTACAATTTTCTAACTGATTAATTGACAGACTTGTGTACTTTGGAACTGATCTTTTGCCACATCCATCCTTACCTATTTCCTAACGCCAGTGTCAATTCCTGGTTACGAGAATAACAAGAAGAACTTTGTGTAAGTTTTGCCTCTCTGTTCTCTAGGAAAGCTGTGGGTTTAGGAAGTTGCTTTGAGGTGCAGCGTCCCAGGCAGGTGGAAGGGTCTGAAGGGCCATTAGCAAAGTAGAAACACGTTTGCTCTCCACGTCTGTGGAGATGCAATATGAGACCAGGACTGTTCATGGCCTCTTGTAAACTTACCCAACTTCATCAGTTGTTTAGCAGCCTTTGTTCTCTAGCTTACTGTTTCATGCTATTTTATTAGCTTTAGTTAGAATTTTTTCCACGGGTCTGTTGAGATTGACTTACTCATCAGTAAAACCATACGCAAATTAAACAAAGACTTACGTTTTCAGGAAGGTAGTTTCATGATTATAGCTCATCAACAGTGATATCAAAACCACTCACTGATGTAGACACCCCAAATGCCTGATGTGGAATTCCCAACCACCTTCAATGGCTAAGGTTGCCTAGCAGAGCTGTCATTCCTGAGGAGGAAAATTAAATTATAGATCAAGGCAGGAACAAAGCTTTCCCGTAAAGAATTGCAGTTTTTTATGATCCATCATTTCTATAAAATCACTTTTCATGTCTTGCGGTATCCTGACACTCATTTCTAGGGAAGTAAAAAAAAAAATAAAAATGAAGAGACTCGTGATTACTGAGCAGATTATCTCTGGTGATTGTGGTTTTTTGAGGACTCAGATTCCCCTTTTTTGAACAAAAGGTTGTCTCAGATCCTCAAAATGAATCTTTGTGCTTGTTTTTGCTTTACTGGAAGTGAAGGAAGACGGAGCTTTTTTCCTTTGATAAATCTGTTGACTTTTTTAGTATGTTCTACTGATTTTGAACAGGATTGCATTTTAAGGTATGTTTCTTCTATTCAATGGATTTAGGCCATGTTTCACCACCATTGCCTCAACTTTTCAGGTATCTACCCAGTCACTTTAGTCCATTTCCACTTTCTAGGTGTGACATTTTTCCTGGAGAGAAAAACCTGTGTTTTTTCTTTCCTGTTACCTTGATTGAAGACGTGCAAGAATCACGAGAATAATAATTTTCAAATTGATTATACACATTAGACTCCTTACAACTAATCTTTTCGTAAATATGACGTTAGCAGTGATTCAATATGGTGTCAGAATAAAAATGTGTAGGAAGCAAGGAGGAATACAGAAAACTTATATTTAAACAGCTCTTGTGAACTAAGAAAATTTCTTCAAAGCAGAACTACCTAAAAAGTCAACTCGGGGACATTTTAGTAGTTTGACTTGTCTTAATGGCTCTCTTAGAGAGAAATTTTTCCAAGTGAGCTCCTATTAATTTGGTTAAACATAAACCTATTTTAATAAATAAGTTGATTAAATATCCTTAGACAACTCTGTGGTGAGATCCTGGCTTGAGACTGAGCCTCCTGTTGTTGTTGCTATCAGTGTTCTATAAACTGCATCCCTTCTAAGAATTTGCCCTGCAGATTCTGAACAATTTTACTTTTTAAGGTACGAGGAAATTATACCTTTCTGTGGCTTAGCTGCAGGTTTGAATCATTGCTGTCCTATGCTTATCAGTATTTTTATGTGTTTCTTTTCTCTTTCAACTGTCTGAATGTGAGAATTAAAAGAAAACTGAATGATGCTGTATTGTATTAGCATAAGCAGTTTATCTTCCGTTAATTCCTCATAGGAACATCTGTCTTCCTCAGATTCCTCACAGCTACTGATTTTTAATGAATTCTGTCTAATGATTCCCTCGGTAATTTTACTAACAAAGAGATATGTGTGTTTCTTTTGAGTGTCAAATTGCTTAAAAATTATAAGGGGTTTTGCATTTTAGCAAGATTTTTTTTTTTTTTAGCTTGATGTTCGTCAGTCTGTTACAAGTGAACAGATTTTTCATTATTTTTTTAATGCAAAATTATTCTCAAAAGTACAATTCTGTTATTGTTCTAACAATTTTTTTGTCAAAAATATTTTTATATGCTTCCCTAAGGTGAGAACATGTAGATAATTTTCCTATAATACTGGAAGATACCGCTGATCTCTTTAAGAACATCTGCAAACTCAGTGTTCTCTTCAGTATTGCTCATAAGGAAGGCTTTCTAAAGACAGCAGTGTTTTGTTTGTAGAAATAACATCTCTCTGACTTGGCTGTTTGAGGAAAACTTGTTGAACAGTGTAAGGCTATAGTAACACTCTTGAGATGTAACCAACTTTTACCCTTTGACTATGTTTTTCTTCAACTGTGGTAGCTTTTTCCATGCACCCATGCTGAGCACACAGCTCCCCTTGCTGTCTTTCAAGTCAGAGGCTTTATGTAACAGTGGAAATAAAGGATTAAAATGCAGATATTTAGTAGAAAGGCCTTTATTTTTAATTCTTACATATGGCGTTAAGATTTAATACAGTTGTCCTCCACTGATGCCTCAAATTTTTGTAGTCTGAGGGAAGATTTGTATTTGGTTGACGAATTTATTTATTTTTTAAAAAAGGTATTTTAAGTGTTTTGTACTCTGAACTCAAGTAAACAAATCACTTAAAGCACCCTTTTAACTCTGAAAGGCTTTCTGTCCACGCTTTCTCCTCAAATAAGGACAGACTCATAAAGTTACAATTTCTGATTTGTGTATGAGTCAGAAACACTCATTGTCTTGCTCCTTCATTCTTCACAAAACTTCCTCTGTTCTCCTAACTCTACTTAACAGGTGTTTTGTAAAAACAAAAGGAATGGCAACATGCAGATTTCAAAATAAACTAAGTGAAATTATTTTAAAGGTATTGACATTATTTTGTCTTAAAATACACAGAATTATTTTTGAGAGAGAACCGCACAGAACATTAGAGAATTGAGCCTCAGAGATGTGCCTACCCAAGTGTGACAGTATTGGCAGATGCTTAAATCGCTTTGTAGGAGAATTCATTTAAAACAAAATCAGCTGCATTGGTTTTTACCTATGGCCACAGTTTTCCTGCATCACAGTTTCCATTGCTTGGTATCATCTCAGAGGTCAGGTGTTACGTGAGTTGTCTTGTTTAAAACAGCTGAGAACCATTTTAAATAGTTTTAACTTGATCAGATTCCTGAAAAGCAGAGTCCTTCTTTAGTGAGTCAGCAGTGGTTTGACCCTGAGTGTACTTGGTATATGTTAAAAATACATGAATTTAAACTACTTGTTCCTATTTTTTCCTTTTTTGTTGAGACTCTAGATTCTCTTCTGTAGGAAGTTAAACATTACTAGAAGTTTCTACAAGAACAGGCTTTATTTCTTTGGTTTTGTTATTTAAGTTATATTTGCAGTGGTGTGGAACCAAGTCATTAGAAGCTTTGAAAAAGAGAAAATGCTTTTAAATTACTACAGAACTCTTTGAATGTAATCAAAAAGCAGTAATATATTTTACATACATTCTAAATGATTACTTTCCCTTTTCTGATCTTAGAAATCTTCATGTGTCTCTTGTCTATATGATGTGGATGTAGGGTAACAAGTTGACAGAAAATAAAATGTAGGCACAAAGGTTTAAAATTAATTTTATTTAAAGTTAAAATGCTAGTCTTAGGGTAAAAGTGTAATATGATATAACTTTTTCTCTGAATGGTGTTGACAGTCTGTAATCACCTTCTGTGTGAGGTTGATCCTTGGGTATTTTAAGACTACTCTGCTCTTTGTTACAGAAATCAGAGTCTGCAATGGAAATCTTTAAAGAAGCTGGAGTACCACGGAAGCAGAAAGTTAGCATGTTTAATGTAACAGATGATGCCATAATTAAACCAGGTGATCTTTCTGAACTAATGGATATTATATGCATAAGTGTTTAATGTCTACCACATTCTTGAGATCAAAACCACGTTATGATGTGTATTTCATTTTTGTTATGTACGGAAATTTCTGAATTCTTATTTCTTTGTTGTTGAGCACAAACAAACTTTTTTTCTTAGGGAAAAACTAGAAAATGGGCTTTATATTCAAGGTGATTAGAAGCAGGATTTTCCCTTTTCCTTATTATGTTTCCATACTAGCTAATATGAACATTGAGTTAAAAAACAAGTGTATGTAACTCGACTCACTTATTGGGAATGAGTATGAATGCATTATTCGAGGCTCTTGATTATCCTTACAAGATCCACCAAGAAGTTTGTGGTAATGTTTCTCAGGAGCCTAAAAGCAGTTTGAGGTTTGTTTCTTCTTGCTGCAATCAGAAGTAGAACTGGTGGCTGTCATATATGGTGGTTTATAAAGTAAAATGCATTAAAAATGTTATAACAGATGTTCTTACTAAAAATCAGTGTTAGAAGTTTGGAGACTGAATAAAAGTGTTTATGTTTTTACAGTTTTAATAGATAGTGTATTTAGGTTGCTTTTATTTTGTGCTTTTTGACAGTTACAGGTATTTTCCCAAGAGTTATGTAGATGAGGAATTCTAATGTATTACATCTTTATGGTGAATAATCACCATTAGAGGAGGGTTTTGCAAGATGTTTTTAAGACAGTGCAGCAACTGATAAAAATCAAATCTAGCGTGAAGGGGAAGTTTGGACTGGTGAATGGAAGCCAAAGCTTGGGTAAAGCAGAATTGCAAGCTTTTAATAAACTGATTTTGCACTGTGTGTACTCTGTACATAATGTCCTTCATGTACTTGATTTTCTATCAGCTGTGCGCTGCTGACAGGCATCTTACCCCAGCTGTGTATGGATTATATAAAAATAACATTCAATGATCTGAGAATTTTATCACTTGAGAGTTAGGAGATGTTTACATTGTTTCAGTTTGCATCCATACAGATTTGAAAATAGTGTGAAAATGGATGTGGACATGAAGCAATTAAAATATCAATGTTTTTAATTAATAGTCTGGAAACTGTTAAAGATGCAGCTACATGGATCTTCAGATTAAAGTTAATTTATAATGAACTAAGGTATCAATTTTGGCTTTCTTTTAAAAGCTGCTAATAAAACATTATTGCTCTTAGATGAAAAAAATTGCTGAAGACAAAATAAATCGTTGATTAAAATTAAAGCTTTGATACTCCAAGTGCTGAGGTGGATGAGTAATTGCAGTCAGGTGAGTGATGTCACTGACAGTAGCACTACTTCAGCTCAAGGCTACTGTATAGGTAATTCCCCAGTGGATGAAGCTGTATTTCAGTTTGGAAATACTGCCTTTTAGTAAAGAAGAAGCATTGCAAAGCGGTTTTGTATTCCCAACCCCATTTTTTAAAGGAAGTGTTTTGCGGATATTCTTTAGTTGTTTGTTTTTAAAAAAACCCAACCCTTCATCTTTTGTAGTGCTGGTACTATAAGTGAGGCATGTTCTGTTTTCTTGTCAGGCTTGTTAATTGTGAGTCTTAACTAATGAAACATTTTGGGTCTTGTCTCTTTCAGTGCCTGAAGTGCAACATATCTGAGTAAAGCCCCAATCCTCCCTTCCTACTCCTCTAAAACTGGGCGAGGAACTGAGTAATGTGCTTAAGTAGTAACTACAAAGCATCTAATTTACTTAGTGAGGTTTATAAACAATTAGTAACGTGAATAAAAATGAAGTTTTGCTTCCTTTCCTGTGACTGTACTCTATCCTGTATGGTAATGACTGGAGGGTGGTTTGAGGATTTCAGCACTCTGTTGAACTCGATCTCTCTTCTTCTTTTGAAGGTACTCCTTTGTATGCTGCTCACTTCCGCCCAGGGCAGTTTGTGGATGTTACTGCAAAAACGTAGGTTTCTAATGATCTCATGTGTATGCTTCATCTTTCAAATAGACTGGTTGAATTTTTTTTCCCTCTCTACTTTGACTTGAACTCGTGGCTTACAAAAACTGAATTACAATTGCAAGGGTAGTGGTGAGAAATGGAAGCCCATTCAGCCATTGGGTCAAAAGTGTCTGTCTTTGCTGAGTCTTACTTTTGATTTTGAACACGGTAGGTAAACAAATAATAATATATTAGGCCTGTGGTTCTGCCTGTGTTGTCTGTCACACATAAATGATTAGCATGGAAGGGCTGGACAAACAGCTTGAAAAAAGGTGCTGAAGCTTAGTGCAGGTGAAGAGGTCTATAATGCAGCATCTGTGGGGTGTAGAAGTGGAGAATAAACGTTGAAAGGCGTCAGTTCCCAGAAAGACTGCTTAATTTTGATTATGCAAGAGAAGAACAGAGAGATGTATCGTGTGCACTGAAAGAAAAGCAAAAAGTTAGTGAATACATTTAGCAGGACAACAGAGCTATCAAATTCTGTTTTTTGTTTTCTCTCATATTCCAGCTCATCTCCTTGCCAGCAATGGCTAATGATCTTTTACTTTAACGTGGGAGGAATGATTTCCTCTCAGACCACCGCGAATGCCAAATTAGAGCTCAAGTAGTAGAGGGTGTCAAAATTAAAATTGGCATCTTGTGGCAAAGACTAGTCATGCCTCTATTATGTCTGTGATTGGCACTGCTGAAGAGAGCTGAGAACTCCTATCTCCGTATTTCAGAGAAGTGTATTTTTGTTGTGCTATGATACAATGATGATGTTTTCCATTTAATGGCAGTGGGTGTGTAATGGAGATTATACCCAACTGGCCTTGTTGAAATATCATCCATTGGTTTTGTTTCACATGTGTGTAATGCTTATAAATGTCTAATATTATTCACAGGACTTCGTATATATATATGGAACCTGACCATGTTAGTACAGCTGAGGAGTTGGTTCTATTATAGCCACAGCTGGTTACACCTATGAAGGCACCCTATTCAGAACCGGAGGTTAAGAAATTGACTGGAATTAGTATTTTTCTAAGTCAGATTTCCATATGTATTACTTAAATCTGGTATATTCTGCTTCTAAATTGCATTTATTGAACACCCTGTAAGAGCCAATAATGTGTTTATAAAGCAAAGCACAGTGTCATTAGGAATGCAGTCATTCCATGTAGATTAAGTGTCACGCTTTGTTAGTGCAGAAAAGCTTTGTTTTTTCTAAAAGTATTTCAAGAACTAGGAAGGTTTTTGGTCAGTGTAAGAGATCCTGGTAAAAGCCACAGAGTATTAATTTGTATCGTTACATGTATTTGAAAATATTAGCAAGCTAAAAATAGACTGGGTTCCTGGTTATGTTCGGTGAATCCTTCCTGTCTTTTAATTCATTATTTCTAATCTGTTTTCTCCAAATATTTGTATGATCCCAGTTCACAAACTAGCTTTTTGTTTGTACTGCTTACTTTGGTAGCATAGTACGTGTAATCCTGTTATACAGGTGCATATCATAAAAGGAGAAGAAAAATTCTTAAGCAAAAGAGAAAAATTAGATTTTTTTTTTAATAATTTTTTTTTTGGCGAATATGATTATCTAATAATACCAGTCTTTCTGTATCTGTGGTTTTTAACCTTTTGCTGTCACTTGCTTGCTTTCTGATTTCTACTTTTAATGTTGCTTTCTTAATTTCTACTTCTGGAATGCTGCATTTATCATATTACAATAATTCTTGGGCAAGAATGAAATTATTTGACTATGTTTCAGTTTTTCTTTGGGTCTTTTACTTTATTCCATGCAATTTCATCCAGTGTTGCTTAGTCTCATACTTGGATGGGGGTTATTTTTCATTATGTTTCAGAGTGCTGAATCCATCATTCTTAGTTACTGTATCTATAAGTACAAATTTCACAATGTCACAAAAATATGTAAGAAATGCTTCAGGGAAGGGCAACAGAAGTTATCTTGGGGATGACTATAGCATGGCATTTGGGCTGTGCTGTGGGGGAAAATGAGAATGTACCTCATGTTGGACTTATGTTCTGAAACCCCCCCTCAAGAGGAGCCAGTTTCTCCCTGCTGAACCAACAGGGAACCTAGGGACCTAGAGAGGTTTAGTCCTTGGATTGGCATGAGCCTCTTTAGTTACTTTCTAAAGCTGCATTTTCAGAAGTGATGTAGGCACTTGGAAGATCCGAAGCTATAGGGGCATTTTTTAAAGGTACTTAAGAATATAATGCTGGGTTACAGTAGAGAGCACAGTTTGAGGACTTCTCCTTCCTCCCACAACTACTACCTTCCTGTTCAATCCATTGTGGCCTTAAAAGCCAATAATTCCTAAAAACTTGCTAGCACCACTAGTAAAATTTTAGAAATATTTTTACATGAATGTGTACTTCACATTTTTAAGTGTCAGTAATTTTATTTAATGAAATAAACATCACGCTGAAGTGTGAAGTGTTTGAAATCATATAGATGATCAAAGCAGTGTTGTTCTTAACAATGTGATTAATTGTAATTATTAAAAAAAAAAAGAAAATGTCACCTTAATGAGGAGACAATGAATATAAAAGATGTTTTCGTTTTTTACCAACTCTTAACGATACAGATGAGCAAGGTATCCTTTTGTATGTTTCTTTTTACCAAGACCAAAATCAGAAGTATTCCCCTTAAAAATGAGCAAGCTTTTCCTAGTTATTGTAGGTTGAAAAAACTATTTGCACTGTGGTTCAGAAACAGCTTGGCTAGTATCTGGATTTGGTTACCGAAATATAGGGTGTTTTGCAAATGCTTTTGTTGAAATCTTTTGAAATGTTTTGATTCATTTATACGTCTGAAGAAAAACACTTTCACAGAAATGAGAAGGTTCAGTTAAAGATGTATGCAGTTTGTTTTTATTTGAAGTCTCGTAATTTGTTCAGCACAGTGTGAGTAGCTTTCAGAGCAGACAGTAGGCAGCCAGTCTGCATCCTGTCAATCTTCCTTAGTGCTGAATTTTTTCCTTAGTACTTATTTTCAGAAATTTAAAAGCTTATTCCTCAAGTCTCACAGCTCTCTTCAATGACAAGACTTTTCCTTGGTGTTTCAGAAGTACGTTTCAAGAATGTGTAAGTCACAAATGGTAGGGGTTTGAAGGGACCTTTCGAGATCATCCAAAGAGAGATGGAGATCTTTCAGTCCCTCTGCCAAAGCACGTCCACCTAGAGCAGGTTGGATGGGAGCACAACCAGATAGGATTTGAAATTTTCCGGAGAAGGAGACTCACAGTCTCTCTGTGCAGCCTGTTCCAGGGCTCTGCCACCCTCAAAGAAGCTTTTCCTCATGTTGAGATGGAACTTCCTGTGTTCTGGCTTGTGCCTGGTGCCCTTTGTCATGTCACTGAGCACCACTGAAAAGAATCTGGCCCCAAAAGGCTTAGGGCCCTTTCGGGGACAGCAGTAAACTTCCGAAATCCTGTGGCCTGATGGTCTGGTTTGGTCTTAGTAAACTTTGGGCTAAAATACATAGTGCCATCCAGAAATCCTTCTCTAAGAAAAGATTTCTGTGGGTTCTTTAAGCTGGTGTAGTAGAGGCTGCTGCCTCTAGGGGAGGTGGTGGTCGCTCCCACAGCGTCCCTGTCAACCTTCTATTGCTGGTGCTGGTGTCCTGAGTTGCATGAAGGAAAACATCAGTGTTTTTCACTGTATTTGTCACTGGGTTTGTTATCAGCTGGATCCAGTTGCATCTCCCAGCTTGCTGATCAGCTGAGGGAGCTTCTGCACTAGTACTAGACCAAAACATGGGAGAGCTGGGACCATGTGTTAAAGCGGTATTCCAATGCTGCATGGAGATGGAGTTGTGTTATTCCTCCGTTTTCTGACACTTCACAGCCTGTTTCATGGAACATCAGAAATTTTACCACCCCAGAGAAAAAGCCAACAGTAGTTTTATTTTAAATGAGTCAGAATTATGTGGTGATTCTGGGGTGTTCAGTGGTGTATGTAAGTTTTGCTAGGTTAACAGTGTAATCTCAGCCTGAAAGTATGCTCTACAGTTGCTTGAAATTATTTGACTGAATAGTTGTAATCCTTTTCCTTTACAGCATCTAAGTAATT
This sequence comes from Nycticryphes semicollaris, assembly GCA_013400055.1. Classification (NCBI taxonomy): domain Eukaryota; kingdom Metazoa; phylum Chordata; class Aves; order Charadriiformes; family Rostratulidae; genus Nycticryphes; species Nycticryphes semicollaris. The sequence continues at coordinate 567,180 of VXBJ01003630.1, forward strand.
GCCTTTTAAATTAGCTAAGTTTGCAGAGTTAGCAGCAAACTAAATTGTTGCTTAATTAGAGTGCTTTATTGCAGTAGCTTTCTAAATGAAAGTTGGCGCATTAGGTAATGGCATTTTATTTGTATCAAACCTGGCAAATGAGGTTTTGTACAAAATTAGGTGGTTGACCTGAACAGCTGCTTTCCTGCAAGTGAGACTAGAAAAACTGTGTAATTAAACTCTATTTTTAATTTTACAGAAAGATTATTTTCCTTTCATTTAACATTTCTGTGTGTTAGTGTTGCGTATTTCCTTTCTGGGACTCAGGTAATCAAGCTTCAGTGAAGCTAAGTGACGTGAGTGAATTCCATGTATTGAGTAACAGTGGCATTACACATATCAAGTCAAATACAGATAGATCAGTGTGCGTGGCTATTTGTTCAGACAATGTTTAATGTTGCTGCAAAAATACATAGTTCTTGATTCAAACTGAGACAACAGGTCTTAGCAAGAAATCTCGCTCATTCTATAAAGCAACCTTTAAGTATTGCACTAGAAAGCATTTATGGTATAAAATACAGGTTTGGGGTGGTTTTTTTTAATATGTTCTAGCTTTGCTAAATGTAAAAAGATCATGAGCGTGACTGAAATTATTGATTATTGCTAGAAACCTTAAGTATGACTAATCCAGATGTTTTTTTCTTAATTATTTTTCTTTTCAGGATTGGTAAAGGATTTCAAGGTGTCATGAAAAGGTGGGGATTTAAAGGTCAGCCTGCAAGCCATGGCCAGACGAAAACTCACAGGCGTCCTGGAGCAATATCTACCAATGTGAGGATTCTTATTTCCTGTTTAAACATTCTTCAGTATATTTAGAACTGCTTACTGAAAATGAGCACTTTCACAATAGCTGGTTCTTACCATCTACTCTGTGGTAGCAGAAAAACCCAGCTGTTTCAAAGGAAGTTCAGAAACCTGTATAATGAGCAATGCAGATAGCTGTTCTCTTATGCCTCAATTGATGAATATTCTACGTGGCTGGTAAGTGAGCACACATACTTTAACTGAGCAAATTTTGTAGTACAGCTGAAAGAAATAGTCCTACTGCTTCAAAGACAGTTCTAAGACTCTTACCAAAGCATTTATGGACAGATTGGAAAGAATTTACCCATTATTTTATACTGCAGATACTGTACTATGCTTTGGAACCTTGTTTGCTTTTATCACCTTGCCTGGCTTTTGTAGCTGGTTAATGAGCTCTTTGATTCCCAAAATAGTTTGTTGGCTTCTAAGCATTTTTAGGCAGAGTACAGAAAAATGTTTTCAAGTTTCAAACTATAAATAAGATTAGTTTCAAAGCTCTTTGGAACAGATTAAATTAAGACTTTTTCCTTACAAAGGTTGTGCAATATTTAGGCTGAAGTAAGCAGGCTCTTTGCAAACTAGCTTCACTACACAGAATTAAGACCAACTGAGCCTCAATACTGAACGTGAATTGTCTGTAATTTTCTTTGTTAAATTAAAATAAGAATTAAAAAAATATTAATAATAAGAGACTAACAACAGCAAAAAGGCAGAAGGCACTGAAGCTAGAGCAATTGAGACTGTAAAATCATACAGTACTGGTTTATAGTCCTTCATTTTATCTGGAAAATTATTTCTGTACCTGGTACTGTTTCCTCTGAAGACTGAAGATTGTAAATATTTGAACATAAAACACTTTGTTTCACCAGATGGTATTCATCATTACAAAATAACCCCTCTTTACTTTTATTTACATTAGAATTTCCTAAGCAGTAATGCTGGATGTAATTTTACAAAGCATATATGATGGGAAACAGTATTGGAAATAAGCATGATGAAAAAGCAGCAAGGTAAAAGGACACAATAAGGCAAAAACAATACCTTGTTTTTTATTTTCCAGTCTAGTGTTGACCACCTCAGATATTTTTGTAAACCTGCATTGTTCAGTACAGAACGTTCTGTTCCTTGAACTTCATTGCAGCTGATTTCCTGAAATTGTAATTTTCACAAGTTTAAAAAAAAACCCACAAAAAAACCAACAAACACAACGTTATTAATGAATAATAGTGTGATGTAGGAAAGAGACAAACCCCTTGATAATACTGTAGAAAAAATATTGCGCTTATTCATGCCTCTTGTTTTCCACTGTTGTTCTCCAGGTTGTACCCAGCCAAACAAAAATAGAATACAGAAACTAAGCAATAGCAGGGAATGTAATTAAAAATTATGTTCCCAAGAATATGTGCTTTTAAAAAAATCTGTTTCACATCAGTATAAAATTAAAAATTCTGTTCTCAAGAATACATGCTTTAAAAACATCTGTTTCACATCAGTATAAAATTCATGGATTAGGGAGAGGGGTATATCTTCATTTGAGCAACCTTCCAGAGCAGGATTGCTCTGGACCTCCGAGGAAGCATCCACAAGTAGTTTAGGCAAGTTTCCAGTGCTGTGGTCTGTAATGTAGGTGAGAGTCTTTTGTTGATAGGGGTTTTAGAAACAACCTTTCCTTGATTTTTCACAAAGTGAAAGTATGGAATGACTGCAGCTTTTACTCTGAGTCTATACACATTAAGTATTAAGCAAAGCTAGAATCCCTTTGTTGATAGAATGATATTTATAGCGATTCTATGATTGAAAGTAACACTTAAGCAGGAGGCATTTTAAATGCTAATCAATATTAGCTGTTTTCAGTATTAGATATTTTCAATATTGGACATACCAGCATATTTTCTTTAGTATTCCTCTTGAGTTTGTAAGTGTGCCTCTGACATTTGCATGGGGTTTTTTTGGCCCTTTTTTTTATCTAGAAAGCTGCCAAAGTTTATCCTGGAAAGAAAATGCCTGGGAAAATGGGTAACATCTATAGGACATCTTATGGATTAAAGGTGAGTTCTGAGTATACTAGAATGTGTATAAGCTGGCTGCGTTGCCAAGCAATGGATGTGGTCATGTAGCCCTGTGTTGGGGTGCTGTCTGTCATTTCTGTCAGAATCAAGACAGTAGAATCTTGAAGCAAGCAACCTGGAAAGACAAGCAGCAATCGTGTGCTCCTGTCTTCTTGTGGGTTACAAATAAGTTATCTGAACTCTCTTTGCATAGCTGTACCTTGGGAACCAGGGCTTCGGGTGATGTTTCCACATCTGATGTGTTTTTCACTGTGTTCCTTTCCTTGACTTCTGCCTTTGAAGAGTGAAAACAATTGGGCCATCAGTTAACGTTTTCATGCCTATTCCACTTGTTCAAACCCAACCCGAGTCATCTGAAGTCCTAACTTTTTCATAATCCTTTCATGTGCAAAAAAGGGATTATAGTTTCTGTCTAGGTCCTGGTGTGTAGATAGCTGTAGCAGTTCCTGGGCTATTACAGTGACTACTTTCCATCTCTGAAGGCAACCTCTGCAGTTTGCACAAAAAGCCTATTAGCCTCTAGTTTGCAGGAAAAGTGTTCTGCTTCTCTCTGCTAAGTAAAACTAATGTTTTGTAACAAAATGTGCATGGCCAGTTGAGCACCTCATAGAATTAAGAAATTAACAAGTGGTCATAGTAAGATTTCCCTGAGCATATTTGTTGTAATTTGTCAGGTATGATGTTTTTCAACAGCTGTTGCTGTTAAGAGGGACAAGAGACTTGGGAGCTGGGTTGGTGTGATGCTGAACAAAGAGCTCCCTTACCTAATATAGCCTGGTCATAAGCCCGTTAAATCTGTTTAACAGAGTCCTGCATTGGAAAGCTGTGTACTCAGAGTAGCGTGTGACTCGATTTTGTGACAAGTTTAGGCCTGTGTAGAACATTCTTCTTCCCCAAAATACCACCTCCAGCTACTCAGTCTGTGCTTTGCTGAACTACTGCTTGTAAAACTGGGAATTGTCTCTAAAAATGAGCTCAGTGTCTGTGGGTTTTTATTTTTTTTTCCTGTCTCCTAGGTGTGGAGGATCAACACAAAACATGACATCATTTATGTAAATGGGTCTGTTCCGGGTCACACAAATTGTCTAGTGAAGGTATGTTTGCCAGTTTCAATTTACTGGTACTAGTGTCTCCTGTCTCCAACTCTCTTCTTACAAATGGAAAAACATTGGTTGAATGCAATCTTCATTGCATTCTGTTGCAATGTTTGATGTACTTTTTCTAATCTTTTTCTAATCCTTTTTCTTTTTACCTTTTAGTACTGGATACTTTCCAGTATCCAGTAAAGGATAATTTTTAAAATAGCCTTTTATTTGTATTGAAGAATATGCTACACATCTGCAAGCACCAGTTACCTGGAGGAAGTTGATGCCTTTCTGACTTAATAGATTACAGAGTATCGAGCATCTTTATTATGAGAGATTATGAAGATTTTGTTGTACAAATATATCTGATATGTAGTTTAAAATCCTCTGAAGTGTTGTAGGGATTTAAATGATGCAATTCTTGAAAAGTTGCAGATAGCGGTTCAGGTGCTTTCAACTATCTTGTTTTGTTCTTGTCGTATTTTACTGTGGGTATCCAGTTTTTGTTATGTATTTCCTAGTTGTGGAACAAATCTCTGCAGTTACTGGGCATTAAGTAAAGCAATGCTAGGTTTCAAATAGGTGATCTACACAGCAAAATGAGGTTTGTTGTTGTGTTTCTCTCATTGGAAATAAGACCTTTTTTATTGAGTGAGGTATATCTAAACTGCTTTGGTTGTAATGTCCAGTCCAAGCCTGGAGAATGCATTACACATTTCTCTCCCAAGTTATGGGAGGGGTTGGTAGGGGTCAGAAGGCTATCAGATTGTCAAGCATGTTTTCCACTTGCTGAATCCATGCTGACCAGTCCTTAGAGATGATATCCAGGAAAAAGTCAGTTAACAGATGTCCAGGAGAAGTAGTTTTCAGGATAACTTCTGCAAAATTACTGGACGTGACATCAGTGACTTGGAATAGTTTGGGTTGGAAGGGACGTTAAATATCACCTAGTTCCAACCCATGAGCAGGGACACCTCCCACTAGACCTGACATAAGGACAACCCTATTAGACCTAGATTTAAGACTGGCTTTTTATCTGTATATGAGGCCAATCTTCTCTTCAACTGTGTTCTAAGTACTTTTTCTAATCCTGAGCCATGAGCCCGATTGCTATATATCAATCTTAGGTTTAAATAAGCATGATTTTTTTGTGGAGTGTTATTTTTAAATTATAGTATATGTATACAAGCATCATAATTTAGCTGAAAAATTGAGCAATGTTTGCCCAGATTTTATTCTTTGATCTTAACAGTACTCTTAAGCAAGAGCTAATTGTTGCAAAAGTTTGTGCATCTTGTTCTCATAGACACGCTGTTAAAATCCACACTTAGATGGTTCGGTGGCAACTGCATGTACACCTCTCAGGTGGCTTATCTGCAAGGATACAACATTTTATGAAGCCATGGACTCTGAATACAGTACTTATTTCTGCCAGCTCATAATTTTTATTCTAACTAGACTCATTACTTTTTTATTTCTGTTTTTAAGTGAGCTAAGAAAATAAGCGTTTATTAAACAACTGTAATATAAACTGGTTTTAGAAGCAAAGCTATGTGTGTTAATACCACACATTCTTAAGTACACTGTGAAGATTTCATTTAAACAAATCAATGTTCCCTTGCTAATCAGACACTTCTGCTTGGAGAAGAATCTACTGAAATGTTATGTGGGTTCTCTCATGATTTGGTCACTTCCACGTTTTTTTTTTCACCTTGCCTTTTTCTTTACTCGGGCATCACTCTTGCTTAGGCTGGAAAGCATCCCCCTTGCCAGCTGGGATTTACTGGTTTTGTTCTGAAAGCAGACTTGCTGTTAGCTTAAAAAGATCCTTGAGGCAGCAGGCAGTCCTGCTGTAGTCAACAGGGGGCTGCTGGGCCAAGCCTTCTGAGTTTATGCAAAAGGCTGTGTTGACATCTGTGATGTGAGCGACTTTGCCACGGCAGCCTGTTCCATACCCTCTAAGGCCTTGCCATGTCCGGCAGTGATTTCTGTTCAGTTCACTCTGCATGAATGCTGATTGGTACTTTATCCTAAGACCAAAAGTTAAAATGGGTCCATTATGTTTTTGGGTGTTTTTTCAAGTAAACTTAATCTGTCATTATTAACTAAGTGGCAGAAGGCACTTTTTTGACTACTTAATGAAGTCTTGTACAAGGTGTAGAATCTGTATTAATTGTATTTACAATTTATCTATGTATGAAAATATTTCAAGTTCTAGTTGTCTACAATTTAGAAGTCCAAATATCTTCAAGTATGTGTTTTGGCATAGACATTTCAGCATTGCAGCTAACTCATTTATAATAAATAAAAGTTGAGGATCCATGGGAAGAAGAAAGTATTTAATCCTATAGGGCTCTTTGATTAACATAATAAAATATTTGAAAGATCTTGATCTTGCTTCATGCTCAGGCTTTCATGGCTTTTTGGCAATAAATAATCCTGGTTTGAGATGAAGATACAGTAGTAAGTATTACTACTATTAGGAAATAGATTTTAAAAAACTGTTTCCACTCACGTGTTTGGTGTTTTGAGGGGGTGTGTGATCAGCAATAGTTCATTTCAGTTCTTCAAACTAGTGAATCCATTCCAGTTTTTTTCTTCCATAAGCCATAGGAATTACATGTATTCTGTAAAAAAAAAACAAACAACAACAAAAAAAAAAACTTCCCTTATATTTTCAGGTGCATCTCTGAAAAGCAGAGAAGCTTTAATTAAAACATGCAAAGCAATACTATTTGATACGTTTCTCGAATATCTGAAGTTTTTTTTGCTCCATTTAATGTTGCTGCACTCATCTGCAGTGTTTTTAGCTTGTCTTATGCCTTTCTTCCAGAGTTTTTCTTATTTGCGTGATGATTTTGACATCCTGTACCTTGTGTATTTGTCTGTAGTTGGGGAGAGAAATTCTGGGATATTAGCATTCATAATTACTGCTCATTCCACTAAATACCTGCCTATAATTAGGTACGACTTGTGTCTAGGAGGTATGGATCTGTCTGTCTTTGAGCTCAAAAAGTGGAATATCACATACTACTTTTCTCACTAAATTGGTGTTTAGTGCTCACTCGTTGTTGCTTGGTAACCATTAAAATGATGGTGCACCTTGAAGCATTCATTTATTTTCTATGTTATGTATTTTTGGAAGCTTCAGCACTGTATCCAGACTGAGATGAAGCACTTAAATTTTTTCCAGTTTCATTTTCAGCAGAAAAATTGCACAGTAGTATGATTGATGGATACCTGGTGTAATTAGAAATCAGGTTTTGTTTGATACTGCACACTGAAGTGTGCGGTAAATAACCGACATAAGTAATGTTTCTATCCAACTGGAAAACTAATCAAAACAACTTACTTTAGCACAGATTTCTTTCTTAATGACAAGATGTAATAAAACTAAGAAACTTTAGTGCTATGCTAGAATGTATGGAATTTTTCTATTACAAGAGCAACATCACAGAGTAAGTGCCTGTAAATTACTGTGTTGTGCCTATCGAGATAGCCCACCTCAGGTAATAACTGTTTCTCTTGGTGTATCTTCTTAGATTACAAGGCCTAGAGTTACCATCTGTTGTACTGATCCTCTAGGACAAAAGCCAATAGTTTTTTCTTTTGGAAGCATATGATTCTTAACTTGTCTCCCAAGTAACGTTGTCTCTTCTGTCATTCATGAGAGAAGCAGAAGACTAATTCCCTTTTTAAATAGATTATTTGTAACGGAGAGCATACTGTAATATGGTATATTATAATACACAATGATAAAGATTATATTTGATAATGGTTTATACCTCTTAAAGTTAAGGCACCTGATTTTCTTAGGACGTTCAATATTGATCACTTTGCATATATAATTTGTAGTGAAACGAGAAGTTCTGGCAAATCTATGTTACCCGTAGAGAAGTCTGTAGTTGTTTGCATCCTACTTCTTTGGGTATCACACTTGCCAACATTACTCTCTGTGTTTCTAAGTGCTGATGCCAGAGTTTGGGTGCTCTGGCCTCAAATTAGGGACATGCCAGATTAGTGCCATGCCTTGATTTCTTCCATGTTCACTATCTGGTATTTCAGGCACCATGGTAGAGTTGTGTGGAGGTGGTTTGTTTAGGGTTGGCTTTTATAAAGACAAAATAAGGCTGGTCAAAAATTGTTCTCAAATTCAATTTTCTTTCTAGCTTCAGAAATAGCATGGAAGCTGAACTAGGGAATGTGTGTTACCCGAGGAGACAAGTGCTAGCATTCTGTGTATTTAAACTCATTTTCAACAACTTGGGTTGTTGCTAGCACAGCCTCCAGCCCTGTTAAACTGCAAATGTGAGTTGTGACTTAAGCATTGAGTTTTGATGCTTGTTTAAGACTGTATTAAGTTTTTATGTTGATAGGTTTCTCACTTTCTATTTGTTTACCTGTTATACTGCCAATGTATAGGACTGTGCAGTTCATTAAGTGTCTGCAAAATCCTCTATTTCTGTTTTAAAGATTTAGTGACAAAATTCCAATCAGCTTCAGTTTCAGCTTTCTCTAGTAGTTTTCCCAATACAAAACTTCACAGAGAATTTACTGTAGTATATGCACTGCTATATACACCACGTACAGTATAGTGTACTATAATATATAGCAGTATTAATGGAGTAACTAAACAAGCCATGTGTTTATGATACATTGAGATACACACTGAATGTTTTTATGAATTGTAATAGCCAGCTGGGCTTTCAGCCCAATTCCATTTGTAAAGGACAGCTAAATTCATAGGATTTTAGTAACACATAGCATTAAAACTCATACTGATATCATGGCATTCCTCTTTTTTTTTTCCCCCTTTTTCTTTTTTTTTTTTATTACTAGTACATCAAATGGGATCAGTGCTACCCAATCTGATCACATTGGATTTATATTAGCAGGAAACCTGCAGAAAAAGACTTGTTTAAAGATTAATGATATCATGTCCACAATTTTTTTTCTTAGGGCCTAAAAGCAGTTATGAGAGAAGTTTGTATGTTAATTGTTTGTACAGCCTTACTGTAAAAGGTTACTGGATCAATTGCTTATAATGCAATTTCAGCATAGAATGTCAAAAATATTTTGTGATCTTCAAATAATTGGGGAGGAAGAAAGAAATGGAAGAAAATGAAATGTTATTTGATACAGTTTTGTATTCTTTGCTGAGTCATTGGTTTCATAGAATCATAGGATATCTCAAGTTGGGAGGGACTCAAAAGGATCAAGTTTTGGGGTTGTAGGGTAGGCAGAAAGGGAGGGGAAAGGGGAAAAATACTTGTGGGTTGAGATAAAGACACTCTAATAGAACAGTAATGGAAAGAGAAAATAACAATAATAATAATGATATGGGAATATATAAGGCACAAGTCACTCTCACCTCCTGATGAATTGGTTGCCTAGTTCGACCTGAGCAGCGATTGCCAATTTCTGCCCCACAACCAACCCCCATTTATATACCAAGCATGATGTCTATGGTGCAGAATATTTCGCTGGCAATTCTGTTGTCTATGCTCCTCCTCAGCTTCTGTGGAAAGCTGAAAAAAAGTCCTCGAAGGGTATAAACATCACCTAACATCAACTAAGCCAATATGTATTATTGACATTACTTTCGTACCAAATCTGAAACACAGCAGTCACTAGAAATAAAATTAACTCTATTCCAGCTGAAACCAGGACAGTTATTCCCTGGATTAAGTTGCTAATAGGTACTTTCAGACGTAAAGTAAAATTTAGTTCTTCGTCTTGATAGCAATAATAATAAAATATGTCTAACGACTTTTGAAACTTAGGAGCAAGAAAGGCATGTTTATTCAGTTTGTTAGAGATGCTCTAAGATGGTGCTTCAGAAGTAGACCTTAAATTGCATTTGAAAATGGTGAATGTAGAAAAAGATGGAAAGGGATTAGTAGTTTTCACCAGTCAAAAGAAACACTGTGTCACTTACCAATCAAAGCAAAGAATGTATCAAAAGAAAATAATTTTAACATCAGATGTTGCTTGTGCTTCTGGGATCTGTCAAGCTTCTGAGGAGTTTGGAAGGGGCAAAATGAAATAGTATTGTACTCCTCTGAAAGTGCCGATGGTCTGTGGAGTATGTTTCATAAGAATCTACTTTTAAAATTCTCCTTATCGCACAAGGGGCACTATCTGTAAAATGCCACTTGACTTTAACATGTAAAATGCAATGTTAAGGCTGAACAGAAATCTTACATTTACTTAGATAAACTAATACAGGATAAAGATTAGGCTGTTGGATTTGCCTTCAGTTAAAAGCCAGGTGTCTAAAAGTTGTTCTAAGAAAAGGGGAAAAAAAATAAATTCCTTTCACTTTCCAGGTGTCCAAAACAGCCCATAATAACAAAGCCTGTATGTAAGAGCACATTATTTCATTATGAGAATAATCCGAAATAACTACAAAGCTAGACATGAAAAACATTTTAATAAGATACATATGAAATAAGTTATCAGAAATAAAATATTTTATTCTTATCTTCCTAATATTATTGTAATTCATGCAGAGACCATGGGGGTTTTTGTTGTTAACACAGAAGGCGTATTGTGTGTAATAGGATTAGGGGATAAAAGAGAAGGCGGCAAGGGAAATGATAGGGAGCCAGTGAAGTTACTAAGACTTTTTTTCATATAGAAAAGGAAACAGCAGCACTGAATTGAAAGGGAAGGATGACTTCTTAGCCTCAGCAGTTCAGGCGGCACTGCTGAGGTTATTGGACTGCCTTTCCTTTGAACCCACTGCTGCTGGAACTGTTGCAGCAAAGGCCTTTGGACTTGGACCTCAGCCTGGTTTATTTAATGTAGATATGTAATGAAAATTGTTCTCTGCCCAGACTACAGCTACTTTAGTATTTATGCATGGCAGTTTAAGAGTGAACAGAGAACACCTCTTATAGGGAGGTGTCTGGTAGAAGAGAAATGATCTACTGAAAAGCTAAGTAGCCATCCTAACCAGTACAACTTGTTGAGCCCTTCACCCTCTTGTTACCAAGCATGCAGTTAGAAAACTTGGAACTTCCTCAGGGGAGAAAGAAACACAACAGCCAAATAACTGGTTTTTCAGAAGCTGAAGTTTAAGTCAAATTTACTGTGCGCTTCATCTGCAGGATTCCTCATGGGCTTCGGGAAAGGCTCGCGTAATAGCAGATATGAATCTGGTACATATAGTGCTGTCAGAACAGAACTGTCAGTGGACATAAACTTGTTTTACTTAATTTCTGGTATAAATCAAGCTTCCTGTTCTTTAAAAGCCCACCAAAAAAATAAGAGGAAGAGCTTAACTATTCCAATATTTGGTTTAATCTATTTGTTTGGGGTTCTTTTAATCCACTTGAGTATAGCAGCTGAAAGGGATTATTACAGCTCAGGAGGAAGATGATTTGTAACAATATAGAAATGAAGAATTTTAGTTTAAATAAAATTTCATTGCTTGAAAATTTGTAGCTTTTTTTTTTTTGTCTTCAGAGATACCAGCTTTCTATCTTCTACTGCAGACAAACTGCTTTTTGCTGATAATTCTAGCTACTAATTTTCTTCAGAGATTGGATTTTCAGGGGCTAGATTTTAAATCGTTTTACATGTAGAGAGGTCAGTAAAGGAAAGTTATTTCTCTGTAACATTATAGTTCTTGGAAATAACTTTCTTATAAAGGCTCGTGTTCTACAAACTTGGGTACTGATTTCTGGGTGAAGAATTCTAGATGCTGAACTCTGCAGTTGCTGAATAGCTTGCAGTAGCTGGAAGGACTGAGTACCGCACATGCGCATACCTTTGCAAAATTAGTTGCCATAATTTAGTTTGTATCATAAATACAAAAGCATGTCATGGTTGTTGAGGTGATTATACTGCATAATATACCTTGATGTTTTGTGTAGGAAAGTACTGTGGTATATAAACAGTTTAAAGAAGCCATACTTCTATTTATTTTAATAACGTTTTAGAATTTTGAGTGAAGAATTCATTAGAGTAGGTTTTGATTAAGTGTGGTACAATTGATAAATTCATTTTGGGTTCTTTGTTTTGTTTTGCTGTTTTAAGAAAATCCAGAATTATAGGTACAAAGTGTTAAATTCAATAGCTGTGTTTAATATTAAAAATAACTGATGATTATACATGGAATTGTTCAGATAAATGCTATGTGATTACTGTTGTTTTTTTTTCTTATGCGTGCAAGGTGATTAAGTTCTAGCGTATCACTGCCTGAAAGTCTCCTGGAAGATTTATTAACCCCACCCTTCCCCCTCCTGCTTTTTAGGTCAAAGATAGCAAATTGCCAACATACAAGGACTGCAATAAAAACCCTCCATTCCCTACGTTTTTTGCTGATGGAGATGAAAAACTGCCAGAAGACTTGTATGATGATGAGGTTTTCCAGTTCACTGATCCATCTGTCACATATGCATAATGTTCTTCGCATCTTTAAAAAAAAACACAATTTTGTTATTTTTGTGAACTTTGCAATGCTGTGTAAGAGTAAACCTATGAATTGCAGTCTGGCCAACTGACTTGAACTCTTCAGATATTGTCATTTTGGTCAGGTAATAAGATTTACCACTGCTAATTTCAAACTTATATTTAAAGCAGGAGGTGAGTCTGAGGAGCAGGTTGTAAAGCACAGTTTGTCTACAGAGATTTTTTGTCCTCTGTCACAGGCTGTGAAAAGTTAAGATTGCTGAAAAAGTTTTGTTTTGAAGATGACTCCATTTAATTTTTTGAATAATACCAAACTTTCCATTTCTCTTTTGTGGAAAGTATGCTGGCCAAATCTGATAATCAAAAAAACTTTCAAATCTGCTTTGGTATCTGGGGGGGGTGGATAAATCAGATACGAGTACAACTTCATGAAGAATAATGCAAAATAAACAGGAAAAGGCATTTCTCTGTAGCAGCATGAATGTGTACTGTTTCCTTCTTTTCACCAGAGCTCACTCTTTGCTTTTCTTTTAATGTTGTTTTGAGTTTAATGGTAACCAACAAGTTTTCTAGAGGAAAGATGATGCCAACCACTGTCTCTCTCTTCAGAGAGTTCTGGCAGCGTGTGCAGTGAGGGGGTGTTAGGGTGGGAAATGTTCAGTAACAAAGCAGCACGAAGACTGCAGTGGCCACCTGTTTGTCCCTTTGCTGACAGCTTGTTCTGAACTTCACAGAAGATCCCTTGCGTGCCCTCTGAAGAAATATCTCCACATCTACAGTTGTCTCTGTATTGCATTCTTATGCTGTTACAGGAGAACTATTGTAAGGACAACAGGCCAAATGTGAAGGATTTGTCTTTATGATAATGCTTACTTTTATTCTATCCCATCTTTCAATAATAGCTGGAATCAATACACTGCTTTTATTTTTCATCTTATGTGATTTACTATTTATAAACCTGATCTTTTGAACACTGCAAATCCTCTCACGTACAGAAATAAGTACCTGCAAACTCTGTGCCACCTGAATGTTTACTTATAAGCCCTGCAGTAATTCCAAGAATTTGCATATACTGAGCTACTGTTCATACAGTGGCAGTGCTGTCTACTCATCTTCGCAGCTTCATTACAAGACACCACATCGCTAAAGTAAAGGTGAGATTTTGAAAGACCTTGCTAATACTGTGCAATTTAAAAGGTGATGTCCTTGTCATTATGATGTCTCTCAGTCACTGAAGATGTTCTGAATGTTTTATTGTAATAGCTCAAAGAAACTTCATGCTGAATTAAAAAGGCTTGTAGTAGACTGGGTGAGATCATTACAGACTGTGGTATGGAAATGTAAACTGGTAAATATGTACACTGCTGGGTATTCTTTTTGCTGGATTCAGTCAAATTAAAAATGTGATTCAAGTAAGTGCCTTGGAATGCTGGATAGCAGCACCACCTTCATGCTTCCCCTTCTTTTCAGTAACATTGGCTCTGCAAGTGTAGCTGTCACGTGCAAAAAGCCTATACATATAGCAAATATCCAGTGGGATGTCATATTTTGTCCATGATACTAGAAATGACTGCAGTCTCTTGCCTGTTCCAGATAGTTTCCATTTCCTGAAGAGGTGTTTGGTGTTCAGTCTCCAGATGGCAAATAGATTTTTTAAAAATTACAGCATTTCAAGTTTACTTGCTGTCAAACACATGTAAATTGGGGTGTTTTCAAATGAGTTTGTTTGGTTGAGTTTTTCTGTTGTATTTTTGGGGGTTTGGTGTTTTGTGGTTTTGGGGTTTTTTTAACTTAATTGGTAATGATCCTGGACTACCCCTGAGATGACCATACAGAGAGATGCTTTCTCCTACTTGCTTCCTCAGCCAGAAGTTCCAGGACTGTGGGATTCCCTCCTGTAATTTGATATATTTTGGGTTTGCTTTCCGTGTATCCTTAGAAAGCACTAAGAATCCAAGGTGAGTCAAAGTTTAAAAAAGTAAATTAAAATTAACTCTGTGTCAAATTAAATTTTAGCTTGAGGGGATAATGGACAAACTACTTCAATTCCTGTTTCTTTGGTAAGGGAACTCTCTTTTTGGTATAAATGGTGAAATTCCAATGATCTGATTATGTTACTTTTTAGCTCCATTGTCCAGGGAATGACTGCAGTCAATGTTGCCTTCCCTTCGTCTAGCTGTTGAAGCCTATTTATTATCAGTCTCTGCAGCTGGGCTTTTGAAATGCATGCTGGGTATGAGCCGTGTGGCTTTTCTAGAAGCTGCTTATTCAGGTAGGTGTTGGTCTCATTTTTCTTGAGATGTGCAGGGGAAACCTTTCCCGTCTGTGTTTATTGAGAGTGTTTGGACTCTAAAGACAAGGCAAGGCTGAGAGAGTTGGGGTTGTTCAGCCTGGAGAAGAGGAGGCTCTGAGGAGGCCTTACTGCAGCTGAAGGGGCCTGCGGGAGAGCTGGGGAGGGACTTTTTGTCAGGGAGTGTAGCGATAAGATGAGGGGTAATAGTTTTAAATTGAAAGAGGGGAGATGTAAATTAGATACAAGAAAGAAATTCTTTGCTGTGAGGGTGCTGAGGCACTGGAACAGCCTGCCCAGAGACGTTGTGGAAGCCCCACCCCTGGGAGTGTTCAAGGCCCGGCTGGATGGGGCTTTGAGCAAACTGATCTGGTGGGAGGTGTCCCTGCCCAGGGCAGGGGGGTTGGGCCTCCATGATCTTTAAGGTCACTTCCGACCCAAATCTTACGATTCTAAGAGCTTTTATACCTCAAGCAAAGACTGATGTCCTGAAGGTAAGTATTTTCTGTAGAGTGAGATGGGGCAGGTACTACTGATGTGAGCTCAGAATAGTGCACCTTAGATTGGAACCTTTTAGTCCTGTTCTTCCATCAGGCATTGGAAGGCTTACAGTGTTTTGTATTTAATTTTTCATACATCTCTGTCATCTGCTGTTCTGACTAATGAAGTGACTTTGTGCAGGAGAACGGCTGAATTTATTTCAAGAAGCAAAATTGTTCAGAATTGTAATGGCACCACATGCTTTAAGCCCACATACAAGTTTGTTCTTAGAAAAGGCTAAGAGGGTTTAGTGAAGTATTTTTAGGCCTTTATTGAAGGTGTGGGAGCTGCGTATTTATTCTTTACTCCCTCAATAGGGCTGAAGGTTGTTGTGGCTTGATGAACAGATGTGCTTTAAGTATCAAAGAAAAGCAGTCAAAATTAGGCAAATATCAAGTCCTCTTGTCTCAGGCCAACAGTTTTGAGTGTTAAAGGATGTGTTTAGTCTTCTGAAAAGGCAAACTAAGAGCTCATTGCAAGTAGACATCTGTGTATTTTGTTGCTATTCCTGAGCAATGAAAGTTTAGAGCCTTCAGGGAACGAACATAGACCCAGGCCACAGCAACCAAAAGAAGCTCTTATTCTATATTACCTGTAGATTATTAAAGAAGGAGCCGAACATGTTACCAGGAGCCTGGATCCTGTAGGACAGCATCAGCAACAGCAGCGTTGCAATCTGTTTTGCTGTCTGGGGACATAATTGTTGGCAAGCTCTGCTCTCGCTGCCAGAGCTTGTGAAGCAATTGAGATCTACCATGAGTTGTGTACCTGTTCCAGCACAGAGGGAGAACTAAGTCTTCACCTCCTCTGGGAGTGTGAAGCTTGAAAGTTGTGCCCTCTCCCCTCAGCCCCTTCCATGCCCTTGGGCTGGTAAAGGGCCTGCTCTTTCCCTAGCATGTGCCATTTTGCATTGTGATGTTAAAAATCAGAAGGGGGTCCAGCAGAAGGCACAAGTGCTTATAAACCACGCGTGCAAGTAGGTTTATTGTGTCTTTTACTTTATTACCATCTTAGCAGGAAAACAGCTCTATTTTTCTTGTTTTTTCTGTCAAAACACTGGCATACACTGGTGCCCATACACCCTGAGAATTTAACTGTGTCTGGAGCTGCCCATAATGGTAAGGCAAAATGCAGATACCAGGCAGGTGCTTCATGTTTAGGCTGTTTTGCAGAATCATTTGTGAATACAGGCATGTAAGTGAGGCACTGAGCTAGGGTGTGCATGTCCTGAAGCACGTTACCCCCCTCCTTAAGTTCATCTGTTTGTTGGGACCAGCAGGGTGTTTTTAAGAGCAGTAATATACTGCTTTGGAGGAGGGTGTAGGGTTAAGCTTTAGCTGTATCCATGGTTTCATGGCGTGACTGCTTTGAAAAATAAATACTGTTGATTAATAACCCTTCTCAGTGGTTCTGTAATAGTAAATGAATAAACAGTGGCAAGTTTACAATATAAGTTGAAGGTAAAAAGACAGCAGGAAGAGGAAATCAAAACACTCATCTATCACTTGACAACATAATTGCAGTCATTGGTGATAAACAAGGAGAGTTTATTTCCTCAAATCCATACTTTTAAATACCATTGCTCTGTCATTATGTGAGACCAATGAACATTTTCCATTGCTGTTTTCACTTGATGTGGAGAAGTGTGGTTTGTTTTATTAGCATTTAACAAATGTTACCCTAGTAAGCTGAAGGGACAACAGGACTTTACATGTAGAATTTCACCTTTCTCTGCCCTCCACGTGGATTTTGGAGCCTGGTATGGCCCCAGTTTTTCCTGAAATCAATGTTTCCTTGCTGAATTCTGAAAATTGTAGAGGACTGAAAGAATTAATTACGAACCGTGAGCGAGGCTGATCTTTGTAACCCAGCTGCCCCAGCAATGCCCAGCAGTGGAGAGCCCAACCACCAGTGGCTTTGCACTGGCAGCCCAGTGCAGAGCAGGCGAGTTCACTTGTGCAAGCTGCATACCTCTGGCATGCAAGGCTCATACATGATGCCAAGGTAATTATTTGAAAGAGATTGCTTTATGGAGTCCTAAGGTCCTTCCTTAAGACCCTCATAACCACAGTGGAGGGGTGCGTTTATTTTATGAGTGTTGTGTCTGTAATTCTGTTGCTTGGCTTGGATTGTTCTCCTACTTTATGTCATTCCTACATCTCCTTGAAGTTTAATGTGGGGGTGCTTTGGATTCATAACTGTAAGCATGACTTGTACACTATGTCTTCTAATAATTAGCTTCTGTGCCCTTCAGTGCACAAACAGTGGTTGTTAATTGTATGTAATGAGCATCTCTCACCTGCAGCAAATTGCTCTGCACTGTTACACACCCTAGTGTGAAACAGCATAGTATGATTTATTTGTGTAACACACTTGATGGCACTTAACAACTGTAAAAAACATGCAAAAATGCTGACCTCTATCTGCGGTATTTATTGGTTTTGGAGAAAGTGGGCGATTTCTGGTGAAGGAATTTAAGTCGATTACATGTAGCCTTACACCAGAGAGAGAACTCATTTCAGTTGGTGCAGCTCTGCTGTGTGTGCAGTGTGGCAGTGAAACGGGTGGAAAGCTGGCAGATGTTCCTGGGGGCTGTGCCCAAGCATGTTTTTAGCAAGTGTGGTGACAGATAATAACGGGCTATATCAGAAGTGGTGGTCTCCAAATTAACGGAGTTGCTGACCAGCCTCATGAAGTACCCAGGAAGACGTGTGAAGGGAGGAGGACAGTCACACCGCTTCAGTCATTTAATCATAGAATGGTTAGAGTTGCAAGGGACCTTAAAGATCATTGAATTCCAACCCCCCTGCCATGGGCAGGGACATATCCCACTAGATCAGGTTGCTCAAAGCCCCATCCAGCCTGGTCTTGAACACTTCCTCGGATGGGACAGTTGTTCTCAGACAGAGCACTCTTCCTTTCAAATCTGCTGTTCTGCAAAACTGTGCATGGTAAAGTGTCAATGTGTCACTGAGGTGGGCACCACAAGGAAGATTTCCAGCAGCATCAGTGTCCATGATAACACAAGGCCTAATAATGTCCTAGTTCTCTATGTTTTTGTCCCACTTTCCTCATTCCAGTAGGATATCACGTCGGGGTTCCCACTGACGTGTATGGTTGATATGCCCATAGTCTCATTTCTGTTTGCATACCGAAGGCCCGTGCTGTGTTCCTACTTTATGATCTAAGTGGGGCTCCAGTAATTCATAGAGTTAGCACTCCTACCTAGCTACTGCCCATGATGAATTGAAAACCACTACTTGCAAATAGTTTGATTTTTAGGTTAAATTAATGCTCACTTTCATGGCAGTAACTTTGACTGCTAGAACGGAACCCAGAAGAGGCAAATGAGCTGAGAAAGCAAGCGCAGTTTCCAGTGCAAATGCAGACGATGGCTTTGAATTATTTGCTCTAATCTAATGTGTATACACTGGTTATGCAGCCTTCTGTGCTCTGGTGCTTCCTGCTGTGTCTCTAGTTCCAGTGTGTAAAATCTTCTGACATAAGCTGTACATACTGAAGTCGAACTATGGATGAATCCAGCTTTTGGGGATTTGGGAGGGGTGGGATTGCAAGGAGAGGTTGTTAACGAAATATTGGCTTAAACAAATTTCATATCATTAAAATTGTGCTATGTAATTTGCTTCATATTTCCCTGGGTGACAGTGTCTTACAGTCAGCTCAGTCAAGTTTTCATCTGTCTATTTTCATCTTCTTCCTCATTTCCTTTCTAAGTAGTAGAAAACCTTAAAAAAATGTGGGGGTTGTTTGGCAGGTAATCAAAACAATAACCTTGAAGAGGGTCCCTTGGCAACCTGCTGCTCTATTGAAAAACAGGATGATTCATCTTTTGTAGGCAAGACAGACATTTTATAAAAACTTTTTTCATTTCTTGAAGATCAAGAGGAGAGATTAACGTTGCTGAAGCAGAAGCTTTTCTGCATGTGGCCTCTCTGAAATCAATGCTTCATAGATTGACACCAAATCCAGCCTGAAATGCGTTGTTCCACCCAGCAATTAACTTG
Organism: Nycticryphes semicollaris; assembly: GCA_013400055.1. NCBI lineage: Eukaryota > Metazoa > Chordata > Aves > Charadriiformes > Rostratulidae > Nycticryphes > Nycticryphes semicollaris. The sequence goes on from VXBJ01003630.1 coordinate 586,450, forward strand.
CAGCACAAAATACAGTTTTGGCACCTCAGTGTTGTTTAAAATGTGTCTGCCCAGCGTAACACGAAAGATACGTGAGAAAATTTGGCAGTGGATGATGAGAATTGCCACATGGTGCCGAGAGTTTAGAATCACAATAACCTTTCTCTGCAGTTACGACGAAAAGAGGTTTTGTCTGCTGGTTTGTTCTCAAATAGCACCACCTGTTTCCAAAGGGAGATTTTCCTCAGCAGCTTCCATGTACTTCCTCAGGCTGGCCTGAAATTTTCCGGTTTTTGGCCTGAAACTTTAGAGCTGCATATGGTGAAATAGCCTGAGAGAAGAGACAGATTTGATTTCTCTTCCCTGATGCTCATTTCCCTCTATCACAGGTTAACAAAGAACTGCTTTCCCCATATGTCACTTAAAGAGGAATCAATTGTTTTCTGTGAAATTGCCAGCTGATTTCTAAACTGCTATTTCACCCCCGTAGAGAATATGCTGTGAAATTTCTTTCGGCTCTTTGTCACCCTGTCTTGGATCTGTAAGGCCACAGCTGTGATCCCAAAGGCTATCAGCCTGCAGGCAAAGCAAGTGCCGGGGGGCAGAATGTTTCAGGCTTTGTTATGGGAAGGTGTTGGACAATGTATTGGTGCAGCCGCCGAAGCTGACCTGTTCCAGGGTGCACCGAGGACAGTCCCCATCCCTGCCACACACATGGTGTGGAAGGAGTTTCAGGGAGACTTTGGCTTCTCGTGCCATGGAAAAGCCAAGGACTGCTCTTGGAAACGTTTGCGAAGTACCCTGTGCCATGGCTCTTCTTGCAGTTGTGAACTTCTCTACAGCTCTGAGTCAGTAGCAGCAGGATGTGTGCACTGTGTGTGTGCACTGTGTGTGTGCACTGTGTGTGTGCACTGTGTGTGTGCACCTGTCCTCTGACGCTTGCTGTTTGTTCGTTTCTGATCAGGAGACTCGGTGACAGGCTTTCAAGCATCGCCTGTTTACGGTTCAGTGAAACTGCTCCCGTTGGCAAAGCAGTCTGTTCTCTGTGCTCTTTGAAGGAAGAAAAAGAAAATAAAAATCAAACGGAGTCTTGAAACTTCAGTGCAGGCGAAAGCATTGGCCTTCTCCCCTGTGGTGCATCCCCCACAATCAGATCTATCGTGTTTACTGGTGTCCAAAATGTGTGCTTTGATGTGAACGCAAAACTTGGCTCTTGTCTGAAGTGCATCTTGCAGCAGAAATATCATCTTTTTTTGGATGGAGGTGGTCTCATCCATTCTCAATGGAGCCAGTGTTTTAACTGGTCATCTTCCTTTCATCACTTAATGAGCTTTATTGTGGATGATTAAAAGTAATTGCTTATTTGCAAGCATAGAGAGATCTTGACAAAACAATTTCATAGTTATTAAGCATCAAGTTAAAATAATTGCTGTATTATAAACATATAAGTAGCTCATCTGTTAATTCACATTTAGGAAACCTAATGAATTATTAGGGCCCAACTCTTTATTTATAAAGCATTTTTACAACCACAGATTCTTATCTTTGCAAATGCTGTTACATGTGTTTAAATTTATCCTGTTAAGCAGTGGCTTCGAGATGGCAGAAGTCTGTAAGATCTCGGTAAAAAGCAAAATTTATCCTCTATCCCACAGGCTGTGGAATTTAAATGAAACGGGGCAAGTCTTTTGTGAGGTCCTGGGGAAGCAGAGACTGCCCAGAACAGGAGTTTGAAGGAGAAGAGAACAAATACCTGTCAGCTGAGGACTGGGCATGTTGCTAACAGCTGTGCTGCACTGAGCACACCATCCCTGAGAGCTGCTGGAGAGAGAGAGAGTGGAGCAGTGAGGGATTGAGGAGGAAAGTGTGTGAGGAGCCCAGCATTGCCGGCACCGGGGAAGCGCTGTGGTGGTGAGGAAGGAGATGCAGAGGCCCAGGAGAGGAATTTGCAGAGGAGGAGTTCAGCTGACGGGAGAGAAACGTGGCTCCATGCTGCAGGTTGGTGGGGGGAAGGGAAGAGACTGTAAAGCCAAGATGGATGTGGGTAGTAAATCTAGGAAATGTTTGTAGCAAAGGACTGTGTTGAAAGGATCTGGCTGGGCATCATCTGGGAGAACGACTTGACAGAGTCAGATAGATAAACTCTCAGAAGGGCAAGGCTGGTGGAAGACGGGGGAATAAAGATGCCCCCATGCCCTCAGTGAGCCTGTTTGAACCCAGCTGAAAAGATAAGCAACCCTCTGGAAAGGAGAAATTCAGGCACATAATCTTCAGATGGGGAATCCAGGTGCTGAATTACTTTCTGAGGAAAGCAGGTGCTGGTCACCCTCAGCAAGGCTTTCGTTCCCTGATTAAGAGCGGGATTTGAATTTAAGCCCTGCCCTTGGTGATTGCTATCACCTGTGTTAATAGTCCCCTGCTTGCTGTGCACTCTTGATACCAAGAGTGTTTTGGTATGGGGCCAGCAGGACCTACAGACATCACATTTGAAAAGCTGAGCACAAGGCAAGGATGATCTGTGCTGAGATGTCTGGCAGCCTCTGCCCCTCTGTCCTCCTCTCATTTGTCTCTGTTTGCCTCCCTCTGGCAGTGGTTATCAGTCATTTAAAAACAAACAAAAAAATTGCTGCCAGTGACTTTTTGGTGTGTTATGGCCTTTAAACTTACTGCAACAGCCAACAAGAAATAGAAAAAATGCAATGTGTTAGAACAGAAAGTTATGTGGAAAGAGTTGAATAAAGATTTCATTCTGCATCTTCTATGTACCCAAAAGTAGCTACAGAGAAATTTTTGAGTAGAGAAGAAACACGGGATCAGGCCTAGAGGTAACTATACCTCTGGTGCTTATGTCTGTGTGATGTTAGGTATCGTAGTCCCACTCCTGATACTTCTACAGATTCACTTGGAATTTAACATGTATCTGACAGGCTCTGTGACTGATCACATCTCTGCCTTCCTGGCAGTTCTTCCACAGCACAGATTATGTTAACATCTCCAGAAAGCTGTTGACAGACAAAATCCTGTAGGGTGATAGTATCTTAATAGCAGGTAGGCTTTCTTCCTTCAGTTCCTCAGTGTAACTACCAGCCAGGTCTGTAAAATCCAGACTGTTTGTTATCAGGCACTGCAGGTTTGGGGGGACAGCAACGGTGCTTAGGTTCTGCACATGGAAGTCCACCAGCTTGAGTTTCTTCTGTGAGAAACAGAGGATGCTTGGCTCCTTTGTTGCAGAGAGATGGAGGACAGATTTTATTTCACATTAACCTGCTTTTCCTCTCTACTTCGTTCAGGTTTCCTTTGCATTTAAAATGGGGAACATCAGGTACTTCATGTGTTCAATTATTGGAAAGCAAAACCTAAAGTTCTTCAAGGTTGATTAGTTTACAGACTATAAATGGGATTCCATAAACTCTAGCTTCAGATTTTACAGGTTCACAGATTAAGTAACCAAATACTGAAAGTTAAGTAAGATCTGCCCTGTATAGATATAGCTTCCAATCTCAGGCCATTTCAGTGCTTTTTTTAAAAAAAATAAAAAAATCCCTGAATATAGAAATACACACCTTTGCATGTTCTGCTGTGAAGCCTGACCCAAGGGAACCTGCATGAAAGGAGTGGATGTGGGTGTACTGTCTCCACAGTGACAATAACTCAAGAGAAAGTGGAGGGCAGGCTTTACCAAGGCAGCTTTTCACCCAAAGGACTGGGACAAGTGGGGGTGACTGGGAAAGCAGTGACTGTAAGACGTAGCTTGTTCTGGAGGACTGCAGGGCCACGTGTGCTTCCAGCTCTGGAGAGTGTGTGCTCCTCTCCAGCCAAATGCTTTCCTGTCACTGGGAGATAACAGCAGGGTTGTTCCTCCAGCCTCCGAACTGGCTGCAGTGCTGCAACCTCTGGTGAGCCCTACAGAGCCAAGTATCATGTCCCAACTCTGTCACACCCCTGTTCTAGCACAGGAAAGCCTTTGGACCATAATGTGACTCTGGTCTCGGGGCTCTGCCAATGCATTATATCAAGTTACAGAAATCTGCATTTTGTTCCCCGACTGTTCCCCATACTCGGGTTACTGCTATAGGCTAATGTATATCACAGCACCTCCTGGATCTCACTCCCAGTGGACAGTTGAACACTGTTGCCCCTTTTTTTTTCCAGTCTTACAGGTTTACTTGTAGGAATCATTTTAGAGATGCAGTGAGAGTCACGAATGCCCATGTGCTGCATCTCAGGAAAGTGTGCAGCACCATTTTGTTTCTGTTTGGTCAGTAAACATTCATTAGTTCCCATGGGAACAGAGGTAAGATGATACTGAGTGCCTTGGAAAAGTCTATGCCCTAAATGGCATTAAATATGCCCTCTAAAGTGCATATGCAAGAGAGAATTTGAGGTTAAATCCAGGCTGGAAAGAAAATCAAGCCTGGAAAACTTTTGTTTGTATCCAAGAATATTACCTAGATCTAATGTTAAAAATAGTCAATACTTTTCTGCCTTCCTCCAGTACTTTCTGTTGTTACATTCTCGGTAACTGCAGAATGCCATCGGCTACAATATTGATGTGAACCAAGGGCTCAGGTGCTTGAGTTTTCAGTAAGTTCATCCATCTATAAAGTAGCCAGACCTTTATGAGAAAGAAAGATCAAACTTCTCTGGCAGATAATACATTACTAACAAAAGCAGGAGACCTTATGTATGTACTTTGCATGGACAGGTGCAGTTCAGCTCTCCTTTGTGTTCTGAGGTTTTCAAATGAGTTGCAGTGGCGTAGGCTGCAGAGCAACAAAGCCAAGCGAGTCCCAAGGGGCTTACAAATGCTAGTCAGAAAGCCAGAGGCAAGCTATTCTTCTGTGTGGAAAAATTTCCAGTCACTTAATTATGGGGTGTTCTCCATCAGCAGCAACAGTAGGAACCCGAGTGCTTGTTGGAAAATTTTCCTCACCTCCGTTGTGCCCTTCAAGCTGAGCTGTGTCTTGCCCAGTGCTTCAGGTGGGATGCGCAGGAGCTGGTACGAGCGGTGCTTCCCCCACAGCGAAGCTGCTGCCACTTACGGAATTCATGGGGAGTGCTGGCAACTCTGCCCCCAGCCCAGAGCTGTTTCCCTTTCTTGCAGCCCACAAAGGGCTCCCACAGCCCTGAAGCTCTCTAGCAAATTACAGCAGCCAAGCACCATCTTATTTACTGGGTCTGTTGAGCAGATAGGCAACCAAACTATCTTGGCTATTCCAAGAGGTAGCAGCTCCACGCCAGACTGGAGGCTGTAGCTCCCTGTGGGCACGGCAGAACAGCTCACCCTGCATTACCCGTGCTAAGAAGGTTTGTGCTGCTCTCTGTGTTCGTGCCCTGGACCCCAAATTCCTTCAGCAGAGCAGGGAGTGATGCAACCTTCTAGACACAGGCAAAAGCTGATGGATTTTTGATGCTTTAGCAAAGCCATATCATTGAAGCTGCTATAGGCTTATATAAAGAGATTTATTTAAGTCTTAAAAAGAATCAGAAAGCAAAAATAAGAAGTTAATATATTTTCTTTTTAGAAAAGGAAACTTTTAGCATCTTCTGACTGTCTTTGGCTTTAATTAGTCTTGTGTTCACACAAACATTGTGAAATCCAAACAGCATATGAAGTATCTTGTTAAATACAGTTTATATCCAGTCCTCGTGCCATGGTCCCACAAGTGCCCAAGCCCAGAAAATGAGAGCAGGAGGCAAGCTCTATTTGCAAGTTTTCGTTACCATAACAAGTCTTAATAACGCATTCCTTTCCATTGCAGGTTGACCACACTTTTCTTCACTAATTAGACATGTCACCGTCTAATTAAGGTGCAAAACAAGGTGAAGAAAGTGGCCCCGTACGTTCAAATATTCACTTTTCATACGGCTTTTGTTGCTTAGGTTGAATGGACTTCCCTTAGAGAAAAGAGGATACCTCTGCCTTTTAAGCTAATGAGACTTACTTGCTTATTGTTTGTTGAGGGTCATCTCTGGAAATCCTTATTCAGAGTCTGATATTACTGCTTATTGTCATTAATAGCTGCAGCATCAATAACAAGTGTTATTTACATTACCAAGGGCATTAGGAAGTCCAGCTGCAAAGTGGCCTTCTCCTTTGCTTCCATTGCTGTACCTCTGGGGTGGTCTTTGCCTGTAAGAGCTTCTGAAGTCTGCAAGAGAGGAACACGAGGAACTGCCCCTCCCTGCTGGGTCAGCCCCTCTCTGTGGAATTAACTGGGCTGTGAAGCAGGATCCCAAAGGCTGGTGGCCCCTATGGAAGACCTGCATTCTCCAGGTCCTGGGTAGTTAGAGTTTGACCCCATGTCAGGTTTGGGATCAGTGAAGCAAACCAGGAGAATGAAAAGACTGAACTGATTTTCAAAAGAAAGATTTAAGGAAAAAAAAAAAACCAAAACCCAAACCAAAACCCAAGAGCCTGACTGGGCTTCATGTTCTGCTTGTAGTGACTAATATTTTAAAAATGAGTGCTAAATTTAGACTCCTATATTTAGTTTTGATTATTTTCCAATTATGGACTTCTCATTAGCTTGGTATTTAAAATCGTCTGGCTATTTATTTAGGTACCTAAAATTTAGATATAAGAAATTTAAGGCAGTCTTGAAAAACGCTCTGACCTGCTCTGTTGGGATTAGATCTTTGTATTCTTCTCCTCATACTCCTATGTGAGCTAAGATAATGTCCGCAAATTAGGGCTTGGGAGGCTCAGGATGGACATTGGGAAGAAATTTCTCCATGCTGGAAGAAGTTACTGAGAATCTATAGATTAAGCAAAGCTCAGGTTTATGTCTGAAGGAGAGTCAGGGGTGTGCAAATGACAGGAAGGCAGCTGGTGCACATTAGTGCCGGTGGTGCTCAGCCAACGTTTCTGGGACTGTAAAAACAACCCTAGGCTGTCTGTATTTCAGGTGTAGGCCAGCAAGTTGATCTCCATGGCTGTGAAATGGCCAAAAAGAAGATTATAAAAGACAACACAAATTTTTGTTCTAGTGTGTGTTCAGAAAGGATGGGGATTTTTTATTTTCTTTTAATGAAATATGCTGTCAAAATCCTTGCTGTGCGTGTCCCATCCCCAGCAAGCCAGTCTCACAGTTCCTGACTACAGCTGTAGTTTAATCACTAGCCGTGTTTCATACTGGAGCAAACCATGTGGCTATAATCATGTTGTCAAACATAAACTCAGTCTTAAAGTTCACTTTATTTTTGCCAATAGTCTTTAGCAACACTCATATGATCTGCCCATTTCAGTGGGCAGTGGGCTCTACCTTCAGGTTTTTCTCCAGTCCTTCCTCAGCCAGGCTCTTGCTGGGTGCATGAATGAAAGTGGGCGGTGGGGCTGGTGTGAGTTCCTGCTCTAGGCAGGGGGGGGTACACGTGCCCCAGGCACATAGGGATTTTACACTTTTAGAAGTCACAAACTGTGATTCTTTGCTAGGTGCCATGAGATACAGTCCCAGAAAAGTTACTGATAACATACCATTTCCTATGCCAGTCCCGAGGTAAGCTGTCACCTCTCAGCTACCGAGCGCCGAGGTGCCTTCAGCCTCCCAACTCTTTGTTTCCAGAAACCACACCAGCCTCTTCACCACTGGAGAGCAGTTGGTTTCCCCCATGGGAGCAGAGCCTGACACCCCTCATGAACAGTCCTGTTGCCCCGTATAGCATGGGGCTGGGAATCTTTTGGGGACGTTGCACATTAGATACTGCCTTAGCCAATAGGTAGTGTCCTAGCTCTAGTAATGCCTCCAGGGGAGGGGAGCTTGATAAAGCTTCCAGCCCCAGAGGTTTGTCTCTACCTCTTTAGTAAAGGGTGAACTGGTTTTATCATGCCAGCCCATCTTTCTTTGGTCTCTCCTCTCCCCAAAAAATTAATTTATTTCTCCCTCTCTCAATAGATGAATTCAGTTTAACACGCGGAGGCTGGAGATGCAGTCTCTCTGATTTTCACCCATGTTGGATAAAACCGGCTGTGAGTTATTTATAGCATCAGTCTAAGTCCATTTTCTCCCCCCACCTTTTATACTTGTGAATTAAGTGGAGTTCAAATGAGTGTCTGTGAGAGAGGTGGTGGGAGGCTTTGAAGAGGTGAAAATAACAGGAAGGTGGCTGCAGCACGTTGGCTACATCGGTGCAGCTCTGCACGCCCCTGTTGATCAGGGGACAGATCAACTTGCATTAATCAGAGTACAGTTAATATTCTAAAAAGCAGAGAAACTTCTGCCTGGGTGCCGGGTTTCCATTCGTTCTGCAGTTCAGCTTTCTCCACAGGCTCATCAGAAATAGAAAGTGCCATTGTGCTGATGATTGCTGGCTTTCTTTTCAGAGGAGAGGTAGAGGGGGAACGAGATACCATTTAGCCTTTACAATCTGGAGGAGCAGAAAGAGAAGTCCAAATTGTTGTTGTGCCTGCTATTACCAAAAATGCTTTTAACATCTCAGTAAAAGCCAACCCTGCCACGTGAGGGGGGTGGTAGCCCTGGGGGTGCTACAATGCCCGTCCCACAGCTTGTCTGTAAGAGACCAATGGAGCAGCTCAGGTGTGGGGACTGTTTTCAGGCCTGCAGAGCATCCCTGGAGGATGGTGTGTGAAAGATCCTATACGTTGAATGCCTTGGTCCACTGTGAAGCACACCAAAATACTGTATCCTCATGGAGGGGCACTAATTCCATCTGGAAAACCTTGGCTGACCTCTGCAGACAGCTTGTCTCTTCTTACTGCATCCATAAACACTTTGGGGTAGGTATATTTTTCTCTTTGGTTGCTTGTAAAACCCTCTGCAGTTTGGTTGCTCTGTAAATAGTATAACATTTAGGTCCTGCTGAGAAATGTGCTTGGTACAAGGTCCTGCAGGACAATGTACTTACTGCTGAGTCCAGATAGAGGATTTTGAAGGGGGTCACAACTTTCTGCACATTACACAGAGCCCAAATGAAGCTCTGAGGGAACACAAAGCACTTGTGCCCGCCAGGATGGACACATCCTGATGTGAAGTGAGGGTGTTGGGCAAAGACTCAGTGTGGCCCTGGGAAAGAAGATGCTCCTTGGCTCTGCACTACTGACCTTAACCCAACGCAGCACCCCAGCAGCCCAATTCAACTGGGAGTTCTGCTCAGTCGCTGGGGATGACCACTTCCATCAGCTCACCCTGATACTTGGGTAAAAAATTTTAGCCACCTGAGGGGTGAGTTGTTCTCTCTCTGTTTGCACCAAGGGCAAATGGCCAAAGCCTGGGGGATTTCCTAGTCTTGAAAGAAGCAGAGTTGCACTTGAACCTCAAGCAAGTGATGCAGCCTAGCGATGCTCATTCATGAAACAGCATCAGGTGGGACCAAGACAAAACATAGAGGAAAGTGTGGTGATGCCTAAGGAGACATCCCTGTGAGGCCACCTGGGCCTTGTACCATGATTTGGCCATGCATCGGAGCTATGTGTGCCGTGGGTGCTATTTTATTGCAGACACTCTGTGGGTAGGATCATGGAGCTGACTGATCCCTGCCCCTCCTCTGCCCCCACATGTATGCTCTTGATTTGCTAAGTCTGTACCACTGCCAGGCCTTTTATTAGCACTAGATGAGAGATAGATATTTGAGTAGATTTGAGTTGGAATTTTCCATTGAGCAGGAATCTTCCTTCTACCCTCGTGAGAAGGACGATTAAGAGGCTCATCAACACGTAAACAAAACCCAGGCGACTTGTGCTTCTTCACTGCCCTGGTGGGGTGAAACAGTGACTTCTCTACACGCTGTGCAACCTTACACACAACCACAGGTTGGTAAACTATGGCTGTGTTCAACACTTGAAAGCATTTTTGCTGCATTGATTAGTAGGAAATGGCACTGCAGAAAACTTTCTGAAGAGATGTCTTCAATTTTCTCTGTCATTTTTGTCATTGCTAGTAAGTGCCTCACTTAATTATCATTGATCCGTGCTCTCCCAAGGATTTTGTCCTTTCCTCTTCTCTGATCATGAGCCACCTTCTCCTTGTGGGAAAGTGTCTCAAGATGGGGCCCCCTCAAGATGGGGAAGAAACGCTCTGTAGGATCTTTACAAGGTTTTTTCCCAGGCTCCTTTAGGTGAGAGGAGGGTTTCAGCCATCCACCCCAAAATGAGCAGCTGTCACCTCTGTGCACTGAAGATGCCTGAAAACTGTACCCATCGTCAGCGGAGGACTCTGTCTGCAGATGTGTCTGGGGAAGGCGGGTGGGGGGATGTCTGCTGTGACGGGTGAAGTTCCCTTCTGGTGTTTTAGCTGTGCTGAGCTGGGCCTCTTTGGTGTGGGGCTTGATGTTATCGCATCTTTTGATGGCAGCTGAGGCTAGCTTCTGATCAAAACCAAAATTAGAGCCATGTAGTGACATTTGGGAAGGATGTAGTGAAAAGTCTTCAAATGTTATGGGGTCACTGAGAAAAGTTGGGGTTGGTGTTGGCACAGACGCAGCCCTTAGGAGCCTGGGTGTTTCTAAATGGGCTTCTGCCCTCTTTTGTCCCTTTTTACAAATGGTGTTTGACCCCACTATTGTGGAGCCAGCTGGGAAAGCACAGATGAAGGAGAGCTATAAAGATCTCCCTCCAAAAGCCCTGGTTTGGAACCCACCCTTTCAGGGCAGAAGTTGAGAGAAAATTGAGCTTTGCTGAAGAACATCACCCAAGTGGGCACAAAGCTGGGCCAATTCCCACCGGTCTGAAAGAGAGAGGCTTTTGTGATCTCGGACTGCTATTCAAGGGCCATATTGATCCACACAAAGTTTGTGAAGACAGTAGTATTAGTGCTTCCAACTGTTTCTTAGATTTTTTTTTTTATAGTGAGGATGTACCTTTGGAAGCTGTTGCGTATTTCCCCACAAAAACTGAAAAAAATTTATTTTTTATTAAATATGTAACAATTTTTTTTCTACAGGACTTCTTTGTTTCTGGTACTTCTGAACTTCACCTGGTTAATTTCTTCCTGTACATTTGTTGTTACGGCTGCCTTTAACAAACACTGAGTATTATGTCTCTGCTTCGTGCTCTTGATTTTTATTCATGTCACTACTAATGGCACAGGTTCTGACTCTCCATTCACAGCCAATGGGTACATTTTATTCCTGCAGAGAAAAATAGTTTGTCTAACTTCATTGGGGCAAATAAAGAAAATACTATCTTAGAGTGGTCAGGGCATCTGCCTTCCCCTCATTAGAGTCAGTAAAATCGTCCCTCTGATTCCTGGGGCCTTTGGCCAGTATAAAGACAGAGCTTTTGAAATATGAAGTATTTTTCTGTTCTCATAACTTACAGTCACAAACTTGGTGGATTTGATCACTGGTCGTTTTAAAGCCAGTTCCAAGAAGATCAGCTTCAAATAAATGCCAGTTCTCTAATTCACAAGATCATGGGGTTTTGGTTTTTTTTTCTGTGGTTTTTGTTTTCTTTTTCTTATGCTGTATTTATCAAGGCAAGATTTATTTTCACCCTGGAGTGCAGTCACACTCCTACTTTAAGTCTGCCAGGATCAGCAGCAATCCTTGTGGAAGTGACCTAACTGCGCAGACAGCCCCGTACAGATGAAAAGAAGCTTCAAGAATGAAAAAAGAGTCAGAAAAGGATGCAGTCCCCATCTCACTGGGGTGGCCAACTGGTTACACTGGACCACATCATGTGAAAGGCTGAGTTGCACTGGTTGATGTTAACTATGGAGGAATGAAATCCTTCTATTTCCCTTGTTCTCCCTCATGGTCCCCATATCTTTGTGCCTGTATTTGGTCTAGGATAGCAGCCATATGAGATGAGTGTGGGTGGATTCATCGTGCTTGAGGTTCTGTCATGCTCTGGGTTGGAATCGTGGCCTGATTCTGGTCAGGAGTGGCAAAGATATTCTCAGCAGTATGTCTCAAAGGACAGAAACGTATGGGACAAATGAAGGCAAAGTGGGTTGGAAATCCACTGCAATACTGTGCCAGGGCTGTGAACTAGATCAGCTCCTTTGGCAGCTCTAAGCCAGAGCCAGGTTTGGCTCACAGGGGACCGGGGGGACACATCCAGCTCCCCCTCTGCCACCCCTGGCCACTCCTTGTGCTCAGCGGGTGTACAAGAGCACCGGGTCCGTACAAAATAACGGCACTGGCATCGCTTGCCAGCCTGGGACAACGTGCTAATAGAACCAGACACGTTAAAGGAAGGGCACAACATTTTCCTGGAGAGCACTGAAATTTAAACCATCATTTTCAGGCAGTCCTTTTCAGAAAGCCCAGCTGGGAAGACCACCTGCCTTCTCTGGGCCATTGTGATAAGATGGCAAACTGTCTCAGAGTGCCTCCTCGCTGCAGGTGGCTGCTCAGCTGGGTCCTCTGCAAGCCTTTTGATGTATTGGGGAATCAAAGGGGGAGACAGAAAGAATAGGCAGAAGTCATACATATGAATGTGCAGATACATCGACAGTAACCTTTCCTCCTCTGATTACCCGAGCAATAAGTGGTTGTGACATCAATACTTCATGAGAGTGAACCATGTGCGATTACCAAGTGCTGCTTCAGAGTTGCAGGTGGAGGGAGACGATTGAATCACCTTAGTTTAAGGTAGTTGAAGCGACAGCTGAAGTTTTTTAAAGTTACAGAAGTTGGAGTGAGAACACTGTACAGATAAATCATAGCTCCTGCCAGGAAGTTTCTAGGTGTAAGACACATTATAGATGGTTGGTTTTTTTTGCATGGCTGCTCTTGGTTGCATGTTCTCATTCATGTAAAACAGCAGTGAAGTACTTACGTGTGTTTATTTATATATTAGTATGTGTATGCATGTATGCATGTATATGCACACATATTAGATGTCCATGTGCATATTTTGTATGCATTTTACATATATGTGTCCATGTATATGAACACACACCCCCTTTTGGTTTTTTTTTAGAGAAAGCTATATATGCACGCATACAGAATGCAAAAGTGCTAGAATGAAGTGCTAGGATGCTTTAACACTGACAGCTATTTTTAGTAGAGTAAATAAGAACAGGAAACATTTCTAGCGTCTGAGTTCTTGCCAGCTGTTAAGATCTAGCCAAGAGCAAGAGGTGTGTGTGGGTTTTGAAACTAGATTAATTAACATCATATTTTTACTGCTAAATTATGCCTGATTTTGGTTAATTTTTGCGCTCCTTTTATGCCTTACAGTAAGATTTAGCTTCCAGGTGTTTTCAGTAGGGAGACCACAGCCTGGAGTATTTTCTGCAGCTCTGATTGCTGGTGTTGAAGATGCAGTTCAGTGGATGCAGGTGCAGACAGGATCACAAGGACAGACAGAGGGATGGGGACGTTGCCATTGAGGAGAAGGGCCTTTTTACCAAGGAGGTATGCTTGTTCTCTAGCAATTATACTAGAAGGTGGGGAAATATACACCGGGAAAGAAAGACGGTTTTAAGATGGCCAGGGCTAAATTTTAGCTTGAAACAGGCTTAAGCAGTAAGAGACTAAACTACTTGTCCTTTTCAGCAGTCTGTTTTTTCAGCATATGGCTACCAGGCCTATGTGATCTCTTCCCAAACTGTGTTCAGACCTAACCACCACTACTTCTTCTGTATAAATAATGGGAATTGAGCATCCCAAAACAGTTAAAAAGCTGAGGGGGAAGACGGCACGTACAGAGACCACGATCAAATCAAACTGTAGAACTTAGTACTCTTGGGGCACTCCTGGAAACAGGAAGTATCATTGGTTCTTAAGATCATTTAAGCTTTGACTGGCTGCACAGATGTGCGTTGTTTGTCCTACCAAAGAAGATGTTGCCTTTTAAAACCATGTGGTACATCATTTCTCTGAAGCTGGGGCATCCTCTGCAAGGGAAGATCAGATGTTTTAAAGGGGGGCGTATTTGACTGATTTGAAAAGAATCAAAACTGCACATCAGGCAGGACCTCTTGGCTTGGATGTCCTAGTTTTAGAAGCATTATAAAATCTCTTAAAATCTCTTAGAAGGACTGGGTGACTGAGGGCTTTCTGAATGAGCAAGGAGTTTTCCTGCAGGTCTGGTCCATCTGAGGACCTTCCTACTGAGGGGTAAAAAGACCCTGCAGCATTTGGTCTGGTCTGCCAAGCAGTGTAACACTCTGCCTGGTGAAGCTGAGAGTCCAGCCAGAGGCCTTGGGGACAGGGGGAAAAGCTCTGGGATTTTTGTTAGATATTACACTGAACTATGAGTACTAAATTTACATTAAAGATCATAATCTGCAATAAAGAAGTAATTGGGAGATCCACTGGGTTCCTTTTATAAAAAAACCCTTTAAAAATACCCACCCATAATGAGATTTATTTGCGTATTTCCATAAAGCAGTTAACAGAATAGTTTTTCAGTAATATGCAGTGAAGAAGCAGATACAGAAGAAATATTTGGAACAGCAATGATGCAAGATGCATTGTATTGTACAATATTGTATTTAAATAATCTTAACCCTAGGAGAGGAAAGAGAGCAAGAACTCAAAGCAACAGTGATACAATATTAAAACTTGGAGAGACAGTGTGGTAGGCAGCAGTTTTGTAGTCATTGCTATCAAAAGACAGTGAGCTCTGGGGAAAGAAAAAAAAAGTTTGGTTGTCCATGATGAAATGCCTGGTAATTGTCTGTCAGTTTTAGCTGAGGAAATTAGCAAATGACTCATGGGCTGCAAGCAGGGGGAACTTGGGGAGCCTCATCCATCATCTCCAGAGCATGCCTTCACTTTCATACTCTGCTGTTGTTTAACTGAAGGACCATGTAAAATAAAATGCAAAAAGGTCATAAATGAAATGTTTCAGGAAGGTAGAGGTTTAACCCAGCAGGATCCACCAAGGATGATGCTAATGGTTGAGGTTTTTTTTATTACGGGTGACGTTCAGAAGGGATTTCCTGAAAGCCAGGCCCAGGCCGTGGGGCTGGAGGGCTCTGGCAGGGAGCTGAGCAGAGGGAGCCAGTGCAGACCAGCATCGAATAGGACTGAACTCCAGAGAGCTCAGGGGTTTGTCTCTCCTTGCAGAGCAATGAGAATTAGGTACATAGTTAATGTAGATGCTGCTATAATCTCAGCTGGGAGTTTCCTTAGGTCTTGGTGAAAAGCTAAAGCCTGGACAGCCCAGCTGAATGCTTCTTACTAAGAAACGGGATGGGGTGGGGTGTCTCTGCTCATTCAGTGGATTTTGAAGTGAAGTGACCCCCTGCTTTTGTTAAGATGCAAATCTCTGCTCTTAGCCTGGCTAATAAGGAATATCCTGGAGCAGAGGAGGGCAGGGAGGGACGAATAATACCCTAAAATAAAGAATATTATTAGGTAGAAGGATTGGGGGAAAAAGTGCTACTTAGTAATAGACTGTCACAAGTATGATTCTCCCTTTATAAGACTAATGCTGTTCTGTTCTAACTCCATTGGCAAAACAGGATGTAGGTGGACTCGTGAATCAAACCTTGTGTTTATTTATAAAAACAACCAAATGAGAAAATGTTTTCCCTGGCAAAGTAACTACTGCAAATTCAGCCTCTGAAATTGCGACTAGCTCTGTTTATAGGAAACATATCAGCAAGATGAAACAAGGACCCTTTTGAACCCTCATACCCTGTAAATGCAGAATAGAATCGGTCAAAGTGAGCCTTACTCACTTTCTCATAAAATAACAGATTAGTATGAGATTAATGTTACCATTTTCTGCTGAAGAATTCTCCAAGCAGTGGAAATACACAATCAGTCAGGTTACTCTAGTCTCAAACAACATGGCAGCAAATTGGTGACTCCTATATTGGATGGTAGAGGAGTTCCGCAATATTGAAAACTGCAGTTGAAAAGAATAAGTTTTCAACTAAATACTCTCAAGAAAGAGAGCCCAGAATATGCTTCAAATTATCACCTTTCTTTACAGACCAGCAGTAATTACTCTGTTTCACGCCAAGACTGATACACCTGGAGAGGGGATAAAAAACCCCACCAAACCTCAATCAGAAAATGTGCTGAAGAGAACTCCTTTGATAGCAGTCTACTTCACTTTTTTTTCTGCTGCAAAGGGTGAAAATGCTATGTTGTCTTCTGAAGTGACTGCTAAATTGCCAGGAAAATAGCTGAATATCTGTGTGTTAGCTTTCTAAATGACCTAGATCCATCTTTTTTATATTTTGTCTTTTGTGTTTCTCATTTCTGTTCTTACATTACAGTCAGACTTCTAAGTAAGAAGTTTATAGATCTCTGATGGGGAAGGAAAAGTGGTATTTTTTTTGATAATTATGTATGATTATGGAAAAAAACCCAGCATTTCCTGTTGTTTTTCACAGATCATACCCTTCTTAGCCTTTCCACAGAAAACTGTTTTTACAGTAGATCCTATTAAATTCCCCCAAGCCAAAGGTAAAGATGAAAGTGCATTAGTATGAGGGCTAACAGAAACTCAAATATTGCATGAATCCTATCGATCCAGGATATCTTTAATGTGCTTTTTCAGTTCTCTGTGCAGAACACAATCCACAATTATTTGACAAAGCCACATTGATTTCCCTCTATTCTCAGCACTCTCTGTAGGCGGAGAAGAAAGTCAACCAGAGAGCAGGGTGCTAGGAAGCCAGAGTCAACCTGCTGCAGAAGGGAGTTGCTGAGAGTGCATTGGGTTCTGCAATGCTGAAGATGCCCTAACAAGATGCTGCCTTGTGGGAAGAAGGAGAGGTCCAGACATGTGGTGTTTAATCCTCAGGTGAGAAGCTTGGCATTTATTTGGCGTGGAGAGTGGTAGGAGGTGAGGATAAACAGCGACTGGCAGGAAAGTGGAGGAAAAGCCACAGTCCTACTACAGCTGTAGGTCACAAAGGTAGGGGATGGGAGAAGGTGGCAGTACAACCCTCTTCAGAGGCTGGAAACAGCTGCTTTGGTGAAGCTATTCCTGCCAGTGTGATTTAAGGAACCTGAACAAAGCTGTATCCCACGGCCAGGCTGGTTCTTGCGCAGCCACAAGCCCTGAGACACATTGCTTTGCCAAACTTTCATCTCATTCCTGGCCAGACATATCCTTGGACTTAGCAACACCTCACTGCACCAGGAGACGGAGAGTGTGGGAGAAGTCTCTCCCAGGTATGGTAGTGAGTTGCTTTTGCCTGTGATGGACATAGTTTCTTGTAAGCAGCAGGTTGTTGCCTGGTGATTTTTCAGAGTCAGAACACAGATGTTGTTTGGTAGATGCAGGCCGAGCAGCTGCCAGTTGGAAGCAGATGCTTGGGAATGACTGTAAATGCAAGGTGGTGAGCAAGCACAAAGAGCTGCTCAGGAGCCTGTGGGTGGAGCAAGGAACCTGACCCTATGGAGAGGGCAAATGAGCAATTCCAGCGGTAGGGCATGACTCGGGCACCAGTAGAGGTACAGGCTGTTCCTTCCAGGCTCTGCTCACCTGGGATCAGCCATTCTTTAAAGGCAGTGCCTTTGGGCATCACCCCCCTCTGAGTGAAAGAAGTCACTCTGCAATCAAGACAGTCTTGCTATAACACTGCCCGAAATTCAAAGCAGGTACTGTAAGTCAACAAAATGCTAATTCCCCAAAGGTTAATTAAACTGAGCAGGACTCGTAGATGAAATGCAGGAGCTGACTGCTGCAATTAACTCTGGTGTCACGGTTAGCATTAGGTGGCACTCCAGTGTGGGGGAGCTCCTCACATGAGTTATTTTGGCACTTACTCCCTTCGGGGGGGAGTCCTGTATATATCAGTCATTTTGTTCTTGCCAGGTTTCAGGAGATGGAAATTAGTGTCAGTCAACAGGGGCTGGTGGGGAGGAGAGGGAGAAATGTGTTGCTTCTGTACAACCCCTCTGAACAGAAACTCAAACACTGAGTTATGAAGTATGAGGCTGTATTTGAAGGTGGTTTTCTCATGTAAATGGAGAGAGACTAAAGAACAGTTTTGTGGGCCTGTGAAAGACTGGGCAATACCTTTAGCCCAAGAGGTGCTTTGCAGCCAGTGACAGGGAACAAAGAGGGGCCCTTTTTTCCCTCTACTATATTGGCATTTACTCCCAACATGGGCATTCCAGGAAACGGGGAGCACTGAACCTTGCCTGGTCCATCCTGCCAAGACAAATATCCTCCATGGACCCTTCTAGGGTGTCTGGCAGGAAAGAGGAGGGAGCCAGGAGCCACTGGGTTCTCATTCACATGCTCTGCTGCAGTCGGGGCAGGTTGGGCACAGTCTGTCTTGCAGGGAGTTGGCCAGTGCCTTGCTGACTCTGTGGCTGTGGAGAAATGCCCTGAATCCTCCTCAGCCTACCAAATCTGGGGCATTCCCATGGATGCCAGTGGCAGGAGCAGGCAGGTCCTAGCAAGCTCACACCTGATGCCAGCATTGTCACACCTTCATCAGCCAGCTGAGCTGCTGCGCTCTGGGTTTGTTGGCTGCTGGCAGAATTTGTCCCTTACAAGTGGGGGCCTTTCGCTTCTGGTCCTGGGTCGGGGAACGGTGTGTTGCACGGCTGTGCTGCTTTCCAAGCTGACTCACTGAGCTGGTGAGACAGATGGAGCTGACAAAGTTCACCTGCCCACGCTCCGCCGTTGCCTTCCATGGCAAAGAGCCGGAGCACAAAACTTCCCCAGGTCCACTCCAGCTCCTGCGGGCGGCTCTGAGCTCCCTGTGGGGCGACCATTGCCTCCAGATGAATAGCTATTGTCGATGCCCCCAGGAGGTACCAGCCACATAATAACATTCAAGAAACTCTTCCAATTACTGCCTTTTTATAGAAATATGAGGAACAATTACATAACAGCTGCATGAAATTACTGCATCAGGTGATGTGACCTTTTCAAAACCAAGAAGTAATAAAATTTTACAGGTAGAACAGGAAAAAAAAAGGAAGTTTTTCTTTTTTCTCTTTGAATATAAAAGAATAAAACCCGTGAGTTCAAAACAAATCCTCACACCAGTTTCTGGCCATCTGGGGGCAATGGAATAAAAGTAAGTCATAAAACAATTAAGTAATCCTATGAGTAAAGTATGAAGCCTCGTGCCTTGAGGTAAAGCCCTCTTGTCTCTAGGATGACCTGAGTTTAGCTTGCAGCCTGGAGAACATCCATTGGCATTCTTTGTCACTTTTCTCCTCCTCTTTTTTTTCTCCACTGTAACTGGTGGAAACTTCCTCTCCAAAGCTTCATCCTGCCAACAGCAATTAACATTGACCAGTGGTTTCAGAAGTTACTGGTAGGCTCCAGGACAGCAATACTGTGTTCAGATTGGTTCCTTAGGCTAACACAGCGTAGTTTTCAAGGTGAGGTTGTAAGAAAGGCAAATGCAAAAGGCAATGGATAAATATGTAAAGAAATGTATATAAATAAACAATATACAATGCATGTCTCAAAATCAAGGGCTTAGGAGAAAAAAAAATGTTTTCCCTTTCTACTTCATCACCAAACTTTTTTATGGTCTGAGAGTTTCCTTCTTTGTCAGAGCTTTTCCCTTTGCAAAAGATTTATACGTGGTTCTGATAATTGCTTTTGTGCTCCCTTTTTTCTGTCCTTAATTCCTTTGATGTCTGGCAGGGCTGATGTACAACCAGGCTGTCCTAGGCTGGTCTTGTCACAGGGGAAAGGAATGATTACTGTGGGGACAGGGAAATGCCTGGCTGGAGGATGAGGGAAGAGTGAGAATGGAGCCTTACTTTAAACCCACAAGAAAAAAAAGAAATGCTCTGACTTTGAACTGGACCAAAGACAAGCCATTTCCATGCCTTTCCAGCCCAACAGCCCAGGAAGAGCATGAAAGGCTCTGAAGGCCTTAACTCTTAATGCTTTTTATATAACCTCCTTCCCACAAAAATCGTAATGTTCACCCCTGTGCTTTGCCCCTGAACCTGGCCTATGCCATACAGAGCAGCATGGCGACAGACTGGACCTCTCCAGGTACCTGTGCACCTCTTTCCTTAGACTGTAAGAGGACATCAGACCACAGAACAAGTCACCGTCGCTCCAGCCTCTCCTGCTTATTTCTGTGAATTCAGCGTAGGTAGGCAGGGATGCAAATGTAGACGTGGACTTGGTGAGAAGGTGGCCTGAGAAAGCTGATCTGGGCTGTCCTGCTTGTAAATGAATTCTTTACATCCTGGTGGGTTGGGCAGTTTGTTTTGCTAACCCAAAAGGCCACACGATCCCAACAAACAGCCTTCCTGCTGTGTCATCAGTGGCTTGTTTTCTCCATTTAATTTGCTCTCTGCTGTCGTATTTCGCTTGGGTCATATTTCGCTTTGCAGGAATCTTGTTCTCCAGGAACATATCTATCCAGGGGAAGCTGGGGATGGGCAGGTAGAGGATAGCACAGAGATGCAGTCAAACATTAAAAAGTGACACTGGTCTATGGAGTTTTCCCTAGAAGAAAAGTAACTTTATCTCAAAAGTTCTTGAATGGCCTCAAGAACATCTGTAAATGTTCACTTCAGCCATTTTATATCCATTTATCCTCCTATGGATGTGACCTGATGTGGTTTATTAGCAAACTTATTCAGCTCCTTTTTTTGAAAGCTTAATAATTAATAAATAATGTATTCTTTATTCTTAGATCTATCTGTTAACACTCTCCATACCTCAAACGGTGTATGAATGCCCAGGACTACAAAACATTCAGAAATGTTATTCCTCTGCATTGATAATCCCTTTTCCTCCTGCTGAGAACATTTCCATCCTTGTGATTGCTTTTATGTGGCACCATCCTCCTGCATGAAAGCAGATACCACAAACAATACTTGAGGAGGCTGAAGGACCAGTGGTGTGAAAATTGCTTCAGTGCTAATTCTGTTTTCTAAATATAGGCGCATTTTTCGTGAACACAAGGACAAGAAGGTGAATGGTTCTGATGCTTATTTTTACTCCTTTACAACAGCTTCTGCAACATGTACTTGGGACTGCTGGGAAGAGACAGATTTGTATATGATGAAGCTTCAAAATAGGCATTTTTACCTATAGGCCATTCCATCTTTCATGATACCGAGGGAAGAAATGTATGTGTGTTTGTGTTTACATCTATATGGTATATGGAGAAAGAGACAAACATACTCAATTCAAAACGAGGTCTTTTTTAAAAGCACATGGAATTAACACTCTTAAATTCACATCTTCTGTTCAGAAGAATGGTTTGTTCTGGGCGAGAGGTGCGATGTTTATTATCATCCTTCTGGCATGTGCTAATCCTATCCCAGGTCCCAGGTGGAGTCTATCTAAAGTTATTCTTACAGTCGGGTGGCATTACAGGCTGGGCTTGCTCCTGCTGTATTTCAGCTGTAGGGCAATGATGTCATTGCTGTCATTCATTATTAATTTTTGATTTATTTGATACAGTATCTGCTAATATGAAAACTTAGTTTCAAGCAACTCTTTCTCTCCACTTGCCCAATGCCTCTGCTGATGCTGAGATTTCCTTGCCAGGATATAAGATGCATTTTGATAGCATCGCCTTTGCGTGCCGTGGACCTGATTGATGGAGCAGTCTCTGCATTTTGATGTGGACAAGAACTAAATCCACCTGGGGAGAAAAAAGAAACACAAATGAGAGCTCATAATGTTAACGCCGCTGCCAAAATGCTAACGCTATTCCCCATGTGCGTGGAGATGAATAACAAGTAAAATCAAAGGGGTGTGTTGACACTTTCTGTAGCCTTGTAGTGATCATTTCTGAAACTTGAACAGCATTTTAAAGGAAACCTGAACAAAGGTTTACAAAACTTGAACAATGTTTTACCATTTTCCTTTAATAGCCTTTGCAAAAGCCTGTCTTGTCCATAACACGCTCAAAGAAGACTGAACTTACTAGAACTAGAGAGGGAGGGGTGTGATAGTCCTTGTAGGTGCTAGGTGTGCATTGCATATAGCCCTCTCTTTTAGCTTGCTCTGCCTCCCCACATCTCTTACCATGACTCTCAATTTTCTCTCTTCCTCGCTCATGTCATGGGTCTATGTGACTGTATTCTTTTGGGGATGAAATCCCCATGGGGACGAGGTCCCATCACCCTCACACAAGGTGACTGGCATGCAGATATCCTCAGACTGTAACTGTTGAATCAGATAGTACAGAGTGCTTTTAGGACAGGCAAGATTTCTCATGGGATATGAGAGAGTTGACGAAGCCTCTTGACTCCATGGAGAAATCTTCACTGTATGGTAAATCCCATGGGCTATAAAATTAGAACAAGTTAAGACTCTGAGCTTTTTCCTTGGAGTGATAATGTTCCTGAAAATGCTGGCTTAGCATTAAGGTAGTAGTTGGATTTAATGAAATAGGAGAAAATAGTACCTGGGTCTTGGGGAGAGGGAGTTGTGAGGACAGGATGATGGCGAGGAGGGAACCATATTGACAAAGTCATCTGAATTACTATCTCCTTGACCACTGGATCCTGATTTCCTGTGGCATTTAACTGCTTTCCTATAACTTTCTCCTCTGTGGAGTCTGTAATGTTTAAAATAGACAGTAGGCTTGGACATGAACGAAATTTTGTGGGTCAAGAAGTTGTATATTTTTTCCAACTCTATTAGCCGATTTTATGAACGGACCCCACTTCACCTGTTTCATGACTATTTTCTGTCTGTTTTCATGCAACTTGTAGAAAGTTAATGTTAAGACTTCTGAACAGCTATCAAATGTGTTGGAAACTGAGACATACGCCATCAAAAGCTATCAAGGGTGACAGACTAAATACAAACACAGCACAACTGTGCAAGACTTCGGAAGCTAAATTAAAAAGCATTTAAATCTGAGACAGAAGCTCTTGGAGTTTTCAGGCCCAACTGATTTAACATTACAGAAAAAAGAGCTATTCCAGCTAAACACTACAAAAACGCTTATATAATCTGCTGACTTTTAGTGCATGTCATCTTGGCTCCCTCAAGCGGCAGGTCCCAGACAGTGGACAGCTTTCCTCGTGTTTTAAAGCACAAGTGTTAGGGGTCCCTGCTTCAGGGATCACAGCCTCAGGCCCCGCTGAAGCACAGCATGCATCTGTGTGCAGCCACAGTTAGTTAGCTGTTGGTACCCACTCTATAAGCTCCACATAGTTCTGACATCTCATCACCTAAGAAAAGACTGGGACAGTCTGTATTTTTGTCATTGTTATTGTCATCCTCTAGAGAACTGCTTTGCCATTAGTAGTTTCTCTAGACAGAGACAGATCCTAATGGTTCTGCTGCTGATTGCGGTAAGCCTTCATTAGCTGTACTGGCTGAGGTCTGCTCTAAAACAGACTGGCTGGAGACCCATGGGACCACATCCCGGCTGTAACATCCTGAAGCTCAGCAAAAACAAATGCAGAGTCTTGTACTTGGGACAGCCCTGGAGCTGGGGCCAGCTGTGAGGAGCAGCTTTGTGGCGGTGGAGCAGCTGAATGTGAGCAATCACTGCATCTTTGCAAAATTTAAGATCAATGAGCACAGGCTGCAGCAAGAACTTTGGATAGAGAAAGAAAAAAATAATTCACCATGTGAGAGGTGGAACCTCCATCCTTTGAGATTTTTCAGTACTTGACTGGATGGGATGCTGAGTGACCAGCTCTGGCTTTAGGGCTATCCCTGCTCTGTTTTTAGAGTGGGAGCAGATGATCCCAAGCTCCTTTCCCACCGCAGTTATTCTGTGATCCATTAAACGAGTGCAGGGTCTGAATTTACCTGTTGTTTGCTGCAAGATTGCTTTGACAGTACTGGCACACACTG
Source organism: Nycticryphes semicollaris (assembly GCA_013400055.1). Lineage (NCBI taxonomy): Eukaryota > Metazoa > Chordata > Aves > Charadriiformes > Rostratulidae > Nycticryphes > Nycticryphes semicollaris. Next base: position 610,070 of record VXBJ01003630.1, read on the forward strand.
GTGCAGACCCCAGTACCCATCAGCCTGCAGCCAAGCTCAGCCTCACTCTTGTCTTCCCTCCTTTCTCTCTGCCACGCTGCGCAGGGACTCAAGCTTTATCCTAAGTGCTTTGGCCAGGTTTTGTCCAAAATATACACCTGCCCTCCAATGGCTGAGGAAACAAAATTGTACCTTAGCTGGCTGATCTTAAAATTCAATTGCTTTTAGCTCCTTGAAGCTTAGTATGTGCTGCCCCCTCTCATCACTGACCCAGCTGCTCAACTGGCTTTGCTGTCCCCATTGCATGCAAGGCTGCCTGAGCACCAAGCAGCACCTAGTTTGCAGGAGTTGCTGCTCCAGCACAAACTACATTGGAGAAACCACCAACTCCTTCAGGAATGTTTTATCTCAGAATCATACATCATTGAATTACTAGAGTTGGAAGGGAGCTTAAAGATCATAGAGATCCGTGAGCCCTGCTATGGGCAGGGACACCTCCCACCAGACCAGGTTGCTCAAAGCTGCATCCAGCCTGGCCTTGTTCACTTCCAGGGATGGGGCATCCACAACTTCTCTGGACAACCTCTTCCCGTGTCTCACCTCACTCAAAGGGAAAAGTTTCTTCTTAATACCTAATCTAAATCTACTCTTGCAGTTTAAAACTGTTACAGCCTATTGCTACGCTCCCTCATAAAGAATCCCTCCCACCTTTCCTGTAGTCCCCTTTAGGTAGTGGAAGGGGCTATAAGGTCTCCCCAGATCCTTCTCTTCTCCAGTCCGAACCCCAACTCTCTTCACTTGTCTTCATAGAAGAGATGTGTCAGCCTCTGATCATCTCCTCCAGACTCACTCCAACAGGTCCGTGTCCTTTTTATGTTGGGGGCCCCAGAGCTGGGTGCAGTACTCCATGGGGTCACATGAAATGTGAGGACACAAGCAAATTCATGAGGGCAGGAACCTAGTTTGGTTACAAGAAGTTGTAGTGCATGAAATTGGAGTCAGGTTGTCTCTGCCCTCGTAAGCAGGCAGGCTCTTTGAGTTCCCCGATACTCGTGCTTCTGGTGAGACAGATCTCTGAATGTCTCTCCTTTCAAAAGGAAAGCTTTTGTAAGTCATCTTTAATTTATTAGGTCTTTCCTCAAAGAGAGACCTCATCCTACAGCCTCTTGTCAGCCACAATTTATCTCCTGTTTTAACAGTGTTTCATGTCCTTACAGGCAGAGGTTTTCCAGGTTTCTTCAAGGACATATAAAGATTGCTATTTAATGCTCAGCAGCGCGATGTGCATTGCTTTAGTCTTCTGAAGCAGGAATGCAACTTCAGCTCGTCAGTTTGGAGATCAGATGGATGGTAACAGGAATGGGAATATAAGGCAAAGGGAAAAACTGTAATACAAACACTGAACCTCAGTTGCACTTTTCATATCAGAGTGAGACCTCCTGAGTGTTCACTAATTAGTCATACCTTTAAGCTAAAAAGCCGCTATCACAGATTACCTCTGCTTGTCACAACAAGCTCCTGCACTTCAGTGGGCACAGCTTCCGGAGACCTCTTTAAGCGAAGGCTTCCTGCTGCAGTTATGCATCAGAAGACACAGGTGCTGCAACAGGTAACAATCTTGGGAATTTGCTCTTTCCTCACTTTTTTTGTGACCTGGGTATGGGCTGGAAATACATAACATGGTTCTTCAATCAGTGTGAGAGTTTCCATGGGGTGGTTCACTATTTGAAGGACATTGTAAGCAAATCTCCTGATGATCTTCACTTTCCACTCACTGGTTTGCATTGCAGCATGACTTCAAAGTGCACAAAGTGGGGGTCAGGAGGGTTCAGATTATACAAACCTGGAAGATGTGAGAAGTCTCTAAAAATTCCAGCAGAGCCATTGACAGGATCAGACTGGAGCTCTTCCAAAGTAAAGCATCCTGACTTATGGATGGTGCCAACTTAGGTCCTGGGTGACAGTTCCGTCACTCTAGAGATCTACTTCTATTGCATTGCATTACTTGTAAACGTAGATTCAGCAGCCTTTTCTGCACTGATGTTCTGCCTTTGGCTCCTTCTGCACAGCAGAGGAGTCTTAAATCTTCATGACAAGCTAGGTAACAGTTCTCTTACTCAAATAGTAAAGGTGAAAGATGTTGTGTAATCTTTTCCCTCTCTACTCTCAGGATACATGTATGTTGATAGACCAGGAGACTTAGAAATGGGATGAAGATATTTAGATCCTGCACTTCTAAAAGGTTGAAAGGCAGGACTTGTCAAGGATAAGACCAGGGTATTTTCAGCCATAAGTTTAGGCTCTTGTGCTGATTGAGACAGGTAATAAAATTGACTTGGTAATTTTTCCCAAGGACTAGGGTGTGTACACTACCACTGACCGTGAGGACTTGAAATGTGCTTTCTGAGGACTTGCAGTACCATTCGCATCTGCTGAATTTGCAATGCTCAGCAGTCTGGAAAATCTAAGGAAAAATACAATTTTGCCCCAAGGACCTGACTCTGGGCTTTGGTCTCTGGCTTTGGGCATCTTTGATTTGTTTTATACTTTGAGAAGGAAATATTTTGGTGAGTGTGACCTCAGTAATCTAACCTTGGTCACATGCAGTGTGTCAAACAGTAACACATGTGAGGGCTGAGACTGAGCTCTGCCACCGTGAGTGAGAAAGGCAAAGGAAGGTGGAAGGAAGAGACACTTTTCTTCCCAAGCCTTGCACACCCACGTTACTGTTTCAGTAATGCCATTTTCATGGATTTACATTTTCATGGTTCACAAACACAAATTGAAGGATCTTCCAAACATACATCTCTCTCTTTCCCTGTTATGGGTATAGGACACATGATAAAGATAATCACCTGAGCCTTCTCATTTGTAATAAAGTCACACTTCAAAGCAGTGGTGACTTGGAGAAGTAGACTATAGCGAAAAATATGTATATTGCCACTGAGAACCACAAATACGTTGAGTTATCCTTGGGTGGGCTTGACAGGATGGATCCATCAGCATAGGTCAGTGTGGCTCCACTGTTACCAGCTGCAGCCTGGTTCTGGTGTCCAGCAGATGTCCATGTATGTGCAGTGGAGCGTGACAGCCCCCATAAACCACAGTGCCCATGGGTCTGCAAGGGCTGCAGTACATTTTCTCTGGGCTTTGCTGTTGCAGGGGTTAATTAACCAGCTGCTCAATCCAGCCAACAGTTCAGTAACCTTTGCTGTGTAACCAGTTAACAAAACACATTTCTGCTCTTCCACAGGTGAAGGAATTTCTGTGGACACATACTGCTGACTCCCTGAAAAGACTAAAGACAAACTTCATCGTTCCCAGCAGCCTTGTCTTGTGTAAGTAATGGTTTAAAATCTTTCTTGAAAAGTCAGGAAATCATTGTGGATATTCTCTGAAAACACTTTCCTGGGCAGTGCCCCACTCTGAAAAGGCAGCCTGTGACACAGCGAATGTTGTCATGCATTGTGGTAAAGCTGAACGACATTTATAACACAACAGCCCAATATTACTCTCATGTTTGTCATGAAATTAGATTCCTGCCGAGCCATTTCTCACTCCCATCTGCATCTTTGTGGTGAGAACAAATGATGGCTCCCACTGGAGGGCAGGGGACAAGATCAGTCCCCCCTCTGCCAAATAATTCTTACAGAGTTTTGTGCGAGACCAGGCGTGTGTGTATCTTTGATTTGTTTTAAATGCTGTCTCAGTCACTTATTTCTGAACGACTTCTTTTCTATTATGTGCTCCCTATTCTAACATGAAAAGAGCAAAATTACCTCTTTCCTCCTGCTCATCCCTCCTTCCCGTTGTTGTGACAAGAGCACTACTGGTTGTTCAATCATCTTGCTGATGCCACCAGGCAGCCCACACTCTGCTCTGTTTTGGCAGATCAAGAGGAATTCATTACTCTTTTAAAAGTGGTCAATACATGGGCTAATAGAAGGTCACTCCAGAAATTATTCCAGTGGATAAAAATATGAATGCGGGGGATACCAGCAAGTCCACACAATCCAGGAGCATGGTAGCTCTCAACAGTGAACTGAACACACACCAATGGAGACTTACACAATCAATGAGAGAAATGTCACCATTTTTGACCCCTGAAAACTCAGTCCTGGTTTTTTCCTGAGACCATTCAACCACATTAGACTTGAGTGGGCTCAGTGCACACCTGCAGATTCTGGGACAGTTGTTGACAACATAAAAAAAAGAAGGAGAGCAATAATCATGGGAAGATTTATGCATCACTGGGAAGGCACCCAGGATCCCAGCGGAGAGAAGGGCTGATAGCAATGGAGGCAATGTTGAGGTGGAGGAAAGTCAACACCTGACTCAGAACCAGTCATCATGGTGATCTGAGAGGCAAAATCAAAGAGTCAAAAAGTGAACTTAGTAAATTAAAGCTAGGTGAGACAGCCCTGCGAAGCCTGGTGAGAGTCACTCCAGTGCTGTGGTGTCCTGAGGAAACTGTCCTGTCCTTGCTGCAAGGCAGGCACAGGGAGAGCTCAGCTCCTCTCAGGAATGGCAGATTCTGGGGTTTTTTCACCTCCATGCAAGTGAGTCTCCTTCCATGAGATAGAGTTGCAGGACTGGGACTGAGCACAGAAGTTGAAATTGCAGCTTGCCCTCATGAGAGCAAGACTGGAGAGAAGAGGCCTCAGGGCCAGCCCATCATACAGAATTACTGAGAAATACCCACAGGATGTAGATGAAACTCCTGGAAGCTCAGTCTGAATTACACCCCACATCCCCCTGCTACAACCAAGAGTATCAATATTTCCACTGAAAAGGAATGAAAACCAGAAGTAAGATAATGGTGGATCTTTCCATTGTGCTAAAACACATTGTTCTTCCATCATAAAGGTATCTTTCCAGTAGAGTTTCATGTGACAGCAGAACCTGCCTGAGGCCTGGTTTGTCTCATTAAAATGCACAATGGGTACCATTAGAGAACACTGATGTTAATGAGTATGTATGTGGCACCTGGGATTGTAGCCAGCCTGTAGCTCCATCTCAGCAGCTTGCTGGAAGCTACTGTGCACATACATCAACTGGCAATGGAAGCCTGGGAGAAAAGCACGTTCCCTGCTGCAAACCAGCACTGCTGACCAGGTCCCATGCCTTACAGTGCTGAACCTAGAAGGCAGTGTGATCACAGACACCCTGCTACAGCCATTACTGAACCTTATTACCAGCTGAACTACAAAAAAATGAGCACTTTAGTGCAACAACAAGAGTGTAGCCCAGAGAAGTTAGCCTCAAGGAGTGAAAAAGGAAGAAGAAATGCCCTTCATCAAAAGGCTGCTGAGCATATTTTCAGGAAAAGGAGATCAAGGTTGAGGTGCACATAAGAGCCATGTAAAGGCAGAACCAGCCAAGCTTCCATGTGGAGAAGAGGTGATAAATGCACTTTATTAAGTTGTTTCTAAAATTGGAGCAGATGAGATAAGCCTTGAAGGAGATACTCATTTAAGATTGATGTGGAGTAAGTGCAGAGGGATAGCTGTTGAAAAGACTGCCATAAAGCAGTTCTCCAAGTTGTCATTCACTAACACTCCCCGGTGTGTTCTAATAAAAATAATCTGTTAAAATCAGTCTCTGGAGACAGCTTGTCTTTGGCTGCCAGGCCTTTGGCTGCAATTTCTCATCATTGTTTCATGTGGTAAATGCTTTTGGAGTAAGTCGGGGATTATTTGAAGAAGAGACAACTTTGAGATGGATTTTAAGTTACTGGTTTGCATACTGGCAAAGCGTTTTTATACAGCTTTAAAACAGAAAAAAAAATTGGTTACAAGCTATGAAGGAACAGGGGAAGTCTTTGTTTTTTAAAAAATTGCAAATAGTCAGTTAGAGCCACTTAAGTTGCTGATGTATGCTCCTTCCACGTACAAGTCTGCAGTACCATACAGCTGTGGAGGGAATGGAGCCTTGTGCTAGTGGGACTATGGAAATGCTGGAGTTAATGAACTGCTTGTAAGCTCACAGGATAAACTGGTAACTAGGAACTGGAAGGTATGGTGCAGACCTCATGCCAACATGCTGCTGAAATCCTTGCTGACACCATTGCTGTGGAGTTAGTTACCTAAGGCAGCATGGCACAGAAGAGAGCAGAGACCTTGAAGCAGCCTGGCTGGTGCTGGTCATAGACATGACACTGTCCTGGGTCCAAGGGCAGGGAGACAAAGTTATGGTCCCTCTCTGCTGGAACTGGGGTCACGGAGCTACAGTCCTTGGGCTCTATGCTTGGGCTTCTTCCTTGCCCCTCTTTGGTTTCCCAGGATTCAGGAAACTGCTCAGAGGGGAAAGACCAGACCCTCCCCCTTCTTCCCCCATTTCGTCCTCTCTCCCATTTTTCACACAATCCCTCCTCACTAAAACAAGAGCACTGTACAAGCCATACTTTTCTATTCATCATTGGGCCATCATTCCATACCTTGAGGTGACTGCCAGCAGGGTTCAACTGCAGGAATGCTTTCAACTATGCAGCAACTTATCTTTCATAAAAATGAAAAAGAAGCACTAATTTTTGATAAGGGTGATATAAACCACATCTCAGCTACCTGGAAACAATTCTGCTGTTCTTTCATAGAAAAGTAACGTCAGCACCTACTAAGATACTATGATCAATTCTAAACAAAGCTTTTAGGTGCTTCTATAAAGTGCAATATGTTACCTTATTACTATAGCAGAGACCACTTAAAAGTAAAGAAGCTTTTATATGCCTTTTGCTAAGGGATTTGTTCATCCTGGGACATCCTCAGCAGGAGCAAGAAGTACTGTCTAATACAGCTCCATCTGCTGCTGCAGGACCTGGGAGATGTGAGGCTCCTTCAGACCAATGTACACCCTAAAAGCCAAAAGAGGGTAGGGGACAGCCCGGACACCCCTTGGCTGGGGACTGGGAGAGAGGGAAAGTCTATGAGTTGGCCAGCAGGAATTCACTTCTGTAGTTTTTCCAAGTGATTTGCAGGCTGATGTCCTTACCATTAAGTGGCTTTCTATGGACAGACTATGAGCACCAGAGTGTGGACCGTGCACCTCCAGCAAGAGCCCACCATCCATATCTGCAATTCACACCCTCTTCAAGATCCGCTTTCCCAATAATTTCTTTGTCCCAACTTGTCATGGATGCATCTTTTGTATGGCCCATGTGATGTTTGCAAAGTGCTTTGCTGTGGTGTGTGGATGAAAAAGATCTATATAAATGCAAACTTAATGTATTCATTTATTCCATACTGAAGGTTGTACTGAAGGCCAGGTAAATTATACCCATGGCATCTGCCTGTCAGCTCTTAATGTCACCCACTTCAGGAACACTAAGTTTCCATGTAATTTGTTAAGCATGATTTTCTTTTGTTAGTCCTTGCAGAATATTTTTAATCAAATTACACTTCTCCAGGTGTTTTCCATCCAGCTGGACCCACTAGTTGCCGAACTCAAGGAGCCTGGTTCATTACTACCCACGTCATTTGCCTGACCTTGCTATGAGACGGCAGTGGCAGCGTAACGAGGGAGGTCTGTCTCTCCAGCTCAGCCCTGGCTTTTCCCAGCTCACTGCCGGGATCCTCAGGAGCTGAATCCTGGCCCTGAAATCTTAACAACCTGCAACAAGAGCAAGTCCTTTATCACTTGCTCTGGTTTTACCTGGAGTCCTTTCATTATTTCTCTTACTCCACTTGAAAGCATATGGCTGTCCCCAGCACTGCTCTCATTATCCCTCAGTGAACGCTGGAAAAAGAACATATTTACATTCCCTGACACAGTTATTATTCCTGTCATCGCTGTCTCCCTGAGCCTGCCCTGACCTCTGTGATGACCTTTTGCGGCAACTCTATTCCAAACACTTTTTCTTCTTCACTGATATTTCCTGTGCAATTTTAGCTTAGTTTTTGCCAGCTCTATTTTTGTTATTATTTTCTTCTTTGCTCTTTTATGCTCTCCTGTATAGGTCTCTGGCTGTAGTGGTGACCTGGTGGCCCTTTCACATATCACTTTCTGGCCTCAGAGCTCGCTGCCGCAAGCCTCATTGCAGTCTGTAATGCCGCTGGGTACTGAGTACAGGGAAATTAATGTCAGCTACAAGTGAGGCTCAGAGCATGGAAGGAAGTTTTGCTTGTGTAACTTCAGAGAGCTCAGCTATTCCATGGCTGTATGGATGTACGTGCCGCTGGCCTCACGCAGGGAGGATATGTCAAGAGAAAGACAAAACTTACCACTGCCGGCATCACTAGCGCTGTTGTTTTGGCCTCGGGCTAAACCCAGCTGGGAGCTCTAATGCTGTGTGCACCTGTGGCCCTGATCAACATCCCTTCAGCTTGACACACCTCTGTGTTTCTGAGTCCCAGAGCCCGCAGAGCTGCACACGCTTCAGACCCCCAGGGAGTCTGTGAGATGCAGGGAAATAGCGTCATTCAGGCAAATGCAAGATTGAATTCTCCCAGGTCAAACTACACGGGGAGACATTAAGCCTTGGAGAAACAAAGGATGGGATATGATACCCTGACCTGTGCAGTAGCTCCAGACTTAGCCCTGAAATTTAGGAAAAGATCATTTGTGCTGGTGTGGACCTCCGGGGTTTTTTTGAGGCTCACCTGTGAGCTGCAGACTCGAACTGCGTCAAACAAGTACGTGGATTTGTCTGTAGAGTCAGTAAGTGGTGGAGCCAGGTCTTCAGCTGCTGGAAAACAGTGAAACTTCACTGAAGGCAGTGGATTTACCCTGATTTATTTGGCATTGCTTACAGTCCAAAAGAAGAACTCCATTTATTATATTCCCAAGAATATATTCTTGGGCATGGCTCTGAGATCCCTTCAGCTTTCTACACCAGCTCCAGCCTGGCATCACCAGTCCTTCTAAAGCCCCTTTCCCCAGGACTCCTCGGGGAGGAAACACAGAGAAGGAGTCTATTATCTGCTCAAGCAGAGAGAGATGGGTGATAAGGACCAGCAAACAGCTTTGGGACAGGTTTTTTTCATAGGTATCAGGATGGACTGGCCAGACAGAGGGGTGCTGGCAAAGCAAGGAGGAGCTAAGAGTCATTGCAGGGATTGTAAATCAACAGAGGGAATCTTAGTTTCTTCATTTAAGTTATGCAAGAAAGTAAGGGGAAGCAATTATCTGACCTAGCAGCTGCTTCACTAGAAGAAAACACAGTAAAAAATGTTTTAAGTTCTAGCTCTATAAAATAATTGCAGTGGTTACTGCTCACCTACTTTGCTAGAGCTTTCTTGGCCCCTTTAACAAAAATAATGTTTGTTAAGCCGTCTGATTTCTCTTTGCAAGTTGGGAACATAAACTTACCAAGGAGAACAAAATTTCATAGATCTTTTCCTTGTTTCTGACTCACAGCATTAAACCTGAGTGCAGCCCTTATTGCTGCCAGTTGAGTTCTGGCAGATGGGTTACACTTGGAAACTGAGGTTTCCAGCACTAAGCAGCAGCTGAAGGAGGAGTGTGAATACTGAGATTTGGAATCGGGCAGTACATCTGCTGGAAGATGTCACCCTTAAAGACTGCCTGGTCCTTTCCTGGAGCAGTGCACGAGGCTGCAAACTTGATGCTGTTTCCTGGAGACCAGGCGCACAGAAGGTCCTTTGCCTGGCCAGCCAAATCCAAGCAGAAGGTCGTACAGGCTCGTTAAAATGCAGTTACATGATTTACCAGTCTCTTACGTAGCTGGTTATCAGCTGCCCTTTCCTGTTGCCCATTACTCAGCTAGAGGGAAGGGCTGCATAGAGCCCAGCAGCCCTGCTATGGAACGCAGATGTTCTGCCTGCTGGGTGTGCTCAGCAGTGCCTTAGTCTATATAGACTGTAAGAAGACCATGAGAACCAGGGCATGCACTGTCATCCCAAGAGAGAACTAAGTATCCTAAAACATTCTAAATAGATTTAGGAATGAAATAGCTTTAGAAAATAAATAGACTTTGGAAGACACTGTACCATGAGTACCACACCTCTGTGGACAACTGAACATACCAGCAGTGAAGTGTAGCACTTTATAGTTGTTCCAATATTCCTGTGGCAAAAAGCTGCTGCATCTATCACATACTCATGTCACAACCTCAAGAAATTCTTCCCAGGCTGCAATGTGGAACTCATGCTGTGCCAACGCTTCAGTGCTCTCAGCTTCCCCTTCCTATCCAGTCTGTAGTGTCACCCAGCTGAAGCTGTAACTACACTTTGTTCCAACAGCAACTTACACTCTCTATGAATATGAAGCAAAAGGGCAAGAAACAAGAATTAGCACTTCCCCATTCTGTGGTCTGGAACAGGAGAACAGCAGGCAATCTGTTTGGTCAGGCACTTGCTTTCTTGAGTTGCTTCACTCCTCTCAGAGGAAGTTGTAACCCTGCTGTCTCAAACCCAGGTATCAGTGTGGGGAGGAGTGTTTGTGTGTTTTACACCACAAAGAGCCTCCTTGCTTGGACAGTCAGGAAAGGATGCCCGTTGTGTTTCTCCAGACTGGAGCCACGGAGCTTAGAAGGGATTGAAATGTGTTCCATCCCTCTGGTCCTTACCTTACCTCTCACTGCAGTAGATGCTCAACCAGTGTTGGGGGTTAGCAACAACTTCAGTTCCCAGAATCCAGCCAAGACCTTGTCTTGAAGAACAGCCATAAATTTTAAACAACCATTTTAGTCTCCTCAGCTGATGCTCCACCCTTTCTCCATGTTTCTGTACAGAGCCAGGGACAGTTGTAGATAGTAGATGGCCTGAATCACTGGAACTAAAACATCAGCAGACACACTGTCTTAATCTGAATGGACTAATCAATTAATGTAAATTAATGTAAGCAGATAGTCAAAACAAGTAATAAGAAAGTAACAGGAACTGCCTATCTGAGCCCAGTTAGTGGCTCTGAAATGCTTTTGCAAGTCTGAGTCGTGCACAGGGTGCAGACACTAGAGATTCTGTAGGTAGCAAGAGGACACTGTCTCTGACAGCTTGTCAGTGGGTGACTACCCAGAGGTCTTTCTGCATGCACCCTGCTGAGACCTGCCTGCCTCTCTTCTTGGTTCTGGGCAAGCTCAAACACCTCTTCCTGCCTCAGCTGGGAATTGCTTCTCTCCAGAGCTTCTGCATCTCTGTGGAAGCACATTGTCACGTGCTGTCACCTCTGCATGCCTTCTCTTCCCAACGTGCCACTGGAGTTAAGGCTTAGATGCTCCTCAGCACGTGATCTTCTCAAGCAAATCCACTGGTGAGCTCTGCAGGGACAGGACACGCACGCAGAGATGAGAAAGTGAAGGAGAAGGAGGAAACCTTTTCTTGCACCATGGTCATTTCAACTTTGAAAACAACTTCTGAGTCTTAGTCTCTGGGGAATGGAGCCAATTAAACTGCAGTTTGGAAAACCTATGAGGCAAACCCTCCTTTCAATGGAAGTCCTTTTCTGAGTGACATGAGCTGAGTGGAGGAAGACTAAACAGACAGGAGCAGCAGCAAGTTGCTTCTAACTGAATAACTGCAGTATTTAATATTCTGCTGCACTGACAGTGAGAGGTAAGCATTTTTTTTCAGAAGCAAATACACTGAGACTAGAGAAAACTCTAATTTCTACTTTTGCAATCAGATGCAGCAACACTTCTGAGCCTCTCTCCCTCCAACCCCCTCCTCCCCCCCAATTACCTAAAAGACACTGTAGCAGAATTCAGAAAGATGCAGTCAGTCTGCACCTTTTTGCTTGGAAAAGAATAACAGATATAGTTAGCACTCCCAGTATGATGTTCCTTTAGGAGTACACCTCTCCAATCAGCTAACATTCACCCAAGCACTTTCAAACACAGAAAAGACCCTGTTGATGAAAATAACTGCTTGTTGCTTGTATTGCTGCTTAAAAACTGTACCTGCAGAGCTGCCCAGAAAGGCTTCCTGCTGTGACTTACAGGCTACCTTGTATAGGTCCTTTTATTTCACCTGCTGAACTCTGCACTGAGCCAAGTGACTTGAACTGTGTAGTTGCTGCTATTCATACTCATACCAGTGCAGGGCTAGAGCCTGCCTTCCACTGTCTGATTTGCAGACCACCAAAGGCTGAGAATCAACCTCCTCCCTGGTCTCCGTGGTTAAATGTGCCAACCTGAACGTGGCTGGAGCCTCTGCCGAGCTGTAGGTTTTGGCATCTGTTTTGTCTCAAGATACAAGAGACCTTTTGGTGCTTTCCCCAATACGAGGAATCAACAAATCATATTTCAACCTCCCACCGGCTGTAGCCCAGGAACAGGCACACCTTGCTTCCCACCATGACCCAGTACAAATTGTTGTGCCATCACATTTTGTCAGCAGAGCAATTATACTCCTTTGCAGACTGCTGATGGAAACACAGAGCACTGTTGGCCTCCTAGGACCGTTTGCAAACCCCACTAGAAAAAAAAACCCCAGTTGGATGACAATTCCCCACTGACAGGCAGTGTTTGAGCTGTCAGTTCCGCACTCGGAAAGCCACTTACAGGTGCTTCAGTGGTACTGCAAACTGCTGGTTTCTTTGTGCTGCTTACTGCCATCCCCTGTGATTGCTGGTGGATCTCAGGAAATCAGTGATGTGGGGTCATTGTAGTGGGAACAGAAATTAGACTTGAGCTTTTGAGACAGGCAGTGGCGGGAGCAGGGGAAGGACTACAGACTAACTTCTAATTCAGCATAGAAATGTCTGCTTGTCCCCAGACACTGCCCACCCTATCCTCATACGGTGCTTCTTTTGCCAGTCCCATCTCTACCCAGCCACTCTAAAACCCCACTGCCCCAGTAGCCTGGCACCTTGCACTTTCCTCTTCTCCCTAGATCTGACTTAGAAAAAAGCTCCCCATTTTGTGAGCTGCCTCACCGAGTGCTCACTGTGCTAAACCTACAGACTGTGAAACAGCACTGAGAGTGCTCTGCCAGCTCAGTCACCACCCAGCCATGTCATGGCAGTGGCTGACTTCCAGTAGCCTTACACAACCAACATACAGGGTCTTGACATGTAATAGCAAATGGTGAGCTCAGAGGAACTGAGCTGAGCTGAGTGGATACCAAAGAGGGAAACCCACCTTCGGTATGAGTCTGTCTGAGTCAAACCCTGCTTGTGACTAGCTCTGATGTACTGTACACCTGCACACAGTGATTGACAAACTCCTTTTCTGCATCTCTTGGTCTATCAAACCCATCAAGTACATCAGACTGCAACCTCGTCTTTCAGAGCTCCTGAGTTTAGCTCAATTCCTTCATTACCTCATTTTCTTGCCTTTCTCTATTGATGAGAGCAGTCCAATTTGTCTGATTCTGCAGCCAGCACCTTTGACTTTCCTATTGCAAACTTTCCTTTTGACTCTACCCTGCTTCACCCTTGTGCATTAAATGCTCTCGTGTGATCCTAAGTCAGTGCTTCTCTGGGAGATGAGTGGTGCATGTGAGCTTTTCTGTGCTGATGTATCCTGCCGACTTGCTCTTTTGCCACCACACCTCTCATTCATTTGGCCTGCTCACCTCTCACAACTTTTTTTTGCACCTCTCCACCCTCTGGAGATGGCTCTGCTGCCAAACAGGCACACCATTGGTGATCCAGCCTCTGGGGAAAACCGTAACACAAAGCCTGTGTAACAGGAATATCATCTTGGAGTGCACTGTTTATCTGTGGCACCTTTCCCCAGATCTCCCTTAATGAAGGAGCTCGTATTTCATTGACAACCATTTGCTGAAGATCACAAGCTTCACCCTCACACTGGTAAATCATAAAACAAAGAAGTAATTCAAATGGCTTACAGCCAGCCTGCTGCCAGATCAAGGGCTTTATTCTGAACTGAGTTAAAATTCCTCGTGGTGCCAACACCATGAAAGGTACTCGGTTTATTAACATGAAAAGAACCGTTTCTATTCCAGTCTATCTCACTATCCTGGGAAGGGAATTCAGGCAGTCTGCTCTATTACATTTGATGGCTGATATTAAACTTGTCAGACCCTGTTGTAAATTCAGATGCATTTAGCAAAACTCAGATATTAAAGAAGGCCTGACATTGTCAAATTTCTAAATGTCACATTTGATTTGCTGAGCAGGATGAGGAAGATCCCTTTTCTCCAGTGCTCCCCAGTGCCCTGCTCTGGCTGAAATCAGATGACTTCAGGGATGGGCCCTAACAAGGACAGCTATCAGAAACAAGAGGTCAGTCAGTCACACATACCTGAATTTACAAAGACTGGCATGTTTATGGTGTTACTGGTGCTGGAAAGACTTAATTGATGCTTTGTTTGAAAGATAAGTTTAAACATTAACGAATACCCACAGGGATAATAGGACTTTCCTCTCTTTTTCAGGGCTTCCTACCTGCTGAGGGGAGGTATTTGTCCTCATTTACCAGGCTGGGTTTGAAGTCTGCAATGCAACTCTCCTCAAGGCATAAAGCCTCTTCCTCTCTTTATCCTCTGCTCACCTGGAGTTTCTGCATCTCTTCTTCATGCATCCCATTCCCAGAAACAGCTTCCTCATACATCTTCATCCACATCATTCTTGGAAACATAACATCTGCTGAGTCCAGGGGGAGCTTTGGGCCTAAGTGGAATGAAATATTCCTTCCCACGTGAGCCACAGCAGACAGAAATGTGGCACAATCAGCAGCAGTGACCAAGCAGCCATGCTTGGACAGCCAGAAACATCTGTAGGGATGCAGGGAAAGAAAAGCAGAGTCACAAATCCAAGAGCGAGAGCTCTTTTAGAGAATAAATGCCTAAAGCTCACCTCACCACCAAATGAGTTTTGTCTTGCTTCCACAGAGAGTGCTGAGGCCAGTGGGTTTTAATGGGTGTTTAAAGGCTAAATTGGGGGAGCAACAGCCCACCGCATCTGAGCACACTGTGTACTGCTTTCAGGGCTCCATACTTGCAGGCTAATCATTGCAAGCCCAGTTCCCACTGGGAGCACACATCTACCCAGCAGGACTGCTGTACTGGCTCCTGAAACAGAAGCCAGGGTACAAGCAAATCTGCTGCCAACACAGAGAGCATAATTGGAAACCCTCAGCCTAGCTGCTCGCTCATTAATAAGAACAGATTCATAATGTACCTGGCTCCTTCCACCTGCTCCTAGTCTATAATTAGCAACTTGTGCGTAGGTGGCAGCACCGGTAAATTACTTCCAGTCTTCGGTGACAGTAACTCCTGTCTGCGAGAAGGATGTGACAAAGGCACAAGGAATAGGGATAAATGGCTACAATAATGCAGAAAGCCATTAGCACTTAAACAGCAACAATAACCCTTCGCGTGTCAGCACTCGCTCTGCCTTCATTTGTAGGAGTCTCTGTTGCCTTGTTGGAATTACGGACAGATGTTAGCAGCTGGGAAAGGCAGGCTCCTTTTACACAAGTAGCACCACCGTTGAGGTTTTACCCTCTGAGTCCTTGGAAAAAAAAAAAAAAAAGCCTGAAAAGTGCTGGTCTGGCCCTGGACCAGGGTGACAAGCTGCACAGACCCATGTCACCTGGCTCAGGGCTGTCGGGCAGCAGTTCACCCCAACCTCACCATCTGAATGGGGTGCTTGAGTCTCCTTGCTCTCTGATCCAATAAAATCACATCACCTGCACCTTTGGGAGTGCATTTCCTGTGATCATTCCTTTCACTGACCCTGCAACGAGGCCTCTTGCCAGAGACAGGAGCATGCGGTGCCTTAGGAGTGCTGCTGGTGATAGCATTAGGCACGCGAGGTCCCACCATAGCACCTGCAGGTCCCACAGATGGAGATGGGACCAAGACTCTTCTTTTGGCCTCAGATCCTGTTGTTACTCACCAGATCCTGCCACCATGGACCTGAGACACGGTCTATTTAGTGACTACACTGGGAATAATCTCTCCCAGCTCTTGAGCAGCTTTCAGTGAGTTGGTGCCCTACCCTACAGAAGTGGAAATGTTCATAGACTTGAGAACACTCATTAGAATTCATG
Source organism: Nycticryphes semicollaris (assembly GCA_013400055.1). Classification (NCBI taxonomy): domain Eukaryota; kingdom Metazoa; phylum Chordata; class Aves; order Charadriiformes; family Rostratulidae; genus Nycticryphes; species Nycticryphes semicollaris. Next base: position 625,962 of record VXBJ01003630.1, read on the forward strand.
GGAATTGTCATTAAATCAACACATCCTCAGGTTCTGCAAATCCCTGAATCTGTTGCTGGAAAAAAAAAAAAGTCAAATCTGTCTAGTCTTTTTGATTGCAAATGAATATATTGAAAGCATGCCTCATTCTCTTGGAGAAATCAAAGCCTGTTTGATTGAGGCTTATTTTCACACAATTAACTGATGCAGCTCACATTTTAGACATTTTCAAATTCTTTTTACTTTTCTAGAAAAAAGACATAAATCCTGAAGAAGTGTCTTTCTCCAAAGTCATCTCTCCAGGCTTTCAGGCTCCTACATTTTTTTGCTGCCAAACTTTTGATTAATAAGATGAAAAAGTTGTGTATTTCCTTAGATGACAATAATGGAATGACCTTTCTCCTGTCTTTTCTGACTATAAATGTAGCAATAAAAAAAAGTGTTTTGATGGCAAAGAATTAGATTCAGGTGCTGATAATAGTAAAATACTGTAGATTTATTTTTAAGAAAAATGCCTAAATCATGCTCCCCATTTTTCTTATAACCTCCCAGATATTTCATTACATGGTAAGAATTCTGAAAACCTGTTTTTCCTTTTGGTAGCTGAATTCCTGGTCCTTTTTCTGACTTGTTTCTCTGATGTTTTGTTTTGTGGAGTCTCTTTAGCTGGAACAGTATTTTTGTCTTGCTGTGAAGTATTGCTTGGTGGTCGCCTTTCAGCCCTAGGAAGAATTCTTGTTTGTAATCATTTCAAAAGTTCACAACTAATTTAAAATGTAGGGAATACTTGGAAAGTGCAAAGGACAAGTTCAGATCTTAAAAAAGGAAAGGAAAGGAAGAGGACAGGATGTGACAGAAACACCATTCCGGTGCCATTTGAGAGGTAGCCATTATTAAATAGAAAGTGTAACAACTGATCCAAAGTTTCTGCAACATCACACCTGTAAGGTTTATGCCTGTCAGGAGCACGGAGGGACAATTCTCTGAAATGTTAGAGGGACATGGACACCCAGTACCCCAAACTTGCTCATGAGAAAAATTACTAGAGCCAAACAAATGCAGACAGGAAAAGAGAGGAAGAAAAATAATAGTTCATTTTCTTTATGAAAACATTGGAGCCCAAAATATTTCATTATGACTTACCAGAAACTCCAGCAGAGGAGAAGCTGTACCAGAGAGACCTGTCAGATTAATGCCTGGTGACAAAATGTATGACATGGAAAGAGATGATCAGAACAAATGGGTATAGTCACAGACATCAACACCAGGGCAGAGTTTTCCACAGGTTCAGGTCAAAATACTCCACGTGTGCTCACTCATCAGAGCTGATAAAAGTAAATTTAGGGAGTGCCTGCAGGCTCCTTGTCCCTTAAATAACACATTTTCTGCCACCCATCTTTAAGGGGACTTCTGCTTTAGGTAATTTTCTGGCATTAAAAAAGAACTAGTTACAGATGCTCCTACTCCCAACCAATGCTGCTCACTGGGGACTTCCCACTGTCACACCATCAAACACTACAAATGGTTAGAGTGGACGGGTAAAAAATCAGCCCGTGATGCACAGCCCTTCAGCCCAGCCCGAAGAGCTGGCCCAAGGGAGCGAACCCACCTGAGAAGGGGCCTGCTCTCCAGGACTTGGCTGCATTTTACAGTTAGTCAATCACGAACATACAAAACAAAAAGTCAATCTGGGTTTATAGGATGTTTTTTTAATCAATGTAAATTTTAATTCACTTTAATTTATCTTCTGATTACACAAATCTATATTAATTTAACTCAACTGATTAGACCACCAGGCTGTGGCACTGTTAAGCTCTCCAGCAGCTGGAAGTCTTCTCAGACCTCTGAATGCCAGTTGCTTTGAAGCTGGGCCTTCAAGCCCCTAAGATCTAACTCTTTGATGGGCAAGAAGTCCCTGTGCTGTGTTTCTCCCAGTGCTACACACCAGTGTTATCTGCTCCCCTGGCAACTGGGCAGCACTGGGGCTGGCACTCAAAGCTAAACACACGTTTAAATGCATGATGGATTTAAGGTGCATTTTGTCTCCTTTCATTTAAGCCTTCCTGCTGTGTACTCCTGAAAGCAATGCATGTTCATTCAGTGAGGTAGAACATAATCCAAGCAGACATCACTAAGGACACAACGCTAAAGAGCAACCTCTGAAAAGCCCATCTGCACTTACCTGGTGAAGTGGATTGGATTTTCCATACATTGGTATTAACCACTATTTTACTCAATATAACTTTAATTACCTCACTGATACACAATAATCTCGTTTTCTGCCAGATCATGCTGAAAACAAGTTCAATTTTTAACAACTGTAACAATGTACTTTTTATCCAAAGAGGTGGCAGGCACACAGCAGCGGTGCTTTCTCTCCTTACATTATTCTTGTGGTCTTTTCCACAAATGCCTGGGTGTCTCTTAGGTATTTCTTTTTAATCATCCACTCTCATTACATGTAGTGTTTGCTCCTTTTTCATTTTATAGCACAAAGGCAGAAAGATGGCAATTAAAATTCAATAATGGTGCAGTGCTTAGACACTCATTAAGTAGTCATTAGGTAGTCTGGAGACTCATTGTCTTCATGAGAGCTCGTTTTCTCACTCTTGGTGAATCTCCTCACCACAGTATTAGCTCAAAACAGCCAGGGAGATGTGAAAGTGACTCCAGATGGGTTCATGAGCCTCCTGGCCCAGGCACAAATGCTTCTATTGCTTCCTGGATACCCACTGCCTTGGATGCAGCAAACCTCTGGGGCTCCTCCAGCAGCACTGTCCAGGGCTGCCCCCTGCTCCTGACTGGGACTGATGCACCCTAGCAGTGATTCCTGTTCTCCCCAGGTGATAAAAGGACCACTTCAATTCCCTGGCTTGTGCTGGCTTGATTAACACCCTCTCCCAGAAATGCAGCCCCCAGTTGCTTGTAGAAGGACGTGCTTCTCAGCATGAGTAACTGGCAAAATCGGGCCTCTAGGGAGTCAGGAGCATTCGCTGTCATCATCAAGGAGCCAAGCTCCTGCCAAAAAGAGCATTCAAAACAAGCAAGCATCTTTTGGAGGTGGGAAAAAAAAACCCCTCACTGGCAGAGATAGGATGGCAAGAGTACACCACTGATTGTCAGATGCATAAAGGCATCAATAAAATAATGTTCACACTCAAAAACTGTCTTACAGAAAGAGAGATGCAGCCTCTCTTGATTACAAGGATTGCCTCTGGACAATAAATGACAGCATCTGTTCTCCAAACTGAACGTTTTGAGTTTGCTTTGCTTTCTGTCCTTGAGAAGGCAGGGAGGAGAGAGAACAAAAGACAACTGAGACAGTTCAATTTAGGAAGGCTCCACAGCAGCTTTAAGGAGCAGCTCACTGAGAGCACAGGGAGCAAACCCCAATGCATTATTTAAGACTACCCTGACACTGCTGATACTTTACAGATAGAGATCAATATACTGGCCTCTGCCAGAAAAAAGATGCTTTGATACAAAAAAAAATTAAAATAGAATTCAGATTAGAGTTGCTGAGGGGAAATACTACAGCCCAAAGGAATACTGCGTGCCCTGGTAGAGTAAGACAGTCCCCTGAGGGCTCAGCAGATAGCAATGGGTGAAGAACACCACAGATTCCCAGCTTGTTCGTTGTAAGTCTCTGGCACAGAACCAGTTCACTAGTAGTCCATCACCTGCACACTTGCTTCACTTGCTTGCACAGCCAGAGAGCCGTATTTAATGACATAATGGGCTTCTGTACTCAGCTCTGCATTCTGCATTCATTTCACCTCTCACAAACCAGTGCACTGTTCTTCATGCCTTGTCTTCCCCCAACACCTCAAGTGCCCACTGACCGCCTGGCTCCTCAGGTGAGGAGCAAGAGGATCACTCCACTGTGTAGGGCTGCCTGTTGCATCGTGCTACAGTGCTCAGGCTGCCTGTCTGAGCCATCCTCCCTTCCTCTGCCCCGCTCGGTACTTCAGCCGGGAGCTCTCTAAGGTCCTGAGGACTTGCCTTGGGGCTGTTCTGTAGTGTCTGATGCAGTATCTGATCCTGATTTTGGGAGCTTTTCCCCTCAAGGTGCATTCAGCCGTGCATTTACCTGTTTGTAAGCATTTTTCTGAGCAGTTGGCAGCACTTCATTTATCAAGAGAGAAAAAGTACTCTTGAAGGTCTGGTGATGTGCTGTGCATAAGGCAATATACATACCTATGTCTATATATGTGTGTATGTATAGATAGATGATAAATAACTAGACAATTCATGACAGATTCAGTTAATTTCTCTGCATTGATATATACACAGAGGTAAAACATTCTCAGGCTCACTAACACGGACTGCAGATTCTAAATGCGAAAATATATTGACACACAGGACAGTTGCTTTGTAGAAAGGAGTAACCTTCTCCCCTTCCAATTGCCATTTTTCTTTGGAAGTGTTACTTCTTTTTCTTTGCACGCCATGGCCTCTGTACTTTGATAAAAGCTACCCAGGTACTAATGAAGATGACAAAACTGAGCCCATTTTATCTGTGGGATGACAGTCGCAGTGTGTGTCTCTGGCACGTTGCAAAACATTGGGAATCCCTGGCCAGGTGTCATCTGGTGGAATGGATAATACATTTAAACCAGCTGGCTACAGGTCTGCTTTCCTCAACTGATCTTTCAGCTGGGAAGTTTATTGCCATGACCTTGTTTCTGCTTCCTGACCTGACAGGGTAGTGACCGTGTGAGAATACTGAGAATCAAGTGGCTGTAGGTAACCATTTGTGAACAAGCCAAGACAAAAACCTGCCTGGAGAGATAACATGGCAAATTATCTGTAAATAAGGATTTACATTCTTGTTTGCTGTGACAAATCAAATTGGTCTGCCTCCTAATCCAGCTGTGGATGAGACACTGACAGCTCTGCTTCTTATCAAAAACCTCAAATGTTCTTTTTACCTTTATAGTTCAAGCACCTTTTTACTAGGCTCAAGGCCTCAATGCATCAAGTAATTACTCACCTCACTTCTTTTGTTGGCAATATCTCTACAACAAGTAACACTGCATCTAGTGCTTTTAAGAGAGTCAGTAAAAAAGCAGCAAGGCTCTCTGACACTTGTGAAGGTTTTTGGTACAAATATGCAAGTCAAATGGGACCTTTTATGAAGCCCTATCCACATCAATCTGATGTCTTTACGTTTATTTCCTCACATTTACTTCCAGCAGCTCTGCTGCTTTTTTATTGCTGAAGATCCAGGATACTAACAATCCTCCTCTTTCCTGTCTACTAATGACCATCAGCGCTGGGATTTTACTGGAAATGAACCTCCTATATAAAAGACAGGGACTCAGTCTTTTCTTCATCTTAAGCTCTTTTTCCCCTGCAAGCAGAACAGATCTGAAAAATAAAATTCATGTTATACAAGATCTAATCTTTTAAGATTTTTGTTTTCTTTTATGGCAATTCATTCTATTTGTCTAACAGATAATGTAATGAATTTGATCTGTTCCTCTCCTTCCATCAAGGCTTTATTAGGTTAGAAAAGGACTTTGCACTTCTCTCTGTAGATTGACATGTTTGTGGAAGAGTAAGGCCTGTTAAAAGCCTGACTGGATTTGACCATTGCTTAATGGACTTTATGTTACAGTGACTTTTTTGTCATCTCCTGCTTTCTTCAGGCTTTTTGCATTTCTTAAGGACTTACTGATCTCTAAGGATTCGGTATCATACCTTTTTCATTAATTCAAAATTTACTACTTTCTTTTTATACTAAATTTGATGACAGAAAGATCATTAGTCTGATAAGCACACATGGAGATTAGCAGTATGCCATCTTGATAACCCTGTTACCCTTAGTACCTCTCCTGCTGCACCAAACATAGGTTCACTAAGCTCAGCAGAGACAGTCTGTCTGGCACTTCCACACCAGCCTCTCTACCCCAGGGTGTGTAAGCTGTTCTCTGTCACAATTTTTGATTCGTGTGTCTATATATGGTTTTATAAAACCTTCATGAATCTATTTAGTTTGAAGTAGTCAGGATCAGTGGATGCTCTTAAAATTTTTAGCTGGTGGCGACCTCAAGAGAAGAATTGATAGAAGATTTGTGTTTATGCACCCATGTATAACGCAGCAAAGGTTTATGGTAACAATATAACACAAAACAAGAACAGCATAAGATATACATTATCAAGATAATACTAACATGATGAGACTATTTAGTTGTTATATGTTGGAAAACAAAAGAAAAAGTCAATTGTCTGGAAAAAGACCATGTAACTTTTCACCCACATGCCTGTCCCTGCAAGTCTGGGGACAGCACAGAAAATCCCCACTTGCTGTGGGGGGCTACTTACGATGCAGCTGCTGAAGTGCAGGAGGACGCTTGGAGGTCTTTAAACACCTGTAAAACCGAACCAAACCCCATCTTTTTTCGAATCTAAGAAACAGGCTTTAACAATCTGTAGAATGGAGTTGAACTCCTGATGCCTGTCCTCCCCTGGGGTACAAAAAGGAGAATGACAGAAGACAAATTCACTGCATTTTATCATGTTCTTGTGGGGATTGATCTCTTTGTCTCTAAAATAAGAGCTGGCCCTGGTCTGAATGATGCAATTTCAAACCTAGCAATTTGCTGGGAATTTTGGAAGGGATGAGATTTGCAAAAGATAGGGTTTTATTGAGAGTAGACACAAAGGCATATAATGCAACCTAACACTTTTCTGAAGTCACCTCTCAACAGAAACAGTGATGTAAGAATTTCTGTCAATTCCATGGGATTTGTCTCTGTGCTTTCTACTATAGTTCAAAGACAAAAACTGTCCTGATGAGTATAATATGTATATCACATTGCCTAATTGTGGTATGATTGATGGAAAAAGCAAAACCAAAGCATAGTTCAAAGCAGATAACCAGAAAAAGTGGTAACCTCCAGGTCCCTCAAATGGCTTGAGGTTCACATCCTGCAGAGAGAAGAAAGCAACTGAAGTAACTGTAAAAGGCGCTGTGATTCCTGTTCTGTGTGCAACAAGCAAAAGTTCTGTTCCTCAGAGAGCAACCATTTCCCCAAGGGTAATCTCTATGGCTAATCCATGTCTTCCAGGCTTTAAAGGTTGCAGTTTAATGATCTCCCTAGAGCTTGAATGCCTTAGAGAGCTTGACCCATTCCTATGAGGCTCTATTTTTCTTGCATGCTGCAGGAAGAAAGTCTGATGAGGGGTTCCTCATTAATAAAAAGGAAGTGATTGCTTACAGAGGCTGTTTATGAAGTTTTTGTGATAAATTACTCTGACTCACAGCCAGAGGTAAGTGCAGTAGTCAAGATTACCTCCCTCTGACATGACTCTCACTAAATGTTAGTTATTTATTGTTTCCTTTGTCAATTTTTTAGTCCCTGCAATATCCAATAACTCCTGGCACTTCTGTCTTTAAATGTTTTTCAATGAAGTCATGTGCAAAAAATATGGAAGCAAGTGCACAGACACAACATTGAGAAGGATTGGGAGTTTAAGTATAAGAAGAAGTAACAGGAAAGAGACTGAAACCTGACTGAGAATCTGTGCTTCAAAACTGCTCCTCCACCTATGGGATCCGAACCACCACACAGAAGGAAAAAATATGCTTCCCTACTTCAGTGAACATCAGAGCGGATTTTAGCCTCCCGTTTGCAACACTGCATTCTGAATAAAAGCTGAAATCAGACGTGCCAGATTCTCCAATTACGTTGAGATGGAAGTATAATGTCACATCTTTTGTAGCTGGGCACGTTCTTTGCTTCCCCAGTTTGCACTGTTGCTGAGAGAGATTAAGATGACTCTCCTTTCCTTTCCCTATGAGTCTCTTAAAGCATGTCACAAAGATAGATCGGTAGTACTGCTTAATTTACTATCAATACCAGTATCCTTAGCTGTAAATAACTCATCTCAGGTAAAATAGCAAAGTTTTTTTATATTCATATTACAAATTTCTTTCCATTTATTTAATTCAGTCCCTGAGTCATTTAAGAGTGGTGGCACAAACCCAAGAAACATAAGGATTATGATAACGACTCGCTTAAAATTCATTTGGTCCACAATTCATTTGAGATTCCTCTATAGATTGTACAACATTTTTACCCTTTAGTGTTTTACACAGATGGATGAAGGACCTCAGAATGCAGAATAAAGAAGGAAGAGGTAGAAGGAAAACGTCAAGTATATAATCAGAGCATGATATGCAGTTTAAATCAGCAAAAGTGTGATGCATATGAAGAAGGGAGCATGAACTCTAAGAAAAAAAAATAACGGTAACCCATGTGCAAACCAAAAAACCTCCCGTTTATTGTTGCAGCTGTGTACAATGAATTAAATCCAAAACTCTCAGAAGCTGCAATAGGGACTCCTAGCTCACACAGTCAGCTATAGCTCAGATAGAATCATAGACATCTCTGTCTCTAAACATACAAGTGTATGGTCAGACATCCTCTGCCTCTATGCATATACTTACCTATCTCTAGGTCTGTGAGCGTGCATGTATGTGCATATAAATATGTACATGCATTTCATAGTTCCTTTGAAAGTCACGCAGATTAAATGCAGTCCTTTTGAGCATTGAATAATAACTAACAGTTAGTGGCTGAGAAGCCAGACACATACATGTATATTCAAGGGTAAACCTGCCAAAATACAAAAAATAAGGGCTTAAATGTCACGAGGACCAGTTGGCACAGGAATCACCAGCAGCTGGGGTCTAATCTGGCACCATTTCCCTCAGAGGTAGCTTTGCCAGTGATGCTCTGAGTGCAGGACCGATGCCGGGCCAAGGACAACACGTTTCTTTGTGCCATAAGTGGTGAAAAAAGGGATGCTGGTGACAGTGAATCCTCCACTGTCATAAACATTTGTTGTTCTTCCTGCACCTCTAATCTGTACCATATTTACTGACTCCTCACTGTGGTCTGGAATCTTAAATGGAATTTACTCACATGCCTATGTACTATGTCACCTTCAGTAGTTTCCTCCAAATACCTCCCATACTTGCTCACCAGCCTGAAGAAGGCAGCTCAGCACCTTCACTCCTCGTTGCTATCTCCAGTCCTGTTACTGACGTACACTTTACACCTGAGGATGTGCTTCTGAAGCCTGTAGCTGCTCCTCGAAGTACAGAAGCTGATCCACTTCAAAGCAATCACTTGCTCTAGAGACCAGTTTCTCCAGACATCTCCTGATCTCCTCCTCACTGGCATTCTGCTGCCTCGCTTGCTTGAGACAGCTGTAGACAGCCTCAAATACCTCCGCCCCCAGCTTCCCAATGGCAGATCTGGGGAAAAATATTACATAAAGGTCAGTGAAAGCTAATTCACATTATATATTAATACAAACAATAACTAGTACTGATTTTTTTAAAATGTTGCAGTTACCTTTAATTAAAATATCATGAAGCACCTTATTTGTCTGTCAGTACAAGGAACAAAAGTTTCCTGGGGAAGTTCTCTCTGAGTGTTTCTTACACAAAGAGCCCAGGAATGAAAACCTGGCCATAGTAAAGCCATGGGAAGCGAGGCCATCACTGTTGTTACAAACCAAGATTCCTTTTCATGCCCAATCTAACATACCATTTTATCTACAGGAAGCCCAGTACACACACCTGTATTACCACATCTGGATCTCATTATAACCAAAAGGAGCAACCCCTGTCAGCCCTACACCAGTGGCATTTTATGTGAGCAAACACATTTCAGGATTTGTTGCTTTATTTTAGCTTCTATCAAGTAACAAGGAAACCCTTGTGCAAGCTCAGCATGAGCTACCTGACAATTTTTCCTTTTCCTACAGCACTCGCCTTTTATCAGAAGACAGAGCTGTAATTCAGTGACAAAGAATACACTCACAGGATCTTAATTGATTTATAAGGACGATCCATTCGCAAACTACAAGGCAACAAACAGAAATTATTTTTCTAGGGACAAATATCTTTAAATTCCTTTTCACAAGCCACAGGTAACAAAATTTTCTACTGTGATATGTTCATAATATTTATGATGAAAATATTGGCATGATCTTCCTTCAGTGTATCAGAAACTATCTGCCTGCTCAGCACAGCTCTGCCACAGGAACTGTGTTGTGTTCTGTATTTTATATGTCAGAGCAGTTGATATTTGATTGTCTTTAGCTTCACACTTGCACATTTCAGGAGTAACCATGCCCTTCACTTAGTCAGCAACTGAGCTGGACTAACTGGATCACCTTGTGGGATTTGCATTAAAATATGTCTTATTTTGGTTAGGTAAAGTTGTGCTAAGCAGGCTTTCCTCTCACTAGGATTTTGCCAAGATTTCAATAGTATTTGGGGTTTTGTTTGTTTGTTTGGGGTTTTTGGAGGGGTGAGATTTTGTTTCCATCCATCAATCCATCGTGGCATGAAGATGCCTTCAATAAACTTGAACATGTTTTCTGTGACAAATAATTGTTCTTACATACTAAAGCAAACTCATGGTATCTTGAGATTCTAATGCTTTCATATATTTCTCAAACATTACACATATTGTGTCTCTAGCACATTAAAACATTTGATGTCTTAACACTTTGCTTGGTGGTAATTCTTTTAGACAAAAAGGAGGTATTAGGAAGTGAACTGTATGGTATTCCAGATTTTCAGTCTGAGTATCTGTGCTCACATTCCCTTTTCACTGAGTCTCTGTCACTCACTTTTTACAAATTTAGACCACAGTAAACCAAGAGGATGGTCCCCAGAGTTGTCCCAGGATGGGAACTGCCTCAGGTATCACCCCAACAGCAAGCTGCCTGCTACTTACAAAGGAGCTGCTGGTGGCCCTGGGCTCATGCTGCCCACAGGTGGGTTCCAGCCAGTGCCTGGGGCAGAGGCGGGCAGGGACATGCTCAGCTTCTAGCCACACTGGGGGTCACCCTTTCTGAGCTGTAAAGGAGCAGAGAAAGGGATGGGAGTTGTCTCCTGGTGCCAGCATTATGGCTTAGCACTCTAATACTCTCCCAGTGGATTCAGCACGAGTGTGCACAAGACTTCCCAAATGCAGTTTAAATGGTTAAACCTGCACATTGCCACCCAACACCACCTCATACTCCAGTTGTACTTCTTTTGCTCATTTTGTACTGATTTTGCTACATGTCTAACACCAGATCAATGCTAACAGTTCTAACCCAGTTCACATAAAGGAGTAGCTGCTTTTCATCTGTGGTCATCCTGTTACTGCAGAGGAATAACATCGTTACAGTGAGACTGCAGCCAGTAGCACTTCCACATTATGCAAATTACTTTATTCTTAGAAAACTCTTTCAAAGAATTTTAGTTTATTGTTTCTTAAACTTCATTTGGTATGAAAACACAGTTTCCTCAGTAATGCAGAGCCACTTCATTAGCATAGAAGAGACTTATGAAAAGCCCTGTTGTTATATATAATGTGCATATATATATATACACACATATATCTACTGCTGCTAAAAAAGGACAATACACCTGACATGGTACTTTTGCCTGAAGGATATCCTAGATGACTGCTCTGATCTCACAAGGGGGAAACACTTCTCACATCAAGCCTGCTCTCTGCTTTTCTGCAGCTCAGTCGTGCCCAGCTGTGACCCCCCCTTGGCCACACGTTACCCCTCCTGCTGGCTCCTGACACAGAGGCAGACCAGGAACGTGGGGAAGAGAAAGCCAAGACCCAGGATCAAAAGCCCCAGGGCCAAGCTAGAATCTCTGCAAGTCCAGACCTGACCCAGGCCTGCTTCCTGTAACTAGAACTTAGGGAAAACTGGAACTCCTGGAAGTGATTAATTCTCAGACACTGGAAGCCTAGGGATTAGCACAGAAAGCTAAATAAGGATTTGTATGGCAAATAATGAATATTTCTTCACAAAACTTCATCAGAAGTATCACAATATTTCTCTCCAATGGTTAAAAAATCAATACATAAAAAACTATTTTGAAATCACTGCTACTTCATTGATGCCTTTACTGACTCCTCTCTCCCTCTTAGACAAGTATGCTTAATCTTTTGTCAGTCCTGTCTATTTAAAGGTGAAAAATTAAGCAAACACGTATCTCAGGAGTACTGCTTCTGCTAATAAATGTGACCTGAAGACTTCAATCTTTTCAGTTCAGCTTGGCAGAGAATGCAAATCAGCTAATCTCTATAATATCTGATATAATAGAATTAGGGAAAAAGTGATACTGTGTTGAAAATTGAGGGGTAGGTAACAAAAATTATAACCTGCTTTTACAAAAGAAGACACCAGTCTCTATTTCGACTTGAGCGCTGCATTAATGTGAGCCTGCTACCACATCCTACATTTTCTGTGACACAGGCAGAAAGGTGGGATCTCTAAGACAGTAAATGTCAAACAGACATTAACTGAGTGAGTCTATCATCCTTATGGAGGGAGGGCAAAGGTGGCTTCCTACAAAGCGAGGTTTGCCCATTATAGTTCCTATCCTGTGCTAGGCAATATTGTTCCATCCCTGTGAGGTCCTACAGAGGCACAAGTATGGATTTTGTACTGCCCTTCTGTTTATAGTTATTTTCTATTTCACACGGGATCTAGGACACCTGCATTTACAGTTTTAAATGGTTAAAATCCTTACCACCAAATGTGCTGAGAGAAGAAGTACAGAGCTCCCATTTGGCCGTGTTCTCTGGTTTACTGGCGGTTACTCTCACTGTGCTGTCTTACAGCTCACTCACCTACAAACTCACCATTTCCCTCCCAGAAATGAGCCACCAGCCCTTTCTCAGCCAAGTTAATGGGATAAAGACAGATACCAGATATCTGGGATTTCATTACTCTGACAAGCTTTGTGGACCAGAACCCATCCCACACTGCCCTAAATTGTTTTTCACTATGAAATCATAGGAGTTACATCAGTCTCTACTAACCAAGGGGCTGACCTAGGGTGATACACATTAACATGCTGAAATGTGCTATCTCAGATTGTTCTTTATTTTGTTTCACTGTGTTACAAAGGCTTAGATATAGGGAAGGATTCGTTGCTGGCATTTGAGCACTGTTTCCCAACTTAGCAGCATCTTGTTCATACAATGAAATTCACAGCTCTGTGGCTGAATGCTGTTCTCCCTGTACAATGCAGTCACCCAAAAAAGGCATCCACCCAACACAACAGCCCATAACAACTGAAAGAAGGCATATCCTAAATCTGACACTCATCTGGCTTTAGTAATGTTGGGAATGATGACTGGCAGCAATTAAGCGTGACCACAGAGCTAAACAGTTGTCCCCTTTTATCCTAGAGTCCCTGGTTAAAGCATTCACCCAAACAGTTCGAAACCTGGGGGTAGGAGGAGATTCAAGCCCACACGTCCCAGAGCAGTACCATAATCACCTCTCAGGTTGGGGAACAAAGGACTCTCCTTCACCTTCATTCTGATTTGTATGAAAGCAGATGTATTTGGCCAGAAGAGAACAAGCAATGATGGAAATTAACTCTGGACAGATTGAGGACCAAGGACAACACTGGAAGTATGTGCAAATATTATTTTTATGAAAGAGTCTCTGGCTAAAATAGTATGAGAAGTCATTGGGAGTCCTTCAGTCATTGGGACCGAAATCCAGGTTGCCACATGGAAGTGAGTACCCTCCCTGCAAACTACAAGAGATGGAACAGCGAGCCCAGCTTTCCTCACTCCTTCCCAGTGTGCCAGACAGAGGAGGCACAGGGCTGGGGACCTCCAGAGCCTGGAAGCATGCTCTGACCACTAGCATACTGGCTGGACAGCAGATATTGCCAGACAGAGATCGCCCACACTGTCATCCATGGAAGCTGTAGTTTGAAATAAAATACCTCTTGCTGCCAGCTTTTGTGCAACACACAATCCATGCCTGGAGAAAATTAACTGGAACAAGCCCCAAAGGCAATAGAAGGAGACAAGATTTCCGATTTGTGGGTAATGATGGGGTTTGGGCATGAGACAGAGACTTGGTTCTGTCAAAGGTAAGCTGCTTCTGAGAAGCAGTGCGAGTATCAGCACATCATAGGCACTTACTGCTTTGACTCACAGCCAGCGTGAGAGGGGAGCTACACAGGAGCCTTGAGAACTGCAATTTTATACTCAGGGTGTCTAAAAATATTCCAAGTCATTGAGTGGATCTGGGCCCAAATGAATTTATCAGGCTATCTGGTGATTTGCAGTTGATTTCCTACGCATCAGTGCAAAATTACTAAAATTTGACAATATAATAATGTTGTGTTCTCAACTGGCTGAGGAAGTTGTAAATCTTTCCCTGGGTGAACAAAGAATTTTCTATTATCCTGTGGGTCTTTATTTTGATTATTCTGCTACTAGCTACATATTAACATTTCCTTTCTGGTCTGGAGATCAATTACAATCCACCTACCTTTATGCAGCGCTGACAAAAGCCACAAAACAAGATTAATGCTTAAGTTTGCGCTCCTCTGTGGGCGTTAGCAGCTGGGTTAATATCTCTCAACAGCTTGTCATTGCCTGCCTTGAAGGATAACTATGACACAAATCAGCAGCTAAGGAGGTTTGCAGCTTCTCACTTTCAAATGTCATTCAGAATGATAGCGACTATCATTTAAAACCATTCTGCTCTCCCTCATCCACCTCCAAAAGGAAGCGACATTTTTTGGTCACAGAGATTTCACTAGTGTCTCCAGGGATCTGCGGTGTGGTCTGTGCTCGGGAGCAAGGAGAGGGTCTGCAGCTGCCCAGTCACCATGCTCTGCACAGGTCACTGCTGAGCAAACCAGACCGATACCATGAAAGTCCCTCTGGATCAGGCCGTAGTAGGTGACAAACACAGGGGTCCTAAGCCAACCACAGAAAATTCAGTTATTTCAAGATACTAATGTTATTCATTACTACCTCAATGTAAACCTTAAAAAAGAAGCTTTCTGCACATGGAATATCCATTCCAGTGGGGATGTATTTATCCTTTCAGATGTAGCCAGGCCACCTACATTCTACATCAAAAAGTATATTCTAAATTAGGAGGCAGATCTGACATGATTAAGGCTCATGGGGCATAAAAGCAAATGCAGGGATCTTTGAAACAGATCAGTTTAACAGACTTCACTAAATTCTGGTCTCTATAACTCCAGGGTAACCCTATGGAGTCCAGCAGTTCTACTTAAGACTCCCATATATCCAACTTTGATTTGTCCCTGAACATGCTATTTCTAAGCATTTGTTTATTAACCTTATATTTCTATTCAAAACAGGGCACAAATGAGCCACTTTGCAGCTAACCAGCAATAACATGAATCTTGGTGAAAATGATTGTTACATCTATCTCTTGAAATCACTCTCCAGAAGAGTCAGAAAATTACACGTCTTTGATCTCACACAAAATATTGTTTTCTAACTGTACCAGAAAATCTTAGAATATCTGTTACAACATCTCATGATTCAGTAAACAAACAGGTTTATCTCAGTTACAACACAAAAGGTCCCTTTCCTCTCAAGTTATCTTCCTGTCATTCAGTATGTTGGCATTACTGACTAGGAATGATTAAAACTTCTCCAAAACTTGAAAGAAAGTGCTCTGGGTTCAAAACTGCATTAGCAGCAAAGCTAATATAAGCTTTTGCTCTGTAAGGACCCTTTGAGCTCTGCGAGGAGAAATGCATTAGAAGTTCCATGATAGCTTTTTTTTTAGGAACTTATTGCTGAAGGTAGGGTAATGCTTTTTTAGTTCTGACATCTGTTTAGTCTTGGGGATGTGAAAAGTATGGCAACATCTATGAAAAGGGCTTATTAAAAAAAATTGATAGAAGTATTATATAAAAGCTAATAAAAGAAAATCTGAATTGTTAATATTAGCCCCTACCTTCACCTTCAAGCCTCAGTGGACTTTGACTTGCACCATATTACTGCTGGATGAAATTTCTTCACTTGAAGACACAATGATAATTTTCATAATTCATCCCTAATTACTTCATAATTTCTGAATTAAAGCACCTTAATTTGATTGCAAACAAAACTCTCTGATGTCCTACTTCAAAGACTGGCAAAATCTAAAGTATATTTAGGACATATTTTCCCATGAGCTAAGCAAGATCTTATTATTAAAAGCTGTAGACACACAGCTGAAGAAATATCAACAATAATATTCTCCATGCATCTCATTTTCTGAGACAAATGAATTTGTAAAATAGTAATTGAAGCTGGCATCTGCTCTTGGAAGAAGCGTGAATTAGAATTTCGAGTTGCTAGTTGAATTCTAGCTACTACTAATTTAGAATACAGGAAATTTTCTTTAGCTTTTCCCACAACAAAATAAGGTCATTTAAATAAAACCTGAATATTACAATTTTAAAGTCTTCCTATGTTATCAAATTTACTGCTGATACTAGAAATGAAAGAGGAAACAAGTTTGCTTATATACAGCTATTCTTCAGGAGGTAAGACAGGTGAAAATGTGTGTGTTTAGTGCCCATGAAGAATTAGCTGAAACACACTTCCCTGGGCTTCAGGCTCTTTACACACATTCTGAGATTTCCTAGCCTTGGAAAAATTATTTTAAACAACATCCTAGTTTTAACAGTGTGGTGGCATACAAAGGATCTTTGAAAAGTCATCAGTTCAACTCATTCAGCATCACCGATCAAGATCAAACAAAAATTCAAGGCCCATTTGAGAGACACCTGATGCCATCTGCTTTGTTTATCAATGCGTTTGGTTTAGACAGATGAGTCTGAAGAGCAGCACAATATACTGCTGCTTCTTGAATGTAAGCAGGGATACAGTAGTTATCTCCAAAACATCAATAACTACATACAGTAAGAGTTTAAGAGTAGGAATATAACTGCAATTTCCTTTGTTTAGCCGTGCAGTAATTCAGAATTAATGTTGATTTCCTTTTACATGGCTTGAGTTTGGGGGGGGGGTTGTCCTCATTTAGGGTCTTGCACCAAAATGACAGTTGCTAACTGTCAATTTGCCTCTCAGAGAAAGGAAAAGATACAGACATGCATTTCAATGAAGCTATCATAATAATACATATTACTATATACATATTTTTGGTCAACCTGAGCATTGTTTTTAGCCACGTTGTATCAAATATTAATACTGGATGTAAACCAAAGCCCTTCTGAGTTACCAATACACCAGTCCCATCAAAAGGCTGCCAATATGGCAAGCACGTCAATGGAGAGATCAATGTAATCTTCTGGTATGGACCTGGACGATTCTTGATAGAAACATCAAAAGCCCCACAGTAATTTACTAACGAAACCTTCAGCTGGGCAGGGGTACTGTACAGCAACAGCAACAGGGGGAGATGAAGCAGCAATCAAGCACTGAGCTAAATAACCATAGAAGGTTATAATAAAAGTAGTAATATTTTTTAAGTAATCCAATAAAAAAAACCACTTTAAACAGTAAAATAAAAACAGCTGATGTGGATCCTGAGGTGCCCAGTTAGGACAAGTACACATGCATATAGATATATATATCTCTACACGTATATACCATAGACACAAATAACTGTTTGTGTAAAGTTTTTTTACATCGAACATTTGGGCTTAGTTCCCACCTATATCCTCTGAAAGGGGCCTGAAGGTAGGTGGATTAAGTCCACAACTTCTTTCAGGTCCTTTTCTATATCTGTAGCCCTGGAAAATGTTCATAGCATAGCACAAAACAGGAGTCAGACCAACTCATGTTCTGGCAGAGTCACACAATGACTACACCACACTGTAGAGAAAGAAAAGCAATTACCAACTATGGACAGAAAATCTGTGATTTACAGAAAGGCTTCTAGGTTTATGCATTCAGGTTCTTCTGGCTCTTCATCAAAACAAAACAACCTTCACAGAGCTATTTATGCATTTAGAGGCAGAGAAAGGTCTAGTCCTTTTACTTTTTTTCCCGAACAATAAACATTTAATACCTAAAAACTTTCAAATTTTTTTCTCAAATCTCTTGCAAAATCAAATAAGACCACATCTACCTGCCTGAAAATATGGCATATAGAAGATTAATAAAGATTTCTATTAACATTTACAGAAACATATCAATGAGAACACAGTACCTAAATAATTTGTTTCGGCTAGTATATACACAGAGATAAAACCCAAGCTTGCTTTGAAACACGACAGAACCAGGAAATTTACCATTAAGTTAAAGCGTGGTTTTGCAAAATTCAGTTCTCGTTGGGATCAAAATTATTTTTCTGCAGAAATAAGTTAATGGAGATACATATCTGAGGTGTTACCTTAAAACTAGGAGCAAGGTTAGGCCTTACAAGTACTAGTATCCTCTGGTTTTGTCCCAATCTTTGGTGATGTCTGGTTAATGTAAAGATAGGACATGCACTAGTGTAAACATAGTACAGTTGGGTTTGGTATCTGCAAACTCTGAAGCCCAACACCTCATGAAAACGAACTGCTCAGCGATCAGATTCACTGCAGAAGGAGACAGACCTGTGAGAGAGCTACCCCCAACGCTGCTGCATCCTCAGAAGTGGTGGCTGCTCCCTTTGGAGTGATGAAAATGCAGTGTTTTGGGTCTGCCAACGTCTCCTTCATGCAAGACAGTCTGCATGTTACTCAAGTCTCTGGTGTTTTACCCCATGATATTCTCTATGAAGTGAACTCTGCACTGCTCACCTTCCACACAGGATGTATGAGATGTATACTTCAATGTCTTACGTATACAAAAGAAAGAAATCTCTATGTGATTATTGGGAAAAACATGGTGAAGGAAAGAAGGAAAAGGACAGCTTTTCCTTAAAAATAAGAGCAGTATTACAGTAGCAAACAGATGAAGACAAAAGCAATAAGGAAAACAGGAAACACTGACAGCCCTGGTAAGGGTTTGGCCACAACAACAAGAGAGGCAGCCTTAACTCTGGCTATGGAAAGGGGAACAGCATGGACAATGGGAAGAAGGTGAATGAAGACCCACAGGAAACACCTGGGGAATTAGACTACCAGCTCCAGTTTGAGCACTGAGGGGGGACTACTATGTCTGCTGCAGAGGACTCAAATGTCCCTGGGCAGTAGCCACTGCTTCACCTTCATTTCTTCTTAGGCAGGAAGAGCATTCCCACCTTCTCAATTGTTGCCTGGGGACAGCAACATCTCACCAACCAGGAATTCACTTCTCCCTGACAGCAGCCAAGAACCAAGCTTCCAGCTTGGTCACATAAAGGCAGGTTCAACTCTCCTTGTGTTCCCAGTTATTTTTACCATATTTTCACTTCACTTGCTTATAAAGCAAACAGCAAAACAAAAATATTTCAGACCTTCAAATCTGGGTCTAGAAGGTAAGTATGCAATTATCTTGAAATAGATTAACAGTAAAAGAAAGGGCAACTCATGAGATAAGATGTTAATGTGTTTCTGTAGGGAGCTCATTCAGCCTTAAACAATTAAGAGATGGCCTTTAAAAATGAGGTGTGAGAAAGGATGTGACAAGAAGGATGGATACATAAGTAATATTTTGGCTTAGCCCATGACAAGCAAAAAGCTACAGTTATGCTGCAAGATGTCTTGGGATCACCAGAGAGGAATTATTACCAGAAAATGGAGTGCTGAGCAGAACAACTCTGGTATGTGGTGAGTGCAAATTTCCTGCTCAAAAACATTTCAGGATCAATACTCTCAAGAAAAATGTCCTCTATTCATCTGCAAAAAGCAACTATAGACAGTGTCAAACTTCCTTACCAAATGCATCTTTTGTCTGTGAGAAGACATCATGCATGTTTACTTCACGACGTGTTCAACATGACAGTCAATGGCAATTAGAAGGTCACTGAGAATTTTTTCTATGGAAGTCTAAAAACCCAATTAGCTTTTCTGTATTTGTTGCTTCGCCTAAAGCCCTCAATGTCAATAACAAAATCAGTTTCAGAAGTCTCAGAGCGGGTGCTTAGGAAGGTCCACCTAGCATCTAATAAAACACTACATCAAATAATCACTTATTGCAGAAGTTAAAAAATATGCAGAAAAATTTACAAAAGAATCTTGTATACTATAGGCATTTTTAGGACTATTTACCTTAAAGAATATCCAGTGCCTATTCAATGACTTCAGTATGACCTTTCTTTCTGAATTTTTGAGATAAACGATACATTTGATGCCAGTGTCCCAAGCACAAGAAGCATATATGCATACTGCTTGTGAGTCTGAAGCAATAGTGTTATGAGCATTCACAGGAACAGAATAAAAATATCACCAAATGCCTTTACTCCATGACTTCTGAAAGATGGCTTTACTTACACTCAGCAGGTGATGATGAAGTCTTTTGCCTGATCATGGCATGCTGCTGTGTGTAAGACTTCAGGGACTGACTAAGAAGTGCTTACTGCTGTGCGAAAGGATTTTAATTTACTTAAAATTTGGGGCATAAAAGCCTTTGCCTTTTACTGACATACATTTTATTGAATTCTAAGCTGCATATTAAAGTTCACGGCTGTTAAAATGACTCATTGTATGTATTCACAGATACCTCCACAAAGGAGCACAAAACACTCTGTACTAAGGTTTTTTACTTCATTTACTAAGGTTTTGTTTCTCTTTATTATTTTCAGGAAAGACAGAACAGGACATACATTCTGTTCCATAGCTATTCTGTTATACAAAAGCTAGCATTAGTCCATAAAACAGGAATCATGATTTTACAAAGCCAAGAAATTATTTCTGACTAATTAAAATGCTGAAGAGGCTTTAAGGGGAAGCTGGACACCTGGATACAAATACTACATAATATGGAGAGGTGCAATTGTGAATATAGACAACTGCAGCAAACCCCCTAATAAGGCTTGTTCTTTTCCACAAATTTCTGCACACACTTGTCTTATTTCTCACATTCACTCTTCCAATTTAGATCATGAAAACCTGCAAAGGCTCGAGATGTTATAAGATATTATAAGACTTCCCACAGACTTCTGTGCTTCTTTCAGGCCCTTCGTTGTGGCTGAGGGGGGGTCAAAAACTCGGAAAGAAAGGCCTCATAATAAGATAGAGTAAGCTAAAAAGAAGCAGAAAAACTTTTTCAGCTAGAGATCTAAACAAGTTGGGCCTGTCTCTTTTCATGGAGTGTTGCTAGTTCAAGCCTGAAAAAAGCTTTGGGGCTGTCTACCAAGTTCTTCAGAAGCTGGCAGAAAACAAGCTGCTGTTTGCTACAATGATTCTTCTAAAGCTTTTCCTTAGGGACAAAGTCAATCTTTCAGACAATGTGCACTGCCAAAGCTTCTGACATCTTGTAGAGAAGAAAAGCTGTAAGGACCCTGAGGTCAAAAGAAGGAGTAAGTGGTATAACAATTTGATCTGAGTGGGAATTAATTTTTCCTCATGGATCTCTCTGGTTAAGATAATTTGGCTCTGGAGAACATGTGAGAGTAAAGCTTCTCAGACTGAAGCATGCACCAAGTTACCCAGTACCATGGATGGGAACCATCACGAGAATGAGATGGTGGCCATGACAGGGAATAGCAAGAAACGTCTCCTGTTTCATGCATCTAACATGATTCCTCAGCTTAAAAGCCCAATATGAGGAATATGAGTCACACAACTCTGATTTATGTATTGGCTTGACTTTCCACTGTTAACATGCAAAGCTGGAATGGAGCATAACGAGAAAGAGCTCAGCTAACCTTTGAGGGGGTTAGTTCAAGAAAAAAGACATTTCTTATCAACACTGCAGAAGATCCCAATATCAAAATACTTAGCACCGAAGTAGAGGGCTCCACTTGAAAGGTAAAGTTAAATCTCTGCTGCTATAAATTTGGTCATGAATACTTATACCAAGTATAACAAATTCTTGACTACTGGAGTAGGTGATTTTATCATGACTTACTCAGAGGACAGCAGTTCAAAATGCTGGAACAGAGAGCAGTGGGAATTGGAAAGAAGATGCCAGGGATAATATTCATGGACTGTAATGAAGGAAGCTGGTGACTGAATCATAAACTCTACCAGGCTGTCTATAGGCTAAGCCCTGAACCTTTTCTTTTTTAACTTAAAACAGGAGAAGGCAAAGGATTCCTACCTACCACATTCAACAACATCCGTGATTTCCTTCTACATTGCTGTAAGGAATTTTAGCACAACTTCCCTCTCACATGAAAATAGGTATAAAGCCCTGCACAAGAATACAGTAGAGGCTACCTAAATTGGCACTCTGATAAAGAGCAAGTCCCTCTCCTTCTCATGTCAAAGAACACATTCAGTGCGACACACCATGATGACTCAAGCAATGAGCACATCACATCTTGTCAAGTGATGGTCCTGCTGCAGCTGGTTGCCAGCCTGTATTATTCACATGTCAATTAAGAATGCCTGCCTTTTTGCTGTTAGACTCTGCTGGTTTACATTAATATAACTTTTTTTTTCAGAACTAAGGTGTTTCTTTCATTATTGTTACTTGCAATGTGTAGGCACAATGCTTACTTTCTCAGCAATTCGTGGCATAAAAGGGAGTCTCCTTCATCAGAATCTGCTAGCATCTGAAAATGGCACCAATCTCAAACCTTCATATTTCTGTTTCTATAGTGACTGGCCACCTAGACAAATTTCACTGCACTTTCACATTGTCTCCACTGCTCTTCTGTTCTGTTATATCAGAAGAACTCCAGCTGATCACTTTTTTAAGACAAAAAGCCAACATTTTCTCTTTCACTAGAAGCTGTCAGCTGGAAGACCCCAGCATAAGTCCGTTGTTTCCTGGCAAAATTAAATAGCACAAGTCTAAATTACAGTAGCCTTGCCTAAATAGCCCAGTTGTGTGAAGTACAATACATTACATGAAGTTTGCTGAGGGACAAGCAGACCAGCTGAGGCCTCATGCATCATTCTGCAGCCAAATGTACTTCCTTCTTGACACTGAAAACTCCCCCACTGTGCTCTGTGTGCAGACTGGCCATGTGTAAGACACTGCAAGGATCTCCTGGTGTATGTGGGTGCTGGGTGCTGTGCTCACTCACTTGTTTAACACCCTAACTTCCAAGCGATTAACGTATTCACTCACCTTTACTTACTCAGAAAATGACAATATGTTTAGGAGAGAGGGCAATAACCTGAGTAAATATTTTGATGGACATCTTTAAAGTAGCTACTTTAGTGCATAAAAGGAGATCTGCACCTTTACTTACCAAAACCCCACGCCAAACAAACCCAAAACATACTCCCCACTTAATTTGTTCTCTTAATGAATGAAAATGCCTCGTGAGTATGATCTGCTGGAAGTTCTCAAGATGACAGTTGGGTCTTTTGGCCTACATACCCAGCTGATTGTTCTCATTCACTGATGAAACGTCTAGGGAAGTGTTCCAAAACCAGGAAGTCTAATGCATTAGATGTGCATTACTGCAGTTAATCAGGATTTTCATTAGCATATAGCTAGTCTATAAGCTATTCTGAAATGCAACATTTCTAAAGGATCATATTCTGAGTTTTTCAGCATTTCAGCACTTCAAAATTTTTCAGCATTTAGCCACCACTATGTGTTTATCCTTTCAGAACCAACAAACTGAAAACCACGAAACAGCACTGAAGAAAGAATCTGAAAGAAGCGAGTGATTTAATTGTGCCTCAGCCCTAAAGGCAATGACTATGAAGTTCAAATAGTTAAGGTTTATCCTGTAACCATTAGAACACAAGCTGAAGGCTGTAAAATTAGTGAGCATTTTGATTAAACAACCTCACCTTGCAACTAGTTGGCATAACATGACACATTTTTTTAGTTTTGTAAGTACTTTCCATGAAAAGGGAATGGAAATCCATCAGAGTGACAGGCTGTGAGACCAGCTGACTGGTTGCACCATAAAAACTAACCCATGAAGTGAAAACCTTTGAGCTGCTGCCTCTTGAAATACCATAAAACTGAACAACTTCTATCTGGAGTCAATCTGATTGGTATTTCCCTTCAACACACAGTGCATTTCGCACTGTAATTTGTTTTAAACAGTGGCATCAACACTGTTGTGGTTGCATTCATTTTCTTTAGGGGATTTGTTAAATAACATCCACCATATTGTTGGCACTGCCCACCCTCACAAAAGAAAACTGCCCTTTTTTAAAGAGTTTACAATCTGAGATCAATTGAAAGTTGCAACACTGCAAAGAAAATCTGAGTTCAGAAATAACACACAGCATGATGATTATCAGATCAGCACCTACATTAGGGTACAATAAATCCTGGAAGGCCAGAAATTACTGAATCAAGATAAAAGCTCCAGAGACATTAACCAGTGCATTGTAGAAAGGAAGCACAGACCTTTGTTTTATTCAGACACTGAAATCTTGATTAACAAAGCTGGGGTTTCACTGATGCTGAAAGTAGTTAGACAACAAGTTTCAAAGGGAGATGCACATGCAAATTCCTCTGTCTCATTTGAAAATTCCACCCAACAGCAGTGATTGTGTTTGGTTTAAATCATCATATCATCATGGGAAAGCAATCCATTAGTCTTTTGTTCCAGGCAAGAATGAAGTCTGGGTGAGGGAGCAAACATGGTGGGAACACGAATATCTGCAGGTTCAGAATGACACAGACAGCAGTGAAGGCAAACTAGATCCTTCAAGGAAGACAATGGTTGTACAGATTATTGAGAAAACCATTGGAAGTGACAGTCAACCTTCCTCTTCTAGGGGCAAGTAGGCATCCAGTCTGTAAAGAACTCCTTACCATCCACTTCTTTTTGCAGAAGGGATTTTTTGGGGTGGGAAAGCAACACATGGTTTTCTTTGCTATGTTCTGCAGTTTTTCAAATCCATCCTATTCGTCTGAGTATCAGTAACATAAATATGCTACTTACTCCCTCATGCGTCTCAGTTTGGTCTCAGCCATACTGCTGTTGAGAGCTCTGAATCCCTGGGGCGCCCCTGGAGACATTCCGGTGACAGTCCCCGAGCCTACAAATCAATGCACAGACACATAACCTTATTCACCTTCATCCCCTGAGTACTATTGCAGAATCAAGGGCAGTCAGAAGGAGGAAGACCTTGTTTCTCACAAGGTAGTGCCACACTAATTAAAGATGAATTAGATTACTAGATGTACATTAAGGGCAACTCCTTTCTGAGGGACAAGTAGATTTATGGCTTAAAGACATCAGAACTGAAACAACAATTTTCCTTCTGTGTAGCGTACAGGGAATTATATTACAACAGAAAGAACAATCAGTTGAAGAAGTGCTGGGACAGATAAATATTCAACAAAAGGAAATTTGCTTAGACAATATACATGTTCCTCCATTGTTCTTGCATTTATTTATAAGAGCAAGAAACCTTCTTCCTAACAGGCAAGTCTCTCCTTTAGCTTGATCATTACTGCAAACTGAAAGTATCTAACTTACAACATCACTTCCACTTCAGATGAAGGCACTGTTTTTATGTCTACACACACACACATCTATATAAAATCATACATGTATTTGTAAATACATATATATATGTGAGAAATATATATGGCCATATACACACATGCACACTCTTTCTGTTTGGAGGCCTTGTGGGCTGTTGCAATATTTAAGGACCTAGTGCTCACAGACCAAGGAACACAGAAGTGCTACATCACAGAGGACTGTCAGGGTTGTCAGTGCAAATATCCTGCAATTTCCATTGCACAAGTCTCTGCTTAACCTAAGGAATTTAGATTGCCCAGAAAAACCATGGATGCTCCATCTCTAGAGGTGTTCAAGACCAGGCTGGATGGGGCTTTGAGCAACCTGGTCTAGTGGTAGGTGTCCCTGCTCATGACAGGAGGGGGTTGGAACTCAATGATCTTTAAGGTCCTTTCCAACTCTAACCATCCTATGATTCTATGTTTTATTTATTGCCCTTACTGCTCCCATTGGAAGATGGTTCCAGAGCCTCACTGCGAGTTCGTGGCTAAACTCGCTCCTCCAATTTGCCAATAAAACTTCATTATTGACCAG
Organism: Nycticryphes semicollaris; assembly: GCA_013400055.1. NCBI lineage: Eukaryota > Metazoa > Chordata > Aves > Charadriiformes > Rostratulidae > Nycticryphes > Nycticryphes semicollaris. The sequence goes on from VXBJ01003630.1 coordinate 651,789, forward strand.
TTCATGCCCAGTTTTCTCCTGTGCCAGTCCTTTTCTTTGGCTTACTCAGTTCTTCCCTTCCCTTTTGCATACTACTTTCATTTCTTTAATAATTGGAAAAGGAGATCCTACCTCAGCTTTCAATTTGCTAAGCTAAACAAAGCAGCTACTTTAGTTTCTTCTTGCAAAATATTTGACATTAGGATTTCACTTCCCACAAGAGGAGAATGTGTATCACCGTGGAGCTACATCCTGTGTAAATGTATAGGCTGTGGCACACAGTGCCCAAAGTTCTGAACAGACACAGGCAGGCACCGCACGGGATACGAACAAGCCAAAAGTCACACAAACACATTAACACAACACCTTGTATAAATGAACACAGTCTCCTCTCCTAGCAGGGGTTTTAAGCTTGGATTCAGTTGGGGTTTATTTTGGATTGCCTTAACACTGATCACGTGCAAGCTTGTAGTTTACTGTGATGAGCAGTAGAGACACTCCCAGAAAGTAATGAAAGCTTCCCTGGAATGCACAATCACGGCTTTCCCAGGAGTTAGGCTCCTATGTCTTACATGACTCCAGACCCCAATCACATAAGGTTGAATACTGAGATTAAAACTTTATATTGTGAGGGATCCTACTGAATGACTCGCAGCAAGCATCTGCTGGACTCAGAGCTTTGCTGGATTCAGAATATAGCAAGCAGGCATCAACCTGCATGAGCCACAGAAGAAACTGATTCCTGGCTACAGACACAAAAAACCAACTTTTTAAAACACTTTTCTAACTTCTCTTTATACCTAACAGTTGTCCAGTGCCTAAGTACTACAACTGAGGTATAGTTAACACAGTTTAACAGATGAAAAATGATCAGGAAGTTATTGGTTGCTAGTAAGAACTCAGTTTGTCATTTTTCATGTAACATTACACATGCATATCCATTCACTTACTATAGCAGCACTGGAAAATTCATCTGTCCTCAGGGTGGCCCTGAGGAAATCTCAAGCACTGTGCAAAGTAATGCTCCTGACTTACTGGCTGGCATGCTCCTCTTGGAGTTGGCATAGAATTAAGGTCCAGACGTGGGGGTTTGGGGCTTCAAAAGCAATAAAAAATTGACACCCTGAGCACCAAGGAAAATACAATCTTTGCATTCTCTTAAGAAAGAATACATTTAACCACAGGCCTCAGCTAAATTCTGGTATTACTATTATTAGAGGATATATCACTGTAGTAAGAGCTCAGCAAACTCCTTCTGCTTAGTGGGTTCAATCTATTTATTGCTACAATATCTCCTTCTCCTCCGACATTTCATTATTAAAGACATCCTTCTTGTTTTTTCTGGGATTCTAGGCTGGATAATTCATACTTCGTCTACTCTTCACATTGGCTTTTGGCCAAGCAAAACTTATTCTCTACATGCAAACTAGTATCTATCTTCCTCTCCATTTAATAGGATTTTCTGGGTACTATATGGCAGCTGCAAGGACTACAGATTGTAGGGTGCTGCAAAGGTGTGGTTAGTCATTAAAAAAAGAGCTCTCAGTGAAAACTGTTAAGAGCTCTTCACGTTGTTGCTACAACAAGCTGCAAAAAATTCTCCTGCAGTGATTCACAACCCACACCAACTTTGGTATCAGAGGTATTTTCTTAGAAGCAGTTACTTGATTAATAATATATTCTGCACCCAGCTTCGAGCAGTTTGCCTGCCCATACATCAACACAGAACAAGGAACTACGTTTCTTCAAAAAGTGGCCAGGTTACTATTTACATTTTTAAGTAATATATCATTCTTGATTAATTAAACTAAATCAAACTCATCAACAAGAGCACTGACTTTTCAAAACTGGGTATTGTGGCTTTCTAAGTGCATTTCAAAGACGAGTACCCTCTCAGTGTCTAGCCCAGTACAGCAGAGAACAACACAGAACAAAAGATTTTTGTCCTCTTAGGTCTGTGTATTCCTTTTCTTTTGGCATATTTATACTTCTCTACAGTAGGTTAAGGAAGCAATTTTCAAGAGCCCATTTTTTGAGTTATTTTGCTGCAAAATGTAAATAATTTGCCTGTGGTGACTACAGATTGCTAGTAACTGCTGCTATTACCTTTAAAGAAGAGATATCATCTTACCCAATGAGCTGTTATTCAGGAAGCTCTCCAAACACTTGACCATTGCCTCAATATCACTGTCCTGTGGATAAATGAAATAAACAATAGCATTAGTGTGAGCAGAAATTTAACTATAAACACTACGTACCAGAGGTATGAGCTCACAAACACAACAGATATTACTCTACTCCAATGAGTGTCAACACTAGTCTACAAAGAATCTACATTGCTCAGGACTTTTTCTATGTTTTCTTCTCCTATTAGGCTTGGGAATGATGTTATATACAAACAATCAGATTCCTTGCAGAACACAAGTATGCAGAACAGCTGTGCATGGAGTTGAAAGAAGATATGTTTACTGTGGAATCTCTGAAAATACACCAGCATTTTATCATCAGTTAGTCCTGGAATACCTAAAACAGAATTACATTGAAAAAGGCAAGTATGTAGTTCTTAACTACGCCAAAAATCTTATGCATATGATAGCTTCCCAATACAAATTAATCCTTATGTTTCATGTAATTGCATCTATTACACATCTAGTGACAATGAGTAATTGAAAAAAATTTAATAAAGAAGAGATTTTAGCACTTTTCTATTTCAAGTGTTCTGTTACCAGACAGATGGTTAACAGTTTTGCCATGATACCTTTAATGGGAAATGCTGTTTGTGTACACAGATGAAATGCAAAGATCTGCCTATTAAGCAATGATTGGACTCCTGGAAGTAGATAAAACTTTTATGAAAGTCCAAGAGAAACTTGGTCTCTCTAGAAGCCACCACCATATCACATCTGACAACGTGGCATTTCTTGAATATTGAAAAATTGAAAGTCAAATTCTTAACCTTGATGAAAAGTCTGCCAAAAATCTGTATTTTAAAAAATATTGAGAAGTCTATGGCTTTGAAGTTTAAATAGAATAATTTAATATTAAATGGAAAATTAAATGGAATAATGGAATAAAAAGAAACATTATTGACCTCAGCTTCTACAATGGCCAATCCGCTTTATATTTCTCTCATTCTAAATTTCTCAACTGAGGAACTGCCAGTATACTGTGACAGGACAACAATACTTGTTGGCAATGATTATTAGCTGGTTAGTGACCTTTCAGTGCAAGCAAGAGCTGTTACGGATAAGCATGATCTAACTTCTTATTGCCCTAAGTTGTTCTATGAGCTTATATTTGAAATAGGCTCTGCTATTTTAGCTGAGGTTTGCAAGATGAGAATCAGCTTCCTAGTTGGCCATTTTGAGAGAGAACTCAAAGGCTCGTAGGTCTGAAGGAGCCTCATTACCCTTTTGGAGCAGCCTGTGAGGTCCTGGCTGGAAAAAGTCAGCACTAGGGTTTCCAATTCCACAGCCCAGCCAAGGTGCTTGAGTTGCCTCAGATGACCAACTTAATTTGAATCTGCTTAACTGGGGCTTTTGCCAGTTAGCAGTTAAGTGCCCAGGAAATGCTGCAGAATGTAATACATTTATATATAAGATATATATTGAATATTAAATTAAGACAGACTTAATATTACAGCTATAATTCTTCTGTGCTTGTAAAAAAAAACCCCAAAGAACAAACCAACAAAACAAGAACCTTTAGGACTTCATTGAAAAGTTATTAAATATTTTTCATTCAAAATTCCAATCTGATAATAATTTTCTGCTTATATAAATTATTCTATAGAGAGATGTGAAAAAAACCATGGTTAATGGCCACACAGAATATTAATACAAATGCTTTAATAAAACCTGCTTTTCATTTTTAATGGGATAAAGACTGTAATTCCCAAAGCTTTGCTTGCTCCCAACAGGACATCATATTTACTCCAAATATCACACCAGTGCTGATTTTTTCTCATTACACTGTAAGGTAAAAGATACAGTTTCACCACTTAAATCACCACCAGTTTTCAAGCATAGCCAGCTTAACCTGGCTACCTTCAAATAAAATTTCAATGAGTAATAGAATGTGGTTTCATATGGTGGTAAATAGTTGAATAAACGGTTAATCAACTTCCACTGGGGTAGCAACTACTTAAGCCTTTTGTCCATTTGTGTTTAGCATCCAAGAGGATTTTAGCTGGTTTATTTAATATGTATTTATTATAATGTATCTATTTAATCTATTTCTTTAAGATTTCTCTCTTTTCCAGAGAAAGCAAGACCCTACAGAATAGGCAAGGAACTCTGACAGAGAAGTTACGAGCCAGCGTGGATGAATGCTTGCACATTTCAAAACCCCTTTCTAACAGCAAAGACACATGTTAGGAATCCAAGGGAGCATTTTTAGGTGACAGCACACAGACCACCCACAGCTACTTGAGGTATGATGATTTATGCCAGCTGATTATCTGGTTTGACAATCTCAGAAGTGACCTGGAAATTGAAAATAGGAAGTTCATGTATCACATTAGTAGATTATGTCAGAATGAAGAGGATGATATTATTGTCACTAAAAGAAAACACAAAGAACAAGGTGACAAACTGCAGTAAAAAGCATACATTACCATCTCTGCTAAATTAAAGTCAGTGAAAGCTTCACTGCACACTAGCTTTTCAAGATGAAACCTCTCCTAAGCTTCATATATTAAAATTTTTTTAGAAACAGTTTCTCATTCTCCCTAATTTTTCTCCTAATTAGCAACTAGCGTTTCTAGAAAAGAACATGTGGAAAAGAGCCATTGGCTTCAAGAGGTCTGGAAAACTAATTGGCAAATTGCTGCTTGAAATTTGGCAATCTGCATTTCTGCTCTGAGAGAAAGGGACAAAGGACAGTAGAACTCCAATGCTACATCCAAGATGAGAGGCCCAGATGTGCTTGGGGTCTGAAACTGGTGGTTAGTTCACATCTTCAACAGGATGATGTCGCTGAAAACACACCGGTTTTATTGAAAGGTGTCAACATGGGAAAAATAGTTGTCTCAGCTCCAATCCTAAATCTTTAAAAATTATATAATTCCAGTGCCCAACTCTACCTTCTTAACTGAAGAGGTGTTGCATCCCACGTAAGGGCACTACTTCTCAGTCTGTCTTGACATCTGTGGGAACCTAGTATAGCTTGAATAAGTAACTCGGATGTCTTTGTACATCGTGTATCCCAATGTGTTGTTCAATTAGACGCCGTCTCTCACTCCTGATGCATGACCCCTATTGCATGAACATCAGATTTTTTTTTTAATCATTGCTTGAAGTAATGGGGTCACCAGGGAGCACCACCAGATGCAGCATTTCTGCACTCTCTGCACAGAAGTTACTAGAGTAAAGCAATTTTGGAATTGGAAAATTGAGAGATTTGGAAGATTGGGAAGGTAAATATTTTACAAGACCTTATCCTGCTATGCAGTGGAATGACTTCTTTATTAGCACACACCTCCAAAAGCTTAATTTATGAAGATATTTTTGAAGAAAGAGTTTAAGACTATGAATCCCATCATAGTAATAGGAGTAGGAGTTTTGGTATGAAGTAAATGACTGCAGAAGCAAACCACTGCCATATACTAGCGAGATCAAATCTATTCTGGTAGTATTCGAATCTTATTATTAATACTGAGCATGATCCCACCTACCTCTGAGTGGGATTCATCTCACATAGCTGTTGACATCCAGAACGAAGATGTCCTATGCATGCTAATCACTGTAGATCCCTTTATAATCACCAGAGAGAAAGAGACCTCTCAGCATATTCCACCTAACCTACATTAGATGTTTACACCAAGATAATATTATTCTTTTAAAATGCTTGCTTACTTCCCCTTACTGTACAGACATTCCATTCAGTTAGTTCATGTTTAGATGTCCAGACTTTATGGCTAAGTTCAGTCTGCTTTGACCTTGGACTTACTGCAGAATTTTTCACTTGATAAAGAGAAAATTGAAAATTGTGCTCACTTCCCAAGAAAACAAAAGGCAATTGCGTCAAAACCCAGAAACACACTCCTGCTTTATTGAAGGCGCTGGGGTCAACATGAGAAAAAGCATAGACAGACAATTAGTTTCTTTGATAGAGGATGTCCTAAAAGGTAAATGGTTGCAGAGGGTGCTTCCCAGTTAGCCAGTGCAGGCCAGTTGACAGAGGGTTAATGCTCTGTGCCTGATAGCAATGGAGTCTGTATTCAGGCAGAGGTGCCAGTGGGACAGCTCTTCCAGCCCCAGGTGATGGTTCTTGTCATGATGAATTCTGAGTCACCACAAAATGAGGGAATGTTGCTGCTCAGATCTGACTGCCAACGCCTCATTTATTCTGCATTATTGAGAAATCTATTTTTATCTTCTGCCATTTGTTAATTCTAAGCAGCTGTCTGCCTGTTCAAAACCACTATTGATTGACACTTAATGATACCGTCAATGAAAGCTGAATGAAAATTTTAAAGGCCATTCTAAAAAGAAAAAAAAAAAGTATCTCAGTGTGATGAAAGTGAGCAATAATTTATTTTCAAGAGTATCTTGTGGTAGACTTTCTGGGCAACAGAGCATTTGCATCTCTATTTGTTGTGGGTAAACACAGATGCAGCAAATTGAAAAAAAAAAGCATTGTCTTATATATTACACTGATTTACAATTCACTAATAATTTCTTTAGACCATGTATACACTAATCCTGAATTTTAAAACATCCTGTGTGTTTATTCAGAAAGCTAGGATGACATTTCTCATTCAAATGAAACTGTTTCTGAGAAAACTTCAAGTTTAACTGGTGAGAGAATTTGAGGACTTTCAGCTACCACGGTAGAAGCAGAGTTCTGACTTCTGACACAAACATTTTCTTTTTGCCCTAGAAACTACCTCTTAAAGAAGCTATTAGTTCAACTTTTTCAAAAATCAGTGTAAGTTATTTATAATTTAGTGAAGAGTATTAGCATAAGTAATTGGCTCCCTAAAATGCAAAAGCCATCACACTCTGTTCTGCAAGATTTGCACATGAACTCAGAATAAGATAGATGGTCCTAAGAAGAATCAAACAGCATTGTATAAAATGCTTTAAGCTGGTGGGACAGAGGAGAAATGAACTGTTCTTGAACACCTGAGGAAGACCCATTTTGAGAACTGACTTGGGCATTTAAGTTCATTGATTTCACTGAGACTTGATAACTGCAGACATGATGCACCTCAGCTCATTCTGATCAGATCGAAATTAGGTGCCTTTCCCAATAATCTTCAACCTTCTTCACTATGTAATCTCTGAGACTTTCTTCTGGCAGCTGCACCTGATAAAGCTACTTTAAGACTTTCAATAATGAGCTTTCTCTTCACTGACACCTTCTGAGATTCTTAGGAAAGTCTACAGATTTGCTGCTCAAGTCTTGCAGTTGTTTAGGCTCACAGTTCACGACACCGTCCTAATACAGTCAGGAAGAAGTGGCAACTTGAGGTGCCTATCTGTCCCTGGGGGATTAGGGCTGCAACTCAGATCTTATGCTTGAAGTATACCTTCAGCTTTAACTGAATTTACTGACAGCTAACACATGACAGAACTGAGAGAACCCCACTCTGAATGTTTTACAGTCACAAGAAAGTTTACTGACAACAATCCCCCTTATGGCATACATGGGAGTGGTATCCTTAATCTTGAAGGAATGCAAGAATCATTCTCATCAATGTTGCAAAAGAATTACATATGCATACACCTATAATTAATTCATGGTATTGATATACATACACATTCCTAAGAAAACCAAATTTCAGTAGTGTCAGTAGGACAAAATCTTGGAAGGAGCTTAATTTTCCTGTAAGTGTAAAGTATATACTTTCTTCCCAAAGGTCACATATACCTGATGATTTGTCTTAGAGACCATCTGTGATGCTTCCACATCCTCCTCCTCTTCACTGCCTTCTGAACAGGATTCAAACTCATCATTGTAATATTCTTCTGCAATTTCTGGGTCTTCAGGGATCTCTAAGGGCAATTATGAGTTTAAAGTATATAAATAGACAATACGCATGATGTTAAAAAGATAAAATGGATTTTATACCACCCATGTTATTTCAGTAGCAATGCTCTCTGCAATTGAAATCAAGGAATAGATTCTCAGATTCAAATGTTCATCTTTGATGACATAATAAGCAGTGTTAAACCTGTCCCTGACAAAAGGTCAGAGCCTCATCATACGTAAATTAATGACCTCAAAAGGATTGATATTGATTTTGGCCTGAAATCACCAAACCATAGAATAATTCAGGCTGGAAGGGAGCTCATGGGATCATCTAGTCAAAGCAAGGTCAGTAGTGAATTGAATCCAGCTTTTGTGAGCTGAAATCATGCCCCAGTTTGTTTTCCGCTAACACATATAACCTGTCACAAATACAACTGCTAAGCTAAAATGAGAAATAATATATACCAGGCATATGTTTAAAAGATAAAAGAAATAAATTCTGTATATTTTTCCAAACTTTCCTGAAGCAAAAGCACAACAAAATAAAATAAAATGGTGTAAAGTCAAGCTGCATATAATTGGGTGTCACAGTCTCTCAACTTGTTACTATCACAAGTTCTAGTAATAGCAGTGAGTGCGGTATTAATACAGCCCATGAGCCTATGAAATACCATAATTGTTATTAAAACCCCACATATTCATTACAGCACGAAAGACACCCCAGCCAGTATGCTCCAGGTGAAATCCATTAGTATCCCAGACTCTGTAAGTAAGAAATTAGTGAAATGACTTGAAGGCCTGATTGTACCTGCTTCAGCGACCTGTCCTTTCTCAGCATATATTGAATTTTCAGCAGAGGCTGGACTGTCATGAAGATTTGAATGAGAAGCATAACCCCCCATTTTCTAGACAGAAAGGTGGAAGGCAAAGAGTTGCCCATGTCAGCAGCAGAAGCCAAGGAAGCCCAGCTTGCCAGCCATCCCATCAGTAGCCCTGCACATTCACATATTCCAAAGCCATATCCCATGCTTCAATTCTAGGCAGTCTCTTACTGACTTATCAAGGTAAGTTACAATTTTTGGTATTCAACTTTGCTTCTTATTATTACAAGAAATGTTAGTGGAGGATAAAAAATGCTTAATATTCAGCTGCCATAAATCACCATAGCCCTAACTTTAGCTAATGTTGATTTCTGCCATTTTCTTCAATTAAACCTACCACCCTAAAGAGATATAAACCAACTTAAATATTACTGCATTGAAATAAATTAAAATCAAACAATATGACATGAAAAATGTTTAGTAAAGTTTTTTCACTTGTTTCACATGGATAAAAAACCCAAAAGGATTTAAACAAGGGAATACAATTAAAATCCATTACAGGACTGGAGTTTTGGCTGGAGAAATAATTCTAACCTTTAAGGCATAAGAGAGAGAATTCAAGAAAAAAGGGAAAATGTATTTATCTGCAGCACTAAGTGGCTGAAGCTCATCTGTTGAGGTAAGATCTCTGCTATCTACTGTCTCCAAAGTATTTTAAAATATACTTCCTTTTTCTATAAATTTGATTTACCTCCAAAATGCTGACACATTTTCACTCAGGTTTCTCTGTTTTAAGATATTTATGGAAGCTGCGTAACGGCATCACGCTCCACTGCCACAATTTCTAATCCTTCCTATCTCTATTTTTCATCTTACTTAGTTTGGAAAATAAAAGAAAAAAGAAAAAAAAAGAGGATCAATACATGGGCTTCCAGGATAAGAACGTCTCCAACCCCAAAACTTTTTCACACAAAAGAAAGCATTTATGATTGCGTTTAATTGCTTGAATTCTACAAAGTGCCATTTGTCAGAAAAGCCTAAAGCTTCATCTTTAAAAAAAAAAAGATCTTAAGTATCATTCCTTTTTAGCACAGGAAGAACAGTACTAAATGAATATACATCTTCATTTCCAGACAGAGTGAACATTAATTTTTCTTTCTTGCAGGGAGGCTGTCTTTTGCTGTGACTAGCATCATTTTATGAGGTTCATCTGCATTCTATCTATGTCTAGATAAGCATTCAAATACATATGAATCAGCCTATTTATTATGTTATAATGCACACGTTAGACTGCACTAGTGTTTTCTGAGTTGTTTTCTCCTCCCACATTCTTTATTTGTTTACTGTTGTACTAAAAAAATGCAATCCTCTCCTTCCCAACCAAACAAGTTATCAGAATCAGTCTTCTTACTCATACCTTCAGAATGTCAGCTCTGGCTGCAGCAAACCTCTGTACCTTGAGAGGAGACTGCAACGAGCCAAAACTGCTGATGCCCCTGAGCTATGCAGAGGGACTGGCATTGGTCACACCCCTCTGCTATGCCAGTTTTTATATCCTTATCAGAACTGCTCACTTCACTATTTGTGAAATTGTTTTGACAGCTGTTTATAGATGGCCAGTTAATCCGAGCTCAGTAATACCATTTTAAATGCTGTTTCAGACTCTAGAGAAGTTCCAGGATACAGGTGTTTACTGGCCCTGATTCAGAAGCTATTCCAAGGGACATTTCTGAGAGAAGGTAACGTGTCCATTGGATGGAAACTTGGGATTTAGCTGCTACAAGTCTTTAAAACTTGTTAGTTTTATGACAAACATATTTAAAGGCGGCACCTTCAAAACATCAACACATTCATTTAGACTATCTGGTTCCCTACGACAGTTCCTTGAGTCCTACTAAGTAGAGCCACCTCCCAGGCATCCACGAGCTACAGATGTAGAATAAATCTGAGTGCTGAACAGCTTATTTAGTTGAGACTCAGGGTCAGCCTAATTTCAAGAACATGTAAGCTGGCTTTAGCATAGCGGATACCATGGTGAGATGTACCCCTGCTGGGTTTAAGTGCAGCTAACTGGAGTGAGCTGGGAGAAGAACAACATCCCGTTTAAGAAGGTCCTGACAGTGTCTGCAGTCCATTGGAGCCTTTTGCTCACACACTACTCCTGACCTGTCTGAGGACAGCGATTCCAAATCAATCTACTCCTTTCATGTGGAGCATTCATCTGACCAAGTTACCCTGTGCAGCACACACCTGGTAGGCAGGGACCCTGCTTTCTTCTCAGACCTTTGGAAAAGAAAGGTGATGGTAGCATCCAATATAAAGGTTTCTAATACTGTGCCAGCTGGCAGAACATGCAGCCCCATGCCTGCAACACCGCTGTAATATAGTGGTCCCTCAGATGCCCCTTCTCCCCTCTGATAGAGCATATATACAATCCTTATGGAGCAGAAAGGAATGTTTCTACTGCTGCTTCTGCTCCCTCATACCCCCCAATCTGCCAGCTGCTCTCTGAGAATACCTGATGTTTTATCTCTGTGCTTATTGCACTAAAGGCCAGTCATGGTACCTTTTATTGGCTTGCAAAGCACTTCATTCAGGACAAACTCAGGTGTTACTTATGCATTGCTAGGCAGCTTAGGTATTGCATTCAGACACTTGATATTTGCTATTAGATAGTCAAAAGAAAAGGAGCTCTGAATAGTAACATTCCTCTTTAGGAATTTCTTAGTAACGTACTTTCTGTACATGACCATGACACTAATTGGTGAAGACAGGGTAAAAAACCATTATCTAAAAAATCATAATAGCATGGTTATTTCCCAGGAAGACAAGATATACAGAAAACAAAAGCATGTGATACTTGCGATATTTTGCTTAAATCCACCAAGAGCTTGTTTCAGGTAGCATGGTAACTTGGCAACAGCAGTTTTCTCCAAAGAGATGAAAATACTTTGATAAATATCTTTAATTTTCTCTTGCCTTGAAGTCATAATTGGTGCATTGATATCGCATTCTCACATTCCAGTGCATGCAGAAGAAAATAAGTAAGACCCCTTTTATTTTAAAAAAGGAGAAGAATTAAAAAGAAAACAGAATGGTGTAACATATGTTCATTTTCACCACTTATATCCACAGTAACAAAGTCACACTTGGTTCTTAGGGACTATGATACATTTTTAATCCCAAGGCTTCATTGCACCTCTGGAATAAAGCAGATTTTCTCAGCTGTCACCTTCCCAGCTTAAGGAAAAAACTGCTATAATCCCATGTAGCTACACTCCTCGTTTTGCACAGTACCACAGTGAGGAGCAAATCATTCGACTGCTCTGACAAACATATACTGTCCTGAGATATAACACACTCTTGATGTTACAGTGACATGAAATAAGACACTAAAAAATGGTGCTACCGCATCTGTGCTACCACACACTGCCTCAGAGAGCTGGAAATATTCAGAGGAGGGGCCAGGATACAGCCACTTGTGCTGCCCCCGTTGCAAGGCTTTGTACATGGGTCACGCTGGGGACTGAGGCAAGAGCAGACACAAGCGTTCCTCCGCGCTTCTGCTGCTGCACTGCACTGCGCTGGTCTGCAAAACAGCCCCACTGGCAGGACCCCATCAGTAACACAAAGGTGCCCCTGGTCCTTTCTTTTTCAATTTCCTTCTCCCCCCTGAGCAGGAGTTACCTACTGAAACGAAAATGGGCAGGGGGCTGAAGCCCCTGGGTGCAAGGAGGGGCCAGGACAGCATGGTCTGTTTCACCCTAAGAAGGGAAGGCAAAGGGGAAACCTTATTGCTGTCTACAGCTCAGAAGATGAAAGGAAGGTGGAGCCAGACTAGTCCCAGCGGTGACAGGGACAGGACAAGAGGCAACAAATATCCGCTAGAAAATCATAAATAAAATTTGATGTTATGAAAACAATTTAAAATGAGAGTAATCAAACACTGGAACAGGACTTAAAGAAGCTTTCGAGTCTCAGTCATTGGAGGCATTCAAGACTTGACCAGATACAGCCCTGAGCAATCTGATCTGATCAGAGCAGCTTTGAGCAGGGGGTTAGACTAGACTGCCAGAGGTCCCTTCCCACCTAAATTACTTTTTGATTCTGCGGTTACACAACACTCCACAAACAAACTGTTTAGGATTACCCTGTCTGTATTTGTGTGTGTGTGTGGATTTAACACACACGCTCACAAGCTAAGCAGAAGGCTGCCTGCTTCCCTATGCCACTGCAACATGTACACTTTCTCACAAATCACCAGCAAGAGGAGACGGTGACCAGGACTGGCCAAAACTCTTCAGAAGAGTGCATCACTTACCACAGAGGGAGAAACCTAAAATACCGTCCCTAGCAGAGAGGTTTGAAACACAGGTATTTTTCCCTGAGCTACAAAATCCTGAATGAGAAATTCTACTGTGAAGAAGAGCACAGGTTCTGCACCCCTCTGCAGTTCAGGTCAATACTGCTACCATTAGGAAAAATAAGATAACTCTATTAATATAATTTAAGCTCACTAACATTGGTTTGGGTTTATTTTTCCCCAGTGCAAGACAAAAAACTTCAAAAGTTTCTATCACAGAGAATCACAACCCTTTGGTCAGCTATAGATGCCATACTCACTGTTAAGCTCTGAAGCGTCATTGTTCAGAAAGCCAGTGGAAGCTTTTGTCCAGCCTTTCTATATTAGGCTGAAAAAGACTCTTGGAAAATGCCTTGGTTAAGAAATGAACCAAAGGATGTAACAGGATTTTTGTGCCCATGAAAGTCTTGTAAGATCCTTTTGGCTAAGCACAAAAGGACTATGAAGTCATTAATAGAACTACCTTCTACGTGGCCACGTACCGCACAGATGTAAAGTACGATGGGTTGTTCAAAATGAGAACAAGAAATGTAACAAAAGTTAAACATGAACATTTTATAATTCTCCTTTTAACATTTTAAAAAGGAAGAAAGGTTCAATTCACTTGTGGGCTTCACTGAGTAATGATATATTTATTTGTGAACTGTCTAGGAAAAGTAAAGAGGATGTAAATCAGAGTAGCTTTATGGGGATCTTCCATCACTTGATGTTAGAAATGAAGCAGTTAGTTCAAAAATGGTTTTCCAAGGAAAAATTACTTTTTTTTAACCAAAATTTCCAAGAAAAATGTTTTATTTGAAGGACACAGACACAGTTCTTTTCACCAGACCTTTCACCTCCCGGTATTTTATCAGTAAATACAGAGGTAAAGCATGAGAGGAAAGAAGGAGCTGCTAAAAAGAGTTGTTAGCAAAAATGAGAAGCAAGAAGCAACACTTTCACCACTTTTTTTTTTTCCTTAATTTTCTGAGTGATTAGTTGTTGGTGCTTTTTTCCTCTGATTTTCCTATTGTCATGTATACAGAAATGGGAGGCAGCGATCATGAAGATGATGTCATGTTACCTTTCAAGTACAGTTTAAAGTTCAGCAAATAGAAAAATTTTCCAAATATTCAGAAATCCTTTTAGTATCAATGGGTGAATGAAGAGAAAGAACAATACAGCGATGTAGTCAATAACAGGGAGTACTTAGTGAGTCCTGGAAGCCATTTCCTTTATGCACAAAGAGGCCCTATTATTGTAAAGGTTGCTCTATTATTTGCAGTTTCCAGCAGGAGCAGAGCAAGAGCTGTAAATTAAAGGAAAAATGACCGTGAAGCTGCCTTACAACATCAATTTAAAACTACCTTAGCCCTTGAGTTATTTTAAACCTTTTTTGATCAGTCAAAGCATACTGTCAAATAAAAACTCAGTTTTCCTGCTGAACCTGGCAGAGACCACCTGATACTTTGCCTTTCAGCCTGACAACAGTGTTGGACAGGATGTTAGTAAAAGAAGCTGCCCCTTAAGACAGTCACTTCCTTCTCCCCGAGATTCAGTTCAAGAATGCCATTTTGAAGATATAAGTTGGGGATGCTTTCACAACTAGACATTACTCAAAGAGCAGAAAATAAATGGGAAGGGTTTAGATCCAAATTTATGTTCCTTTCATACTAAATGTGAAACACAGCAACCACTAGAAATAAAATTATCTCTATCCCAGCTGACACCGGTACAAGTATATAATATTTTTTGTACATATACAACCTCGGTGCATTTGCTTCTAATTGCTTCCTAAATTCCTACAGTGCTTTATAAATGTTCTTAACATAACGCTTTGGAAGGAGTGAAGGGAATTCCCACGTGGGTTTTAAAAAGATTTGGTCAGAATCATTATAACTGCAGCAATTGACCAAGGTGAATTTTGAGGTAGGCTCTATTTATCAATGCCAAACTAAATCAGTATGAAAAATGTAGAAGGTATAGAGTAATGTAATTTGATCTCCTCTCTTATACTTTCAAAGTGTTTTGGTTTTTTTACATAACTGCTGTTTAAGGACTTCATTCCACAAGCTTTCCTCTGGGAAGCTGTAGGAGCAAGACTGCTTAGAACTAAGCTGTGAACTTTTTGTGAAGCTATGAAAAGATTTAAGTAGCTAGGCATACTGAACAGTACATAGCTTTGGAGGTTTCCTGAGGAGGTTGAGTAAAGTTCAATTCCTGATGGCCCTCAAATAAGCTAAAGCATTTTAGTAAAAACCTGATGATGATGGAAAATGCACAGAAACCTCTCTACAGAGGTTTCTGAATGATTGTAAATAATTTAGAAATCAGAAATGTCATAATATTCCCAATAATATCTCTGCAATTCTATGGTTGCCCTCATAGAAGAAGGGTTTAAATGGGGATCTATAAGCAAAGCAAGAAATCAGCTCTCCAAAGGCAATACTTCTAGGGAAGAATATCTTAAACAAAGAGTAATGCTTCTGTCAAAAAAAAAAAAAAAAAAAAACACCAAACCAAAACCCCAACACCTAAAAAAGCATTGATTAATTTCCCTCTTTGTGGCTAAAACTTGCAAACTTTGTTAAACCTTGCTTTTGCTACAATAAATCAGATTTAGTATTCTGTTAATTGAATCTGGGGCAAGGTGGGATCTCAGTGTGAAACAGAGCAATGAAAATACAAGACAGATGAGCAGGTCAGAGAGGCATGCTTCCAGAATGCCTGTGTCTCAAACCTGCAGGAGTCACAGCAGTTTTGTCACCCCATGTGCCAAGGACTAGTGAAGGACTGGTAACTGCAAATGCCAGAACTAAACGGGCAACTTTCTCTTCACAAGCTTCCCATGGTATCATTTCAGCAATAGCAAGTCAGGGAATTGGTCTTCCAATCCTGGAAGCTGAGTAGCCACATGAAAGAGGAAACCAATGGGTAACCCACAGTAATCATCTGGGCCAGAAGGGACCTTCAAAGGAGACAAGCCTTTTTGGTTACAAAGGGTACCATAGCAGTAATACAGCAGAAAGGTCCTTAGTGCCATTTATTATAAATATTGTTATGTTCTACTTTGGCTTGCCAGACTGAAAAACAAAACAAGACATGATTTTCCTAACAGCCTTTGAGTGGTGTGATTGGAGTGTTACTCAGTTACCCACCCAGTATGCGTAAGTACTGTTTCACAGGCACTGAACAAAATCATAGAATCATAGAATCATCTGGGCCAGAAGGGACCTTCAAAGGTCATCTAGTCCAACCCCCCCACAGTCAGCAGGGACACCCCCAACTAGACCAGGCTGCCCAGGGCCTCATTAAGCCTCCCCTTGAATATCTCCAGGGAAGGGGTCTCAACCACTTCCCTGGGCAACCTGTTCCAGTGCTTCATTACCCTCATTGTAAAAAGCTTACTCCTAATAGCCAATCTAAATCAGCTTTTCTTCAGTTTAAACCCATAGCCCCTCGTCCTGTCACTTTGTAAATAGGCTCTCTCCAGCCTTCCTGTAGGCCCCTTTCAGATACTGGAAGGCTGCTATTAGGTCTCCCCGGAGCCTCCTCTTCTCCAGGCTGAACAAGCCCAGCTCCCTCAGCCTGTCCTCGTAGCAGAGGTGCTCCAACCCCTTGATCATTTCTGTGGCCCTCCTCTGGACCCGCTCCATCAGGTCCATGTCCTTCCTATGTAATTCTTATAAAATGTGCATGAGCAGAGATGCTTCAAGGTGTGCTCACGAATAACCTTCCAAGGTTTGAAAAAATACCTTGAAAATCCTTCGACAAAGCTTGTAAAAATAACAGAGCAGAAAAAAACCCGCAATATTTTATAAAAGCAAACATTTCCTATTTGAGAGTCAACTGAACTTTGCCCACTTGAAATTCAAAGTCATGTATCCATAACTTAAAATTAGCAATGGAAACCCAGAAATAATGTCTGCAATTACTGTAATGTACTTACCTATTCTGTAATTGTACCAATATCGGGAGGTTCCCAGATGTAATGTATTGCAACATAGTAAGCTAAGGAACTTAACATTTTACAATCTTTGCAGTAAACAGAAATAAAAAGGAATATAATGCAGATCAGAGAGATGGCATAATATATCCCTTTCATTTATATGCCTTTAACTTATTACATTCTTTTTCTGTAGAAAGACTTTAAATACCACCATTAGTTAGCACGCAAACATGTCTATGAAGAGCAGAGTAGTAGTTTATGCAGACCTGGGGCTTTTACAGAAATGGATGTGGATGCAGGTGAAGCCCCTACTAGTAATGTCCTGGCACTCCAAAAATACAAGATACAGTATTTTATTTGGGGCCCTTGCATCCAGTGGTGTTTCACTGCATTTTCTTTTTCATTCCAGTCACTTAAGTGCTGCAATGAGGACAAGCCTTTAGAAAAGTGGATGCATTTGCATGTATAATTTCTTGAATATTTTCTTTTCATAGAAATCATAGAAACACAAGGTTGGAAAGGCCATGTAAGATCATCTAGTCCAACCGTCCTCCTATCACCAATACTACCTACTAAGCTACTAAATCATATCTCATAGCACCTGGGCCAGATACTTCTTGAATACCGCCAGGGATGCTGACTCCACCACCTCCCTGGGCAGGCCATTCCAGTGCCTGACCACTCTTTGAGTGAAAAAGTTTTTCCTGATATCTTATCTAAATCTATCCTGGCGCAACTTGTGGCCACTTCATTGAGTCCTGTCATTAGTTATCTGGGAGAAGAGGCCAACCCCCTCCTCTTCACAACCTCCCTTCAGGAAGTGGTAGAGTGCGATGAGGTCTCCCCTGGGCCTCCTCTTCTCCAGACTAAACAATCCCAGCTCCCTCAGCCGTTCCTCATGAGATTTGAGCTCTAGACCCCTCACCAGCTTTGCTGCCCTTCTCTGGACACGTTCCAGGGCCTCAATGTCTTTCTTGTAATGAGGGGCCCAAAACTGAACACAATACTCAAGGTGCGGCCTCACCTGAGGTGAGTACAGGGGGGGATGATCACCTCCCTGCTCCTGCTGGCTACACTATTCCTGAGGCAGGCCAAGATGCCATTGGCCTTCTTGGCCACGTGGGCACCACTGTTGGCTCGTGTTCCAGCTGAGCATTGACCAACACTCCCAGGTCCTTTTCTTCTTCACAGTCCTCTAGCCACCCTGCCCCAAGCCTATAGCGCTGCATGGGGTTATTGTGGCCAAAGTGCAGGACGCGGCACTTGGCCTTGTTGAACCTCATCCCATTAGCCCCAGCCCAGCAATCCAGCCTCTCCAGATCCCTCTGAATGGCCTCCCTACTCTCAGGCAGATGGACACCACCTCCCAACTTGGTGTCATCTGCAAACTTACTGAGGGTACACTCAATCCCCTCATCCAGGTCATCAAAAAAGATATTAAACAAGATAGGCCCCAGTACTGACCCCTGGGGGACACCACTTGTAATGGGACACCAGCTGAACTTAATTCCATTAACCACTACCTTCTGGGTACGGCCCTCCAGCCAGTTCTTTACCCAGAGAAGAGTATACTTTGTCCAGGCCACAGGCAGCCAGTTTCCCCAGGAGAATACTGTGGGAGACCATGTCAAAGGCTTTGCTGAAGTCTAGGTAGATTACATCATCTAGGTAGATTACATCAACAGCCTTTCCCTCATCTACCAGTCTGACCACATGGTCATAGAAGGAGATTAGGTTGGACAATCACAACCTGCCTTTCATGAACCTGTGCTGGATGGGCCTGATCCCCTGGATGCCATGCACGTGCCGTGTGATCGTTTTTGAAAAAGCAATCTTCCCCACTCTTGTTTACCGTGTCTCATCAGCTGTGAAATTGATAGGAGTATAAAGCAGCACTGTTAGCCCAGAATGCCAGTGCATGGCTTTAAGTTTTCATGCCTGCTAGACTTTAGCTTGTTGAATTTAACACTCTATGGCTCCTGTAAAAAGTATAGGGTTTTGGTAATGAAGATAGCTCTCAATCCAACATCTTTCCACTGGAAAAAACTGATTCAAATCAGAGGGATCAAAGACGATACTAAGGAAATAGTAGGTTTTTTTACATCTGTAATTGCACTGAGCTATATGGAAGCACCGTTAGATACAGCTTATGATTTTGTAGCCAATTTCAAGGCAAGTTCTACTGTAGAAATTGAATCAGAAACCTTGAACATTTAGCTATTACAATTGTATAACAGGATTATGCCATGCTCTTCATGCTTTTTTCAACTGCAAAGACCAAGCTTCTCTACCTAGAGGATGTAGTAAACTAGAGAAAAAATCATATGTTCAACACTAATTTCCCACATGGATAAGTACAATGCATGCTCTGATAAAGATTTCTCTGGATTATTCACAATGAAATCCCCACAACTACTGTTTCCTATTTATTAAATACCTCTCCATAGGAATCAAGTTGTACACAGAGTTGGGAATTATGCTGTACAATCTGGCTTCATTAGAAGACACTGCAACCACAGCAAAAGGACTTGCACCCAAGTAATTAATCTGATGTATTGACAGAGCTACAGTTTTCCATCTTATCTAGCACAGTGTGTGGTAGCCCACACAGAAAAGCCACAGTGGTCTAACAGTACCACAAAATCCATGAAAAAGATGACCCTCAGCATCCTAAACTTCTCTCAATATCCAGTTCTCTGTAAAAATGGGCATGTGCTATTCCAGTTACTTTTTTTATAATCACAAAAGTAGACTATGAGCTCAATAAAGTTAATTAGTAGATAAACTATATTGATATATTAAAAAGTCATTAATTACTTACATGATGGTGCCAGTAAATTTTTTTAGAAGGAGGCCACATCACTGAACATTAACCATTTAATGAACCTGCCTAGCTGAAGCAGCCTTGTTCCATTACATCAAGGCTGGGTGTAGCTCACGGATACTTTTATTTTTGGTTGATAATTTTTGCTCACGGTTTAGAAAATAAGTAATTTTATTTCACCTGCCGTCATTATCATTCATGGAAATGAGCAGTTAAATGTGGACAGCTCTTTTTTACAGCATTTTTTTCCTTGTAGATAACTGACCTCTGTTTCTCAGACCTACAATATAATTTGCCTCACTATTATTTTCACAAAGCTACTATTGAAAGCTAAGTATGTGCACTGAAAATACAGTGATCTCCAGAAAAATGTACATTGGCATATCTACTCTAGTCCAAATGGAGTACATGTCTATAAAGAAATGGGTCAAGAGATGGAGAGAGGGAAGAAAATGAGGGGGAAGTAATGTTAAGCAATTCACTGCAAGGTGGCTTTTCTTTTTGATGATAATCATGAAGGATGAATGACTTATTTCCCAGGAGCAAAACCAGGAAATAGAGATGCAGGTTTATCCTGACACATTTTGCACTGTCCATTCCTACTTCATTGCCATGATTTGCAAAATATGCTTTTTAATATTCAGAAATAATTAATCAAATGAGCTGGAGAAATGTAGCAGAAAATAAAAAAATCCAAACCAAAATACAAAGGGAATTTAGTTATTAATCATTTGCAGCTTCATGCTACTCCCTGAAAATAAATTAAGTGTACAGATACACACAAATATATACTTTCAACACACAAATATTTAACACCATCAGCGGCAGTGTCTCTGAGTACAATTTCAATATGAAAATTATTTCATCTCTTTTGTCTTTCGCTTGAACTTGGAGAAACTGGAGATGGAAAAGACTGGACGCAAAACTGTTCCCAGTAGTACAATATATCCTTAACTGCTCTGTGCACCCTAGCTTTAAATTATTTGTATGATGACAATTCCATAAATTCCTGGACACATTAGATGGAGACATAAACGTTTTTCAATGAAAACTAAACACAGCTATAAGACATCTTTCCATAAATATCTCACTATTAAAATGTAAATTCTTTTAAGTTTTGTTTCCAATTAACGCATCTAAAAAGTTAATGCAAATTAAAACTATTGCACAAAAGTTGCAAATGAGAAATGCCATTTTTCATTGTTTTATATTTGCAGCAAGAATACATACCATTTTAAGGATGCACTCAACATACTATTTCAGCCATTTACTTAATATTGTTAATAATAATTATAAAAGCAATTTTTTAGCTGACATTTTTTTAGCAACTATGTTGCTTGTCTTTTTACAAATAAAGGGAACATTTTTTCCTCCAGATTGTATGAGTAAAAATGCAAAATTGATAAGAAACTTATTATAGTAACTTCAGAGAAATAGAAATTTAAAGCATGTTTTTAATCCTTTGCTGTTGCAAGGAATATTACCAACCTATCTGCCATGACTCTCTGAAGATCTGAAACGTGAAGAAAAGTAATAGCCACACTAAAATGACCCTTTGCTCTAGCGTGCACACAAAATGCAGCTAAAGCAAAGAACTGAAGAGACAAAGTCCCAAAACCTGAAGATTTACAGAGGTACTCATTAAAAACCTAGTGTGCCTGCCTACCTATCCTGCTGCCACTGCATGGCAATAGGATGTCCCACGCTTGTGTGGGTTTCCTAACCACCAAGCTGATGTTTTAGGAAAAGACACTAGATTTCCCTGCAACCTCATCTATGTCTACAGAGCATGTCTTCAAACACTTCCCATCACTGCAAGTGTGGTGACCACAAGGACAGTAGGAAAGGAGCAGAAGCAACACAACGCTGGGTAACCGAGAGCAGCACTGCGAGGTCAGCTCTGCTGGAGCACAGCACTGCTTTCCAGAAGCATCCCCAATACAAAGCATGACCAGCATAGCATAACATAGGCTGGGCGACCCTGAGAAATGGAAAGATGAAGCAAATTCAAAGAAAAGAGTCATGAGTTTAAGCATTAAACCCAAAATAAACTATTGTAAATTGGGAGCTTGGAAGCATTTTAAGGAAGGGAGGTTCAGGTATGTTAAAAGCGAATGGTGTTGAAACATACGCATGAAACAGAAGTATTTATATAGAGGTATTACACAGAAAGATATTACTGCTGCTTATAAAAGCATGAGGAAAATAAGCAAAGGAAGAAAAAGAACTACTTAAGCTGCAAGGCAATAAGGCAACGCATCTCAAAGATGTCAGCATGAAACAGCCAAGAGTAAATCCAAGCCAGAAACAAGAAGATTCACAAACAGAGCAATATTTTGGCCCAGGAACAGCTTTCTGTGTTCTGCAGAGGGGACATTCTAGAGTGTATAAAACAGGTCAAATTCTTTATGAAAAGGGCAGTGCAAGTAGATGCCTGTGGTAGCCACAGTCTGGACTTAGAGGTCAAATTTATGCTTGTACTCATTGCACAGAACAGCAAAAAATGCTGTGAAAGTGGTGTGATTGGGGCCAGGGCTTTCTCTCTAGCAGAGCGCCAACAGGAGCCAAGATAATGTCTCTGGAATATGTGTGTTTAATGCACACCTTCCACTCTTGCCTCATTAAAACAAAAATAGCGTAACTTGTTAGTCACATAATTTTTCACTCCTGCCCACTCCCAGGTTAAAATTGGATCCCTTTCTTCTTGAGCTTAAGTAATGTAAGCACAGAAGAATTTCAAAGTGATTTTTTTCTGCAAAAGCTCACGTTTCTTTGATCTCCTCCAGTCCCCGAGTTCTTTGTTTTCTGCTGAGGCATTGAGGATGCTGCAGAACATGTGCCTGGAATCCCAGAAGTGAAGAGGTTGAAAGGCAACAGTATGCCAGGGTGCACTAGCCATCACAAGCTGGTCTGGGTGAGCAAATGGCACTGAACAGCCATATTTAAAAAACATGGTCTCAATCAGTCCCACAGGACTCAGCAGCGTCCCTGGTCTCTTTGAGAGAAGGATAAATCTGCAGAGTATTGCTGAATGGTATAGTAAGGAACATGATGTTGAAAAACTAACTGAACTTTGGTTTTAAAAAGCAGCGTTTACATTGCCTGCAGCATTTCTCTGTAAGAATAAGAATCTGATTATTTCTTTTAAGCTTCTGAAGAGCTTATTTTTCCAACTGTGAACAATCTGGATGAATCTTTCTGTAATAGACTGATTTCATCTCAGCATCAGAAACACAGGGTCCACTCAGATCTCTTTCATATTCCAAAAATTAAAACCTGCTTGCAGACGTAACAAATTGGCCAGCAATTTGCGATTTTAGACAACTCTTCTAAATTTCTCTCAAGTGCACAGTGCTGCTAATTATAATGAAAAATGCTAAGAAGATCATTGCTTATTACATAAAACAAACATGAAGAGAAGCTCACACTTCGCTTCTGAGGGAGTTAAGCAGTTAAATGTTTTTGACATTGCTGAAATTCATCCACTGTGAAGTCCAAAATCCCAAACTGTCAGAGTCAATTTTGTTTATCTAACTACACTGCCTTGTTTTCCCCAAATTTCAGTAAATATAACTACCACTGCTAAAACTGGATCAAGATGCACGGTTTTAAATCTACTTACTAAAACTAAACCTTCAGGTTTGTATCTGACACCTTTCCCAATGACATATATCTGTGTTTCATAATGGTTTAGATAATTTTCAGCGAAAGCTAAGCGTAAGGTGTTTTATTCTCTGTGCCTCTCCCTAACCCTTTAAGAGCCTGGTCTTTCAATCTTCCAAGCCCTGCTCTTCTTTTCTGTTCGCGTTGTCAGTTTTTTTTTTTTAAGGACTGCACTAAACAAGCCAAAGATAATTTGATTTTTTCTCCCTACCTGTTGGGATTGGGGTACTATCCATAGCTATTCACCATCAGCTTTTCCCATTCCTGAGAAGATCATTTTAGGTCTTCCCTGAAGTAATTAAAGGCTGCTGCTGAGCCTCCTTGGCATTTACACACACTCTGCCCATTTCCTTTCCCTTTCCTTGACAGTTTTTAGTCATTAGTTCTAACTAGGGAGTTTGTTAGTCCGGTTGTCATAGTCTAACGTTTTCTGCTAACCTAGAGTGGGTTAGCAAGGTTTATTGGCATGTAAGACAACTTTATAAAGCCATTTCATAGCCTTGCTTCATGCTTTCTTGTTTTTCTATTGTGTGGCCTATTGATCAAGAACAAAGTTCTGTTGAAAATCAACAGCTGGAGCTGTTTCTACGTTTTCAAATACAAAGGTGCCATTAGTAACTTAATAATTACACAAGCAAGACATGCATGGTTGCACTAAAATGTTTTAAGAAAAGCAAAGTATGAATACTGAATAGAATAACAGCTTTGACATCAGCTTCAGTAATAACAAAGCATTCACAAAGCAAAGAAAAGAAAGCATATAATTTCTCTTGCCTATCCATAACTTCTTTTTGCCATAAACCCACCACTTCAATGTCAGAGACTCTGGCAAAAGCAATTAAACACACATTCACTTTTGTACAATGGACTGACCCAACTTTTGCATCACAGATATAAATGCATCTAATTTCTATCATTATAGTTTCACAGCCCAATGATCTCTAAAGGCAGAAACATCAGTTTCTTTCCTTTCATGCATGTTGTTCTGTTTCTATTTAGGTATCTTTATATGCTTCCCTCAGTACATCTCCCACCCACATTGACTGCTTTCTCTCAGTTCTCTATTTGCAAGCTTCCCTACCCTCCCCCCAGGATGTATTTCTAGCAGTTGGGTTCTCTCCTACACTGATCACCCCTCTTTTTACTGTGAAATAGCAAGCCAACCACATAGATACAAATGAGGCTACATTGAAAGAAAAAAAACATTTGCTATTAAAAATCCCACCTCTACCACAAACAAGATGATTTTGATGCTTCAATTTAATGGCACATACCTTTACAGATATATGTAAACTAACAGTAAAGGGCAGAAGGATTAGAGAAAAGTAGTTTTCGTTCTTAAAAGTGTATTAATGCATACTTGTGAGATCCTAATCTGATTAAAAATCTTTCACTATAATGGTGCTTACCCAATATTCTTCAATAAGAGTATAACGCTATTCCAGAACACTGAAGAAAAAAACCTTAAGTGTGCTCTTAAAAATGTTTGTCTCATTAAGCACAACGTTTCCACAGCCTGACCCTTTCTGAAAAGCGTGACTATTTGTTCACGTATCTACAGAAGTTACATGTTATATAGTACCTCACATTCTTTAGAGAGCAGCTGAGGATTTGAGGGCAGTATAGATAAGCACAGTTTAAAGAGTTTCCATCTGCTTCTCTCATTGTTTTAGATAAAGAAAATGGCATCAGAGAGCACCAAAGGTGTGAATGCTCTGAATTCTTGCACTTATTTTTGCACTGGAGAGGTAATTTAGGAAATGCTTTTCTAACACTAGTCATTTCTTACGTGCAAAGTTGAAGCTATTTCCTTCTAGCTCATTTGGAGAAAGCGCATTCAGCTCATTCACTGCTCACAGGTCACTTGGACTCTGGGAACACAGACCTCCTGCCACGTAACCTTGCTGTACATCTGCTGTACATACATCATAAAAGATAATTTGCCTTCTCTCTGTAAATTTTTTTGACTGCTTTACAAGTCTGACTGCTTTTCCTGCCACAGTTTCCCCCCACACACACAAATTAACTACATGGACAAAACCAAATCTTGCTTTGTTTATACAATTTCATTTCAACATCAGATTTTGAATTCTTACCATGGTCAGTAAGTTCAGATGTGCAGAGTTGGCTCAGTGTCTCATTTCCACTTGGTTCATCGTGTCTGGTAGACACACAGTCACACATAATCACTGGCTGAGAAGGAATTAGGGCTTTTGAAGTCTGCTTGTCAGATTCCTTAGTTGAACAAAGCAGCATGACGAAACAGGTACAGTTAGAGCTTTCAGCAGGATCACAATACAATGGTTGCCCTGATCTACACAACTGCTGGGACTTGTATTAAGCAAACACTAAAAAAACACTAAAAAAAAATCCTAACTTTTTTATGAATGATTAGTAATGACTTGGTCATAAGCAGAGACAGATCTAACATACTTTTTTCTCCCAACAAAATAGGAAATAGAAAGTAGACTCCATGTGAAAGAAAAGGTAGAGACAAAGCACTAACCAAAACCTCTATTGCTGTGATGTTTTCACTCTCTCTATGATAAGACACGGTGCTAGAACTGAACCTGCCTATTTTCTGTTGCAGATAGCTTAAAAGCAAAGGACAGCTTACACTGGGAGTCTTTCCAAGACTTGATTCTTACTTAAAAGCCAGTTGAAATGTTAATAGTCTTAACTAATCAAATGAAAAGAACCCACAATCGTGCCAAATTAGTGTTTAAAAAAGATTATAATTCTCAACGTATCTTGAAAATGATTGTATTTTGAACTCTGATGTCACACAGACTGTCAGCAAGTACATTTCAGACAGCAGATTTACATTTAGGGGTGACTTAATAAAAGAAAATTATGCAACGAATAGAGAGCTTGTCAAACCGTATCAGAATAACTGTATGTGCTTTCTCCCATCATGGATCCACAGGTTCAGCCAAGCAGGCCAGACTTTGGTGCACTTCCAAATTACTACTCTTGTAACAGGAGTGAGACTCTCAGCAAAGTGTTGTACACTGAGTGTGCATAAATGAGGCCCCTGAAACAGCAGCCCATACGTACATGGAGGACATTGACATTCAGCTGCTGAAAATTACGGGACCTGAATTCTTGCATTCTTTTGATATTTTCTTGATATTTTTCCTCTGCGAGCTGCCTGTAAATACAGAATACTTGTGT
Organism: Nycticryphes semicollaris; assembly: GCA_013400055.1. Classification (NCBI taxonomy): domain Eukaryota; kingdom Metazoa; phylum Chordata; class Aves; order Charadriiformes; family Rostratulidae; genus Nycticryphes; species Nycticryphes semicollaris. The sequence goes on from VXBJ01003630.1 coordinate 678,518, forward strand.
TTAGGATGCAGTATCAGGGATTGCGCAAAGGGATCTTCTAGAAATAGACGTGGAAAAGCACATTCCACAATCAGATTCCCATGATGCCAAACATCCATGTCATCTACTCAAGAGAGGTTAGTTTTAGTTAACTCACTAACTCAGGCCTTCCAAACACTATTATATTTTTCCTTCACAACTTGCATAATATAATTGAGAGACAGTAAATTATTAGTCCCATCCTTTTTCGTTTCTTCCAAAGATCTCAAATACTTTGGCCTTCATTCCACCATGTACTCCAGGGACCTTTCAGCTGAAGACGGGCACACCACGTTTGCATCCTATGGATACTTCACCTGGGGGATGGCTGGAAACTGTGTTCTTCTGTATGAGAATATTTAACCCAGTTTTTGCATTAAGCAGTTCTTCCAGTTCCCTTCCCATTCATCCCCAGATTTGCATTACAGAAAGCAGCTCTCCAGTCTGAGAAGGTACTGGTTTTGCACTGTTTCAAGTACTTTCAACCAGAGTGAGCTGGCAATAACCCAGAGCTGAGTAGAGATCCATTTTAAAGATTCATGACTGAGAACAAGATTTGAAGATTAATATGTTGCCTTTATATTACAAAAAAGTATATTTAATTTTGTTGCAGTGAATAAAAATTGGAAATCTCAATAGAAAACACTAAAGTACAAGAAAGAAAAAAATTTAAAAGCAAAGTAGAACTAACCTGCAATGCATATTATTTCCTATTCTCCATTCATTTTTAAAAAGTGAAAGAGACAGACTTGCTATTTATAAGTTTCGTGTGAGTACAAATATTGGCGTATCATATTAGTGAAAGCAACATGCAGGGGAGGTGTTAAATTTTACAGTGGTTTCAATTTAAGGAGATTTTTTTAAAAATTAGAATAAATTTACAGACCATCTCCAGTACCGAAGGCAACAGTAAGTATCAGGCAGACATACATTGTCATCAGATAGATTTTTCCCAAGGGAAATGGTGGCCTGTAGTTTTTTGCCTTTGGGTACTGGCATCACAAGTTGGCAGGAGTAATGCCAGGATGTGATTTTACTGAGCATGTTCACCTAAATGCAACTGCTATTGATTTTCACACTTATGTAGCTGCAGAGCTGCCATAAGTTCAGACTTCATGGCACCTTGTAATATTTTTCTGTACTAGAACATCAGTGCCTCACTGCATTGCTAACTTGCTTTGGTACAACAGGGTTAATTAAGATGCCAATTCTTATATTAAAAAATAATTATTTCCTCTCTTATCCTCTATAAATAACTGCGTAAACATTTATTAATTTGCATCACACTTTTCAAAATGGTTTTGAAGAAAACTTTAAAAATGAATCAAAAATGTATGTGGTGTTTTTCCAATTTTCATTCATACCAAATAAAACACTGAGTATTTTTAACTGGGAAAAACTCAAGTGTGTGATCAAATCAGTATATTATTCTTATTATTTAAAAAAGGAATCCATGCATAGATACATAGTCCTCCGGCTGTTTCCCATATTACACTCAGAAATGGTACTTATTCTCCTTCATATCACCCCTTTTATTATGTCTCACTCACTTAATAAAAACCTTATAAATCATAAAGCCTTTGTAAGATGTCCAGTACCCCTGTTTGATCATTTGGTAGGACTATCTCCTGAGCTACTAATTTCTATTGGCAAATCTCTTAGGCCAAAACAATTGACAGAAGCTGGATTATAATTAAATGTCCAACTCCTCAGACTGTGCAATCCTTAAAATAGCCAGTCATTAAAAAAAAATATAAAAATCTCCTATTGTAACACATCTGAAAAGCTCTCATACACTTGTTTAACCGAAACACAGTATACCAGTTTTGGGCTAATGTTCTGACTTTTTTTTCCCTACATAAATAATTACTGTGATTTAACTAATCCAAATCCCCATTCACTTAGTGAAGCTGAAGACCCTTTCTATTTTTATTTTTACCTTGACAGTTCTAACTCTCTCCTTCAATTGTTGGATGGGGAAAACTGCATTGATAGGGCCTGATGCTAATGTTATATTCAACTTACTTCAACTTCTTTCCTTTCTCATCTGCAGCATTTAACTTCCTCAGCCTCATTCGTTCCCGTGGCGTCATTTTCTGCACTTCAGAGAGTTCCTGCAGAGTTTGCAAATGAACTTTCCTCTGACTGAAATTGAATACAAGCAAACCCATCTTCATATAAAAATGCAAATACCAGTGTTTTAATTTTATATTGAAACATAGTGACATTTAAATGGAGTAATTAGAAAGTCGCAAGTACTATAGCAGACTAAATAGACCTTAGTTTAGAAAACAAATGCCTCTTTTAAAATGAAATATTTAAACTTAGATTAATGAAAACATGAATAATTTCAGCTGAGAATTGAAAAAGGTAAACTCAGCTCCTTAGAAGAATGAATGTTGAAGCACAGTGAAATATTTACCCTGTGAGGCTTCATTATTGAGCATATTCCAAGTACAGAGGTAGTCGTTAAATAAGAACCACAGAAAAAACAGTATCACCCATACATTTTACATCGATTGTTACAAACTGTTTAGACTAAAAGAGAATATGAATGTCTTTAATGACAGTTATAATTATCATGATGTCCTCTTGAATTTCTAATGCTAATTGATAATAATAATTCACCAGTAAAATGGTCTCCACAGACCATCCCTGAAAGATGAGCGTGAATTATTGACATATGTATTTCAGCTGTATTTATCAACAAGGCAGAGCACTATGAGTCCCATATCAGAAAGAGCATATTAATCTTGAGATTTTGATTTTGCATCTTACAGTAATTACAAAAATCAAACCATACCTTGCAATGCCTTGGCACTCATATTTTACTTACAGTATTTTTTTTCTATTGTTTATGATACCAAGTATTCATTTCAAATTACTATTTTTGCTCTTATGAGATAAATTCACTTCTGATCATCTAAAAGCCCAGTTTTGGAACCATATATATTGCAACACTCCTTCTGGACTATCATTTTGATATCAGCATTTTAATAAATGAGAAGTCTTCATTACGCTTTTCAAATGTTGACTATAGAGGAAAATAGTGTAAAGATATTAATATTAGCGTGTAATATAAAAGACTAAGGACAAAGACAAGAAGAGCTCAATTATTCATGAGTATAGAACTAACTCTTCAAGTATGAATAATGTAGACATATTTCTTGTCCCCTGTAAAAAACTCTAATTTAAATTGTAATAACCTCTTGGGAAAAAAAGCCATTTTTCATTCCAGTTGAAACTGAACTTGTATAGTTTTATGCTTACTGAAATATTTAAAATTTATGACTTGCATGGGAATGGAATAAAGTAAGCCATTAGAGGCCTTTACTAGAAGAAACTAGACTTAACTATATACAGAAAAAATAATTCCTGGTGAGGAAAAAAAAAATCATAAATATGGGGAGGACACCATTAAAAGCAGCCCCTTGTATACACACTCAGGCCAGAGTATTGCTTCATTGCAGCTGATGTGGGAAATTCACTACATTTAAATTATTTCTCCTCCACTTTTCTGCTCTCTACCATTCTTCAGGCATTTCTATTTCATTTTAAGTATCTCTTGAGATCCAAGACTGAAGAAATTATTTGTCATTTTGGTTACCAGAAGCCACACAGACAGCTAAAAATCTCATTACTACAGGAAAAGTCCTAAGATTATGACTTTATGCGTATTCCAAACATTTAGCCAAAAGGAATCAGACTGCAGCACATCTGAAGATGATTTACAGTGAAGCTTCTCCTCGGATTTTTTTTCTCAAACTGATGCCCTAAAAACCTCAAGGTAAATTTCCATGCTCAGACAAAAAGAGTTGCCATCCATTGCTACACGATTTTTAGGATCTTTACACAGAAGCAGGTGACTTTCTATTTCCTTCAACAAAAATGTAAGAACATGTTGTATGTAGTAAGAACTTGCTCTTCATCTTAGAGACTGCAGACTTGCTTTTGAACAAGAATAGTTAAGTATTCTGGAATATACATGAATGTCTTCCCCTATGTCAGCTCTGTCAATATGATGCCCGTTTGGAAGGTGGTAAGATCCTGTGCATTCAAACTAATGACAATGGATCAGGGATGGACTATAGTATATGTTGCAAATAATAGGAAGTGGGTTTATCAGTCTGCTCTAGAAACATGGGGATATTTAAAGTCTACGTATATATTTTGCAGGTAAAAATACTGCTTCCTCTAAGCATCTACAATCTTTTGGTGCATATAGATAATTTGAAATCCTGAACCCACACAATAAAGGCTTAGATTAATAGTTTCTTCAAGATTCTCATACTTCATGTTTTTATGAGCATTAAGCTTTCAAAATAATTCAGAGTTAGCGACATATTTGGGCAAGATTCTAGCAACCCCAAGCTATTTAAGGCATATCTCTGAGGAACATCTCTGCAGTTAGCTATATATTGGAAGAAGCAGGAATCTACTCAAGAGTTAATTGAATCAACTCGAATACAGCAGACACAGACAAAAGATACATCTAGCATTTCCCGGCTATTGCATATCTACCTGTCTGACTCTTCTATTTCCAGTATACTAGCAAAGTGTTATTTCTAGCAGAAGCAATCCTGTAGAATAGCAAGGCAGCTTGACAATACTCTCAGCCAGCTCCATTTGCTGTTTTTTAGTAGACAGTTGTTACTACCCAAAACCGGTATCATTCATTGTTGTATTTTACATCTATGCTTGCAAAGTTCAACCTATTTATACTAAAGGTACCTATTTACAGCAAATCAGAGAACCTTGGTCTGACAGAGATTCATCCACCAATGAGGCAGCAAGAACAGAAGGGACAGGGTGGAAACGTCAACCAGAGTTTCTAGAGAGGAGAGCTTTACAGATACACTCCCAGTAGTTTAGCTGTGTAAAAAAGAGGTACAGAAGATTGGGCTGCGTTGAATTCCACTGTCTTTGCTCCCCATTCTGCCTATTGCCAATACTTTCTCTAGAAAAGGTGAAACTGGTCACCTCTCCTGATGGAGACTTTGCAAGCATGAGCAGAATTAGGAGCATCTGCAAGCTGACCACACCTGCAAAACTATGGGTCTCCTCCAACAGCAGAAGTCACAAAGAATAAAGGGAAAAGGCCTACTGCCCTAGAGGCATTGCTAATTCTGGACAGCAACATGGGCTTCTTTTTGCTGTTACCTAGAATTTGAATGAAATTTCAGATAGCTGTTTAAGTCTTGACAATTACTTAGAGGAAACATGAAGCAGGGACATCCACTGTGTCCACACAGGACCACAAACTCCTGATTTTGAGTGTGCTAGCTCCATACAGAGCAAAACCACATACAGCAAACTCAGGGACAGGAAGCAAAGGGGAGGGCCAGCTGCCATCCAACCCACAGAGCTAATTTACCACAGCAAAATAAAATTGCATATGTTGACATTTGTTTTAATTATTGCAGCATTGTAATTTAATGCAATTAATTTAATATATATTCAGTGCCTAAATGAGAGAGACCACACGTGAAGGCACTACTGATGTAAGAGCCAAGAAACATCGCAAGCCTTAATTTCTCACTGTAGTTACAAGACAGATGTAATAGCAACTACAGACTTACTAGCTGAATATTAAAGTATATATGCTATTAGTCTCATGTCATTTACGAAACACAGCTTTCACATTCAATAATTAGTAGGTACACAAAAAACAGCACTATGAGTGATTATGACATAATTAAAATGTTCTAAACCTTCAAAATGTAAAGACAAAGCTCAAAATTTACAGGCAAACTGGTACTAAATTAACATATGCATATAATACACATGCATGCCCAATTTAAAATGATATAATAAAAATATTTGATCTGTAAATTCTTTTTTTTGCTCCTAAATTTAATTATGCATCTCTCTAATGTGGTTGCTCTTCTGTATTTCTGGGGAATGGATCCCTCTAAATATAAAGTACTATGAGACTAATAGACGTTTACAATACAATATTATTTGGCAACACTGTAATTTCATACACTGGTGCCCATAAAATACTTAAAAGTTCTTACACAGCATCAAATAGGGGAGCCACTGCTTTCTGCCGGTCAAGTACCTGGTCTTTCACAGTCATGTTTGTGAACTTGTCCTGTATATCCTACAAGGAAATAAAACAGGAGCGGTATCAACTCTTGAAGCTGAAGTGATCCAGAGTCTTCAGCTATGACCCAATACAGTCCTAACATAAAAACTGACTGAGCAGTTTCCTTCCTCACCTTCTTAGAAAGCCAAATAGTATATACACTGAAGCAAAGACCAAAAGAGCAAGATGCACTCTTTTTCATTAAAACTGTGACTAACCAGAACAAATTAGAGATTATACGTATCCAGGCCCAAATGATCTGCACTTGTTACACGTAAATGCCCATTCTCCTTATGGCTCATAACATTTTAAAGGGGAGAGATTCAGCACGTGAAGTGACATGGGCTTCATTCCTCACTGCCTCGCTACCTCAGCCATAGTTGCAATTTAGCTCTGCATGTCGACAGGATTAATGTTCCCATGAACTGCTATCTAATTATCTTTCTCCACACACTTTCTCTGCCTCCACTCTGCTTTTGCAGAATGCATACTCCAAGGGCAAGTGTACACTTATCACTTTTTTTTACATACCTTTAGTTGTTCATTAATATAAGGGATTTTTAGAATCTCTGTTGCTGCTGGTCTCAATGAAGGATTCTTGTTTAACATGCTGAAACATTAAAAACCAAAAGTAGTAATTAAGTGATTTTTTCCAAATTAACTTAAAAACCTGCTTAACAAGAAAATAACATACCTGCTTAGCACAGCATTCAGTTCACTTGGATATCTATCAGGAAGAGAAGGTGTATTGCCTTCTACAATTTTTAGCACAACAGACAAAAAACTGTGTCCAGTAAATGCATGGTTCATACAGCACATCTCATATAAAATGCATCCCAGAGACCTTGAAGAGTAAAATAATAGGAATAGTATAAACAATCTTTTTGACAGTAGCATGCATTGTGAGATTCAGGTAAGTAAAACTACAATTGTATGCCATTTTCCCCTGGGAACAGGATATTTCATTAGAGTGCTGTCCTTCTCATCTGAAATATTTTTATTGAGACCACAAATGAATAACCTTATAAACAGAAGAAATCATTCTACTTCCATAAGTGCAGGCACAAACTTAAACTCTCTCTATAAATATACATATGTATAAGGTAAAACTACATTGCATGAACTAGCTTTTAAGGAGTTATTCATTAAGTTAGGAATGAAGTACTTTAATTAGTGACTGACTGACAAAGCAGTTAGTAGTGCTTGGACATAGGTTTGTGTAAACTGGTTTTGCAAATTAATTTCTGACAACAAACTCAAGCTCAAATTAAATAATGCCAGAAGTGTCTTCTGGTGTGATTTCACTCATTCAGTCACATATTCCAAATGTATTCTAAAATTGCTTTGGACTGAAAGAATTAGCAAATTTTAGATGATGGCATCATTTTGCAACATCTAAAGCTAAATTTCCTCAAAATTTTATTTGGAGAAGAAAAGAAGGAAACTGAACATGCAGGTCTGGAGATGCAGCTGAGAACCAGTGTCAGTTTTAAATCTTTAAAAACTGGGAGGAACAATTACAAACAAATTTTTAAAGGTCCTCTGATTTACCATCATCTTATTTACCAGCATTTAGTTACCAGTCCTAAAGGAGGCCATAAAAGATCAGCAAGTTGAACATTTTAACATAAACACTCTCATACTAATTTATAAAATGACTATTCATACCAGTTTACCCTTTCAAACTGTGTTCTGTCTGACAAACGTTTTTAAAAAGAACAGAGGAGTAGAGCTTTCCAGGCTTTGAAGGATGTTCAGCGTCACCTCCAGTGTGCAGCCAGGAGAACTGAGGCACTCATGTGTGACTTGATCAAAGTCATAGAAAATGCTGGTGAGAGCCAGCTGCAGGACCAGACCCACCCAAGCAACCAGCTTAAATATCAGAGCAACTTTACTCTGAATGTAGTATTCGATTGTGGTATTTATAATTCAAAGAAACAGTATGAAAACAAAGGATAGTGATAAAAAGTAGAAGTACCTATACAGGTGAATGGCTTTGATGGAAAGAGTATAAACATTATCTTTGAAAGTTAATAATGAGTAAAATTTCAATTATTCATTTTGGTTAAAAAGACAAATTGATTCAGTCCATCTGACATGACAATAGAAGAAAAAGAGTAAGTAATTTTAAAGCCGAAACCCACACAATGCAAATACACAATACAAATAAGGAAGGGGAGCTCACTCACTGGTACTTTTTAAGCAGTATGTGAAAACAATTAGCAGAACATATTTGCTAACAATTGCCTAAAGACCAACTACTGAGATACATAAACAATTGCTTAATTCTTTTAAGACTTAACTGCCAACCACTTTTCAAACTTCCAAAATCAGTAAACGGTAGCACAGAGATGATGATCTATATTTATGATGGATGTTCAAACTCTGAAACAAGATAATCACTGCATGAGAAAATACTTAAAAGCAAAAAGAACAACAAAAAAATCCTGCACACATGGCATCTGAAAGCATCAAACAAAAATGGAAACCAGCCAGAGGGAAGAAAAAAGGAAGGAAAATCCCAACCTGACAGACTGTACTATAACTGCTGTTTGCAGAATCAATCTGTTTTGGAGGCTGCTTGATTCTGGCAGCTAGAAATTGCTTAATGAGCCATTAGGAGCACAGGATTTGCCACATCAGGGAAGCCCATTTATTTGTCTACTTTAGTACTCTGAGTACACCTGAGGCTTTGGAGGAAGATGAAAAGAACACCCAGGGCATTCTGCTGCAGCCAGGGCTGCGAACAGGCTACCCAGGGAAAACCCCATCTGTCCCATGACAGAAAAATAAAGAAAAACAAAAATAAAAGAAAAACGAGGGAAAAATAATAAAGTTTTTACTGCAGGATACAATTCTTTGATATGAAATAAACACGTCCTAAGCAAAAAAATGCTGCCCCATGTCCTGGAGCAAGGCTATTTCTTCCAAGGACAGCTACTGAACAGAGATTGCCCAAGGGAGTTAGTACCAAACTTTTGCCTCAAAACTGCATTTCTCGGTTGTGTTTCTACAGTCCTGGTCTAAACACCTTGTAAGGAGCATATTCAGCAAGAGAAAATTGCTTCCTGACTCCCATAAGCAACCTGCACATGACCCAAATGTGTAATTTAATCACTCTTACAATCTTAGCTTGTATAACTGCCAGTTTTAGACAGTTCTAAAATGGTCATCAAGCCACCCAGCCAGAGCATTTGGGTTGGTGACCCTCACTGTTTGTCAGTAAGTTTGACAAAAGTCCCAAACAGCACAACATTTCAGCAAAAGCAATGTATGACCATCCCACATGGAAGTCACTTATGCTCAATTTCATCATAAAACGGAGCATCTGGACAGGCTTCAGTGTATTCTCTCCAATAGCGACCGACAGTTCTCTAACTTCTTTGCAGGAGAAACCACCCTAAGGTTTTTGGTGCTCCCTCTTTACATAAGCATTGCTGTCCTTTCAACATCTGATCTTCTGTATGCTACAGTCCTTCAAAGGCTGTAAGAACCAAGCTAGTTTTTAAATTAACTCCAAAAGCCAGAAAAATCTAAATCCATATCCCTTTGTGGCTTTTATCTCTCTGTCTGATCGTACCAGAAGTTCTTAAGAATTTGCTGACTCCAGAGTCTATGAGGAATATGTACGTGCACACACATAACACCACAGCTCTCTCAGCCATTGCTGTTCAGGTCTTCACTGCTATTTTTGGTATTAATTCTACATAAAAATTGGCAGTTAAAAAAAATAATAAATTTCTGGATTGTTAGGATTAAAGAAAAAGGCAACTTGAGGGAAAAACACAGACAAGCAAGCACAATTAAAATGAAGTCCCAAGACCCAAGGTGTAGCAAGCTCAAACCAAACCCTACAGACAATTCATCTGTCAAAATCCACAGCACTTGATGTAAGACCTAGGCTACAATGGATTTAAATGTGACTGTAATATTGCTTTGCCTCTGAAAGATAAAAAGAAAGTTATTTTATACCTCTCTTATAAAGACTTTGTAAGTCTCTAAGTGGAAAAAAAAAAAGTACTTGTTTTGCTACCAAATTATTTCTGTTCTCATTTCTGCCTGAGACATTATTTATCACATACACTATGCACAAATCCTTTGAAAAGTTCCTGGATGGATTTTGCCTTGTATGCTTATAGCTTTGAAAAGAGTAGAAAAATGAGATTGCTGATAACTGTTTGCATATACTTTATTTCATCCACTCAGAAACAAAACAGAATATAGTTATAATAGCTGCTTCATGGTCATGCACTTGATATTTGCACTCAAGTCCTATACTGAGCCTCGGCAGACACCCAGCCAGTACAGATTTCAGAGTCTTATATGAGAAACCCCAAGCTCTCACAACTAGAAAACCTGCCCAAACTGTGGGTGCAATACAGGCTACCTGCTAGTGTCAGGCAAATCATGGTGCCGTTATTTAGGAGCTCAACAGGGACAGTTTCCGCTGGGATGGGCAAGTGTGATGCTCAATCCCCAGTATGAAGAAATCAGGATCTAAACTGATTGGGAATCCCTGTACCAAGTGAATCCCCTGTCTTCTGGAACAAAAGAGATCTCTGGGGAAGCTACAACAGAATCCCTTTGCTTTAGGACCATTTGCAGGACTTACCATTGACCTGCTTCATAAGTCTGCACTTTCTAGGTTCCATGAAGATAATGGAAAGTACAAAGGTATCCCTATTGTTTCGAAAACCTCACGTAAAAAGTCAGAGCTCCCCTAATGCATTAGTTAGTAGTCACAACTGCTCTGAATGCACTCAGTACCTGCTTTTAGGCTACTCTTGGCTGGAAAGAAAAGAAGCAGATTGCAGCCACGTCCCACCACGTGACTTCACCTTTCCTGACCATAAGAAATGCCTTAAAATAACACACACAGTCTAGAGTTTACTTGACACATGAATGCAGGGCCATAGTGCCAGCGGTGGGGGAACACCAGCCGACCCCCAGCACTAGCGCCGGTCCCACCACGCAGTGTGTAAGGCCAAGAAGGGTCAGCAGGACCCTGGCAGTGCCTCTGGCTCACGCTCTGCTCACGCACAAGCGAGTCCCAACTGCCAGGTGTGTGCACACACATCACTTGCTAATCCTCCACCCGTCCCGACCTCTTGAACCATCACAGTCTCAGCTCAGCTGCTGGTGCTGCACTGACTCTTCTCCGCCTGCCGGCTCCTTCGGGGGAAGCACCAGCGGGAAGAGGGGCTGGTGAACTCCTGAACTGAGACCAGTTCCCCAGGAAGGCTCCTCTCCTGGAAAGGAGGAACCCACCCCAGACTGTGACCTCTGCAAAGGCCTTCACCTACCGCCTGGGCAGTGGTAAGGAAAACATGGATAGCAATTTTAATTTGCCTCCTGTGAATTCAGATTGGGCATAAAGCATGGAATAGCAAAGAACTCCAGCCCTGACATTTTAACTGAGGATAAGCAAAACCTGCAGCTTCTCTGAGCCTAATTGCAGAACTTCTGTGTGTAAACACTTTAAAACATGAAGCTTTTTACATCTATTGACCTTGGGTTACAAAGGACTTCTTGTCCCAGCCCCTGCACTGTGAATGTTCAAGCCAGTTTTGAAGAGCCAGTTGCAGAACATTTCAGTGAACCTGAAAAGCACAATTTCTCTTTAGAGCACATCATTAATGCAGCGTAAATTAAGGTCTTTCCAATGAACATTGATTAACTGGACTGAACACTGAGAGGACCACCATAACTTAGCAAGATAGTAATAACTGCCTTTTGTAGAAGATATTTTACATTTTCTTACATTTAATATGGGAACGCTTTCTGAATTTTTGTGTGTAATATTTTGAGTTCTGATAGAGATCAGAAGGACAAGTCTGAAGAGAGAACATCACTTCAGGTAAAGGCAGGCAACTTCTTGGTGAGCGACTGAACTTCTTTCAAAGCAGTACAAAGATTCCATGGTGAAGTCCCCTGGGTGCTCAGAGACCTCTCGTGTTTCAGGCCCCATTAAATGGGGCAATTAAAAAAAATTAATAATCAAACAGATTCATTATTTAAATATTAAATGAAGAGATAAATGACCAATGCATCAATCAAATGTGTAAGTCATGGTAGCTGACAAGTTCTCATCAAAAGCGTTTCTTGGCTCAGTTCTGTGGAGTCTGGGAACCTAGTGAGTCAGAGCACCCCTCCTCCTTAATGAGGGCCAAGAAGCTCCTACTGAAGGCAGTTCCATCCCCGAGTAAGTGCTCTGGGGGCTGCTTTGGAAAGATTACAAAATGCTTAAGATATTAGCTGCAAGCTAGTAGCTACTGACTTGTTGTAAGGGCAGGTGGAGGTGCAGGGACAATTCTGCTATTTTTTCAGTTCTGAAAGGGTGATCAACACATCATCTATAAATATACTGGACAAAACTCTGATTTCATTGATACTGTACAACTTCAATGACTATCAATTGACACTTGTAGCAACACATAGAATTTAAACGTGTATTTTACATTGCACTTCAACTGCAATAAAAGAAAGTATTCTTTACAGTAATAGAGTACAACAGGTAGGTTTTCTTGTCTGTTTACTTGTTTTGACATCTTCTGAAATCTCCTCTCAATATATTTTTATTGACTACCGGTATTAACTGATATTTGTTTTGATACAGATGAACATGACAGAATTTGACATCAAATCCATCTCAGTTCAGCTACACAGACCACGAGATGAGATTCCTGACACATCCATTGACTGGATTAAACATGCTAACTGTGAAAAATGGCTGCTGCAACTTGAAAGCACAGATGACTGTTTTCAACATTTAGATTTTTATCTTGTCAAAAATATATTTTGAAAGGGCAGAATTGAGCAGAAGCTAGAGTGTGTTATCAAGTAAACAAACAACATTCCAATCATCAACTGTTTCACAAAGGAAATTCGCCGATTTGAAATATTTATAAAAAAGGAGCCTTCAGATTGGCATACCTCTTAACAGAAGAAACAAAACATATTTTATAGAAAGAGTTATGTCCTGGTTTGGCCTCAGACGGCAACATAAGAACCAAGTGCAGGTGCTCTCTCCTGAGCCCATCCAGGGCTGGAAGGGCAAAATGGGGAGGAAGAGGCACAACTCGTGGGTTGGGACAAAGGCAGTTTAACAGAACAACAAAACACGGATAAAGAAGTACAAAAAACACAACTACGACACACACCGCTCACCGATCGCGTCCCAACCCGTCCCGCACCTCGCGCGCCGCCACCGATTTCCTGTCCCCCTCCCCTTCCCGGCCGAGGCCCGGCTACACCCCCCTCTACCCCGGGGATGGAACACCTGTGTGCCTGCTACAGCCGGGGGACAATTAACCCTGTCCCTCCTGGAACCAGGACAAATTACTATGACAGAATTTTAAAAACCACAATAGTTTTAACCATCATCTTAAACCAAACCGAGATGGTTTAGGATACAAAGATAATGAAGGCAGATACTTTTCCCGTTTCAAAAATCAGTGATTCTGTGATTCTGTCAGTACCTTTTCTAAAGTCTTTCAACAAATCCCAGGTTCTCAACTTGATTCTTTAATCATCACCACAGAAGTCTTGATCTCAAGAATTTGTGCCAAATGTAGAACTCACTCTTTACTTTCTGCCTTTGAGCCTTTCATAAAACAGTGCCTGTTTACTTCTGTCCTAACACTCCACTTACTCTCATTTTCAGCTCCCCTTCCAAGTACCTTCTTTCTTTTTGCATTTGCCAATGTTTCTCAGTTCAGTTCCTAAGGAGGTCCTTCCAGGAACCACTCTTCCCTCATCTACTTGGAAGTTTTACAGAAAGTTGCTTCTTTCCCTTCATCTTTCTCAATGCAAGAAAGAAAAAGGTTTCCTCCTCCCCAGCAAAACTTGAACTTTTTCTACAGTCACCCTGCGTCATGGCAGAGATGGGACCTGAATGTTACTCTACTTTGAAGTCCCAGGTAACCCAGAATAAGAGTAAACTACATACTTCTTAACACAAAGAGCAAGCCGACTAATTGCAAAATATGACACAAATGTCCTGGAATAATTTTAGTGGAGAAGTGTGAGCACCTTACTGAGGGAACCATTTAAAAAAAATGTAGTAGTTCCTAAATCAAGTCAAATGCTGACCTAGAAAATAAATGCTTAGTCCAACTGAATTAGCATGCTGACTACTCACCAAATGTCAGATTTTGTGTTATATCCCTGGTGCTTCAGTGCCTCTGGACTCATGTAGTATGGTGTCCCAGTAAATGTAGTTGCCAGATCACATGAACCCATCAAAAGACGAGAAACTCCAAAGTCCCCTAAAAGTAACAACAGAAACAATAATCTATTAATATAAATTCCAGAAATCTGTAACTATTCATACTAACTCTTTGAGCTTATTGTTAGACCTGATACAACGACTGCCAGAATTTTAAAATATGGAAAAAACAATTTTCTGCAGTTCTTCAAAACAAAATCACTAGAAAATCATAAAACTATAGGAACGATGTAGGTTTGAAGAGGCCTCACAAGGTCATCGATTCAACCCCCTGGCTCAGAGCACAGTCAACTTCAAAGTTACATGAGGCTGGTCAGCTCTAGGTCCAACCACGCTTGGAGCACCCTCAAGGCTGGAGATTTCATGGCTTCTCTGGGCCCCTGTTCCTGTGTCTGACTGTCAAATAAATGTTTGACCACAAATTAAAATGCTGTATCAGACATGACTTCATAAATCTCCTTATTGACAAAACGTCTGCTGGAGTGTTCTACCATACTAAAAACCATACTAAAATACATGTTTAAAAAGTATGAAAATCTCACCAATTTTAAGAAGATTATTTTTCAAAAATATATTCTTGGCTTTCAAATCTCGGTGAAGTATTTGCCTGGAATAGAAAAGGAAATTCACCCTCATCCAACGTGAAGCATTCAGTCACGAATGAGCACCCCAAGTATTTAGCTTGATTCCAGGAATGTAATGCTAATGTAAACTTGTAAAATATTGATGAAAATGCTATGCAAGTTATTTGCATTATCAATAATTGTGAGATGTTTTTATATATTAATATGACTAAAAAATACTCCCAGTGATTCTTTGGAACTGCCTATGACGATGTCTCTCAACGCAAGCTACTTTATTCTGCCAGGATACAACAGAAGACAAACAAGTTACAAGCTGAAACCTTATCTGAAACAACTACTTTAATTCCAGTAAGAAATAAATATTGAGCCTGCACTGTAAATCGAGTTTAAGAAAGAGTGCACCACTTTGTTGTAGTAAAAGATAGACGTGTAAGTACCATGAATTAACTAGACTCCAGCAAAACTTAATTTACCTTGACAGTCAGCAAAGTGGTTATTGATATTTTGGGTAGAAATTAACACTTAAGGACAGTTTCAAATTTGGGTAATAAAAGCACCCATACTTATGTTTTATAGATTACCTGCTTCTTGTTTCATAGTCATAAAAAATAGCACAAAGCACTGAGCAGGGGGCAGCCTCCTTGAATAAAGCTTCCTCTGCAACATACCAGCAAGTAAGCTGATTGAAGCTGAAGCAGTTCACTGCTGTGAAATATTGAGCAATTAAATTCTATTGTCTCTATATGAAGAACTACTTAGAGATATAAGAAGTTCTGGGTAAGTCTGCATCCTGTACTAGGGAAGACAACATGAAATCCAGATAAAAATACTTGGGTAAAACCTGCTATCCTGTAGGTTGAAAGCAACACATTTGTTCGTGTAGATGGTAACCTGATAAAAAACTCTGTGCTGGCATATTTTTCATAATGATTAGCAAAGTGATGGATAACTTAATGGTCAGCTTTATTCAAATTGAGGTTAAATGAATCAATAGCCACACTGCCTGACTGATGTGGGATCAATTTGGTGCACTGATGTGCAATGGGCTACAAGCATGCCAGAGAGCCTAGATGATGCTAACTTTCTCCATCTAGATAAGGTTAGTGAACTATGCTGCCTCTCCTTACTTCTCTCCCTGGTTATATCAATGACAGATGAGGATTTAATCTATTTAATTCTAGACAATTTAGCTTTCAAGTTTAAAATTAAAAAATCCTTCCAATTATGCAAAATAGCAAGTAGATAGCATAATGACCACTAACTATTCATGCCCTCTTTGGGATTTATGAAGCATAAGTAAAAGACAGGAATGTCTAATCTGTATAATCTTTATTATTACAGGAAAAGAAAATCAATCTGAAGCAGTGAAAAAGTTCTGTTTTAAAAAAAAAGTTTCCACCATAAGTGCAGAAGTTCAACTAAAGCTGTTGCAAGAAGGCCAACCAAGTGAATAGTCTATGTTTAAAACCAGAAATAATATTTTTTGCTGCTCTGGAATAAATAATCCATTCACAGCAGCTGGATTTTCTAAGGAATGGCATGAGGAAGTCTAATCCACAGGTAATGAAGCTCAAACTTCTAGTTCTAGGGCAAAGTTTTCTTTGCATTAGAACAAAGTTCAAACATATACTACGGATTTTTTTCCATATCAGTAGCAAAGAAATAATGTATGACTCCTCTATGCATAAAGAGAGGGCTGTTACTATATTTCAGTAATTCAAATTAATTTTCGTAAGTAGTTTTAACTTCTTTTAAGCCTAACCCTTTCCACTTAAGCTATTGTTTGTCTCTAATAAGATAAAGATTGAATTTTCTAGTGGGCATATAGTCAAATAATACATAACACAATAGAGGAAATGCAAACAAAAAGAAAAACTGTCAAACCATTTGTATGTGTCTGGAGAGGTGCTATTAAATAGCTATGATTCAAAGAGAGAAAATGAAATGCTGTTTGGAATATCAAATTGCTGCTTTCACTGGAGAATTAAACTGTATGTTTCAGGAAACGCAGTAATTTAATATATATATTTACCAAAGAGAGTTTATTTATAAGAATTTTTTTAAGATTTATTTGAGAACAAGTAGAAGATGAGAAAAATAGAGAGAAAAGAAGAATAGAAAAAAGGGACATGCAGGAAAAGAGGAGGTAAAAGAGGCATGAGGAAATACAGACAAGGAAAGACAAAAAGAATAACTTATACAATAGAATAGTTCAGTTGGAAGGAGACTACAATGACATCTAGTCAACTGCAATGCTATTGTTACTCTGCATTAATCTGCACAATGCATCCTCTGAACACATATACTAAAGAAAGGATTTCACCAGAAGTGCACTTTCCCTGTTACCAAAATTTTAATCACAAATTGTTAAATTGGAGTTTGAAAAGGGGGAAAAAAACATCCACTAAAAAAAACCCCACAAACAAACCCATGCTACTAGTTTAGTTAAACAGTCAGGATTTTTATTTCTATTTCCATCTGTCCTGTCCACCTGAGGAACAGAGCATCCCAAGAGAGCATTCTTTGCTGTGCTCCCATCGCTGCAGTCTATGGGGGTGGCACTTCAGGTACAAGCCTCAGATAAATTGGTAATTGGGAAAAAAATGTTCTTGCCCCTTGGACAGCAATTCACTCTGCCCTTTTCCCGCCAGAGTCTGACACTGTAGGTGCAAAAACCCATTAGGCATCATTCAGTTTACGTCAAACGTATCCCACACACTTTACTTCAGCGCAACTGGGAAATGGCTGTTCTTGGTGACAGGTGATTACCTACCGCTCTGTTGCGACTCAGGTTCAGGCAACCACATTTGGCACAAGCCCTGCTGTGAATGATATTTGAAACGGCTCCATCAGCTTGGTGTGTTCACCTACACCCCAGCGTATAATAACCTTGTTTTCTGAGCATTCATGTAGGATAGAAGACTATGGATTCTAAGTTACATTCACGTTGAAAAAACCTGAATTCTCATGTCCAGATTCTGGCTGTAACCTACTCTTCAAACATAAACATCTCCCCTCCCTGCTGTATTAATAATTTTGGCCATTATTTTAGGCAGATTAGCTCATCTCCCCAAAACACACTGGCGATTGCAGACAAACATCCTCAGCCTCTGCTAAGACAGTCCTTGCAGCAATGAGATTCTTATTTTTAAAAGTTCAGTAGGAATAATAGTCCAAATAGTTCATCTTGGCAGGATGAAAAATATTGGACTTTTGGGCTACAATGCTCTTTAGAAAGGATTTTCTGTCTTGTTCAATAACATTACATTTCAGAGCTGCCAACAGGCAAAAGCAACAGGGAGGAGAGAGAGGAAAGGAGAAGAAGGAAAGTCAGGTTGACTTCAGCTAGCTCAGCATTTCTGAAAAGCTGCTAAGGAAAGGAGCTGACATTCCTATTTGTTTGGCTGCTCCCCCAGCTCTCAATGAGGGTGGCAACATGCTGGGCCTTTTGCTTCTGTCTCAGCACCGCACTTGGTCTCCCTCATACCATGCTAAATAGACCCACCTACCTCAAAGGTGACAGCAGTGGATGATGTGGGAAGGGGTCCAGGGCTCTTGCACATGTCCAGTACACCGGCAGCAAGGGAACCACTTAAATCACCCAAGTCAGCCTGCCTAAATCACATTGCAGGCAAGAACTGCACCCATGGAGGTGACCAGGTAGGTATCACCTGCATCTACCCATGCTCAAACCAAATGTAATCTCCAAACGTCACTGTTTGGATGACCTGAAGTAATTTTTTAAGTTATTCTTTGATGTGCTGTTAAAACTAATATTTGTTTTCAAAGACTTTTCACTCATTTTAGTGGGAGTACATCAACATATATATTGGGTTCTTCTCATTAAATGTCTGCAAGAGATCCTTGTTGACTCCCCTTGAAAAAGCTGACGTTGTTTCAACCTTTTAATCCATTTTCTTCTAAGAATATCAAACTATATCTGTTGTGCTAAGTTTTTCACGTGGCCCTTGGAAAAAATGTGTCTAATGTTGAAAGACATCTACCACAGCACTGCTAAAAAGATGTAATACACAATGTTCTTGCAGGATAGATAATTAATTACACCTTAAGTATATGGCGTATACTACAGCGGTTTGGTGAACAGGACTTTATACCTCTACACAACAGCCCATACAGTTCTGGTTGAACATCTGCAACTAGCCAGCAACTCTACTCCTTCCCCTCCCAAGCTAAATGCTCTTGTATTGAGTGACTGTACCTTTCATGCATATAGTTGACTCCGAGTAACAACTGTATAAACCAGTCTATTATTTGTCTTAGAGTGAATATCTTCCGAGATTCTTTGTACTCTTGAATTTTAAAGTCTAGATCTCCACCCTGAAAAATATCACAACATATTTGTAATTTAAAGTAAGGTTTTAAAATGTCTCTCCTTCATCAAAGTACAGAACTCAATTTTCTTAGACCTTCCACATAGTCTGTAAAATTAATGCTTGCACATGAATTCTGAACATTCCCAGCACCAAAAGCATACACAACTGAGGATCAAAATGAGACCAAGCAGTCTAGCAGCATAGGGAAAGCAGGTCAGTTTTCTCTTAGTGTTATGTGATTTCATCAGTTGTCAACTCTTCTCACTTCATGGCCCCCAACTTTAGACATGTACGTCTGAGCTGGTCATCTCAAACTCCTTTTAGAGTTAACACAAAGGAACAGACATCTGTATCTCTGCCATCGAGCTGTCCACCCTAGGAAGGAATGGACTGTGTTGTAGAAATGCTTGTTTTCCTGCAAGGGTTTCTGATGAGGGCCTAGATTGATAGGCTAATATCTAGATACCTAAATGAAGTAAAGTGAATCTGCCCTGATTGGTCCCAATAAGTTTAAAATTTGGGAAAAGTATTTCCACTTAAGTCAAACATTTTGCACAGTCAAGAAACACTCTGATTTATTATGCTGAAGTAACTTTGTCAGCATCAAAGAAACCATGCTGTTCTCTAAAGAATGAAAATACAGTCTTTTTAATTATGATACTTTGTCCTTCTTCCAAACTCACTTTTGCCATAAAAAAAAAGCAAAATTAAAGCTTCAATAATCTGTGGCATGTGTTACCATAAACACTTCATTAAAACGATTGATCTTGAAGTACCACTAGACATGGAGCAATATAACACACAGTAGGCCATGAAAATAAACCAGAAAAAGACCACTTGAAAACTCTAAGTCAGACATTTGGAAAAATCACTTGAACAGCATCATGATGAGAGATGTTGTTGAGGAGACTTACATGAAAACTGTTTATTTTGCTAAAAAAATAGACAGACAGTTGTCAGCTGGTTGTTTATCCTGTTTATAAAATCAATGCATTTGGTCTACAAGAATGCACATCAGTCACAAGCAGTGTGTTGAGGTAACTAATCCCAGAGCAAAGGGACTATGAGCCTCATTGTACTCTAGTGACTATTACTTTGCATCAGGACAGCTTATTCTCCATAAATCATCACTTCTACATTATACTGCATAAAATCAGAAGTTTTATATGCCATATACAAGAAAATAGTTTAACCTGTACAACTGCACCTGTACCACCATTTCCCATCATCAACCCTTCCCTTCTCTACACCACTGACTCTCAACTTTTTATGATGTCTTCAGAATTTCTTGTTTTTCTATTCCCAGCACCACAGTGTTCCATATGGCTGCTACAAAATAAGCATTCTGTCTTTGCAGCTCTATACATTTATGTCCTCTACTTTGACATGAATTTACAGTCATTTCTGTGGTCCCTGAGGGTCTAAGGAAGGTAAGATATTCAAGAGTGTAAGATATTCAAGAGTGAATGTTTATTAAAAAAGAAAATGTTTTGTCATATATCAAAAATGTGTTCCCTGACAACGTCCTGCAATTTTCTAATTGAAATGTCTGAATTATTTCATTCACTAGGGAAGAGAATATGGCTTCAGCTCTCCATCTGCCTCCCTGCTGCAACCCAGAGAGAAGCTCTTCTGGGAACTTGGAGCTCTCAGCAGCTGCTTCCCCTTTGCAACTCCCAATGTTCAGCAGCTTCCCACTGGTTGCTTGCAGCAGAGCAGAGGAAGGAAAGAAAAAGTGTTGCTGGGTACCCTGCTGCATGGCAACCAGATGGGCTGTGTCTGAGCCTACTCATGCACCTCAAAAATAATGACTCACCTCTTCCAGACGGCTGCCCCAGACCATCCAGAGCCAACTGTAGGGATAACCCAAGACTAAGGGACTGCTCAAACATGTGTCAGCTGGCTGGCTACTGGCCACAAGGGATGATGTACTATCCAGGTGAGGGCAGATGAAGTGCAGCAGGCTCTAATCACTGTTTGTCCCTGTCCCAATGTGTCCCCTCTCGCAATCACATGTTGCCATGAAAAAAGCAAGGAAAAGAAATGTAGGACCTACAGAGTTAGGCTCGTGAATGCTCTTGTAATTGGGGGACATTTCCTTCAAGAGGTCTAAGGAGGACAAAAGCAGTCAGACCAAGTACTACATATGCCCTCCAGTAACTGTATCAAGCAGAAAAGACTAATCTTAATGTCCTACCATTAATTTAACCTTGATTTTGCATCTAAAAAAGGAAAACAAAAATACACCATTAAAAGATGTGTTGAAATACTGCTGCCTGTATGAAGTTTGTTAACCTGATTTTGCATTTTGGAAGATCAGTATAAAGGAGTTCATAAGGAATTTAACAAGTAGATAGGGAATTTCCAAGTTGCATTTTTCATTTAAATGTCAAGAGTATCAAATACACCCGTAACTTATTTAAAACAGCTTAGCATCTAGAGCTGATAATGTGAACAGGCACTTATTGCTTCAGTTATTCCTTTTGCTCAGATTTCCTTAGTGTATATATGCTCACATCACAGCTGAGACCACAGCGAAGAGACAGAAATAATTGCTTGGGGAAAAATACAACTAGTTCTGGTTTAGGGTGTATTCAAATTATGCAATTTTTAAAGTAAGTATTTTGTAAAAGCTATATTTTTTGAAGTCCAATTTATGTTACAAAATGGAATCCAAGGTTCCCGAAGGCATTTTTGTTTAAAATCTGACTTACCCAACAATGTTTATGTTGCCAGTAAGATTTCAGTTCAGGAAAACTGCCAAAGAAGCTAACAAGAAGATCAAAACAGAAAACATGAACTTCTTTTCTATAATTTTGAGTGAATTCAGTTATAATAAAAGATGTTGAGCTGAACAATGGAGACCAATGTTCTCTTTTGTTCACAGGACAGGTATAATGCAAGGCAGCTGCACTGGAGGATCACTACGCTATTCATGCAAGAATGAGTACAGTACCATGGCTAATGAATAAGTCACAGTACTTTAGAGAACACAGAATAAGGCTCAGAAGTAGTTCTGTGACCATGCCAACTTAATATTTATTCTTTGTTTTGAAGCTGCCCAAGAGTACCAATTACTGCCAATCTGGTAATTATTCTGTGCATGAGAAACTGAATGTACTAGGCTTCCAAAGAAGGATCAAGTAGCAATAAATTTTTCTCATTCTTAACTTATGTGCAATTTACACAGGTGTCTTTTAGGTCAGAAGATTCAAATCCTACCACATACAAAGGCAGGTTATAGATAAGTAAATACAAAAGTAAACCTTCTGGAAATACTCCCAGTAAAACAGAAGCTTTACACCACTGTGTGAAACCTTGTTTTGTTCTTCCCTTGTCTGAACATTCACTTAAATACACTGTCATTGCTAAAATGGAATGATACTACATAGTGTGTCCTTCTGGAAAAAGTCACATCCTAGGGCAACCACTATCATTCTGGCCTGGCCTAGCAGACTCAAAACTGGAAAGATTCAGCTGCATAGCCAACACTGCCAGTTCTTCCTCCATCATTTGCCTTGCTCTAACACATTCTCATGTGTTTTGAGTAGAGGACTCTCAGATCCTAGGGTAACTGTGCACCAAAACATTTTCATGCAGGGGAGTTTATACTGCCTAAATAAAAAACATTCCAAGGGGTGCTGCAGCAGCTTATGGTGATTGCTATTATGCTCTTTTTAATTCACCTTTTTATTCCAGATGCAAAAAACCAAAAAAAAACCAGAAAAACTGTGTCCACCAAAGCCACCAGTCCAGCACTATAATGCTGCTGGAAGAGGCTCCTTTATTCCTATAGACTTAATTGATCTGGTGTTGGGCCATTTTCTACCACTGGTAGAGAAAAAATGAATCGGTGCAGGGGAGTATCTGGGCAGTTAGAATAATCCTTCAGTTCTGAGCTCTGGATTTCCACTGAGAGTTGGCGATACTGAATTTCCATCAAGCCTCAGCTGTCAGACATTTAGGGAAATTATGCAAAGAGCTTCTGCATGGGAGTTAAAACAAATATTCAGGTTGCATAACAGAATTGAAACTTTCAGATTTAATTTTAAAAATGTCAGCAGTAAATAGGCATTTAACTGTCATCAAAGAAACCTTCTAAGGACAAAATGACTGTCAGGAATAGTACTTCTTTAATTACTCGCACCAAAGCTGAATGCTTGAAGAAACTAGTAGTTAATACTAGTTTGACTGGCAGACAGGTAACCCAGTAGTCCAGGGCCAGTAGCTTTCAAAGCATTTCAAATGTCTAGCAGAGCACAACTGAATAGTCTGCTTCACAACTTCATGAAAAGATCACTGTATGTATAACAGATTGTATTTTTTAACACAGAACATCTATATTTGATACAAAGTAGACACTTGTTTTATACAAACTCTTAAAAAGCTGGCTTAAGTAAGTATAAATTCTTATTTTAAAACCTTAAAACAGATTGTATCAATATGTTTTTAAACCAAATGCTGGAGTAAAAGAAACAGGTAGCTATACTGCAGTATATCCTTCAATGTTTTTGTACCATCTAAAATTTGATGGTCTTTGATTCACACTATTCTCCACTTTATAAAGCAAATGCTGCTACCAAACTCATCATCCATACCATCAGGCTTGAGCTTCTCTGGTTTGTTTGTCTATGAGCTGTGAGTCTCATGCGAGCAGGTAACATTGCTTATTTGAAATATGCCGAACAAGTAGCAGGTGATACCACAAGGAAGAAGTAAGAGTAAAATTCAGACAAAAACATTAATGATCTATGGGCTATATTTATTTTAAGACCATTTTTTAAGACCATATTAAGACACACACATTTTTTCATTTTTTTTCAAAGTAATCTACAAGTCTCACCTCACAGTATTCAGTGATAATGCAGAAACTATCTCGCTCCACAAAGCTTGCATGAAATTTGACAATGGCTGGATGGTCTAATTTGGACAGTAGTCGTGCTTCCAGATTTGCTTCAACAGTTTCATTAGGCTTTAGGTCTCCAACAGAGATTTCCTTTAGAACCTTTCTAGAGGAAAACAAGAAATCTTTATATTAAAAATATAAAATCACATCATGCTCAAAAACCCATCGTAATTTCTTTAAATGCAAAATAATAGCATTAACCAAGTACTTGGCAACGTGAAATAATGAGGCAAAGATGGAGAAACAAACAGAATGCATTAAATGCAAATAAAAATATTATTCATCATAGCGATTAAGCAACATTTAACAATATTATTTTGAAGTATTTTTCCCACTTACTCACTACTGCACTGTTTTCTTCATGATATGTTTTCAATGCTATGAATTAATGCATAATAATAAACATAAATAAAAAATAAAATCTAAGTTATTTCAAACCTACTCATACCTTATGCTCAAGATCCATACATGAAGTAAGCAGTAGCAAGAAACTGGTTTTGTGGCTTCTGCCAAAGTCTCTCCATGGAGGCATAAGAAAAATCACACAGAGTGTAGTATTTCTGTGACTGTTTTTCTTGTAACAAAATTTGGATGCCTATTTTTTATTAAAGATCAGCCTGCCCTTCACCTGAACACCTAAGTGGAAAATGCAAATCAGGATTTGCGATGAAACTGAATTCTGCTGTTTCAAATAACTATAAATTTCAGTGTTTAACCTTTTTTTGGGTAGGCCCTAAACCCCCTAAAGCTGAAAAAATTAAAGGGATTTTTCATACTCTTCAACATGCAAATATGCTATACAAGAAACTGGGGTTCAGACAGCTCTATATGATATCTGGAGTTGGACGCTTACTCCTAACCTGTGCTGGAAAAAAGCCCTTAGTGCAGGGCTTTATAAGGAAGCATATTTTGCTGGGATTTTCCTAGTTAAATGTTTTAAAAAGGCATGCATCACACAAAAGCACACCACTTCCACCTACTTTACTAGCAACTGAAGAATGGATTATCGGCCTGTGTCTGAAGGAGATGTTTGAGACTACTAGAGAGTATCATAGTATCTTACTGAAACAAAGTGATGCATTGCCAATATCTTTTGAATACATGGAAGGAAAGTTCCACACTGAAAAGATGTCTTCACAGTGCTTTTAGTAATTTCCCATTCAATACTGCACGGATGTAAAGTTCCAGTAGATAAAGATTACATTAATCATCTGTATCAATGATATTTTCGTCTTTTATCATTGATAAAACCACAGTAATTCACTTGATCCAAGAAAACAAGCTGTATTTCTTCATAAGAAAATTTCTTGCTAAATCTCAACCATCAGTTTCTGACTAACAACACATACATTTTTATATAAACTTGCCTAATCCCCATCTGGCAGTGTGATGGAAAAAACATGCCACTTGATTTGGCTGTATCTCCACAGACAGGCTTCATACTATGAAGACTGGTAATACCTACTGCAATCTTCTAATCTTCAGTTGACATGGGGACATTATTCCTTCCCTCATATAGATCATGTCACAGAACTGACAAACTGAATGAGTCTTTGTTAAACACCACTTCAGTACGAGTTTCTTGTATACCCAAGACAGCAATAAAAGCCTGATGTGTTGATGTGTGTAGGGATGGCTTGTCATCTTAGTCACTCAGTGATTTTGATGTTGTCATCAGCTGTCAGACAACAAGACAAGGTGTTTTTCTTATTAAAATTCATTCCCAGAAGAACAAATCAGGAAAACGTACTTTTGCAAATAAGCTATTGGTTTTCTGCAGCACAATGCTACTTAATGCACAAAACCTCATCTAGAAAGAAAACTTTTGTTTACCTCATTTCGGTATTTAAACAAGTAACTTCAACCCTAACAGGCAGCAAAAATGGGCTCTTTCTGTGATTTACAGGACTCCTAAGATAACTCTAATGTGGCATCCCTGGTGATGTCAAATAGGCTGACAGAACCATGAACTGATAGCCTTTCTGCTTATTAAAAAAAAAAAAAAAAAAAAAAAAAAAAAAAGGTTTATAATCAGAAGAAAACAAGAAACTAAACTTTTCTTAACTAAACAATCCTGACTGCATTTCCCCTATACCAAGAGAACCCAGCTCTACACTTTGAAGGAGAGAAAGCGTTTCTATTTATATGATTCAACCTGCATTTTAAAGTTGGCTTATAATAAAAAGTTATCATTGCTCATAGTTCAGCCATCGTACTTGTGTACCATCTGCTGAAAATCTGCAGGGACTGAACAGTTCAGAAACATATATAGTTAGGTTACACAAAATATTTTAAACAAACCTCTTGAAGCATATGACATGAACATTTATTATGGATGTTAGGAATAACAGACTGTCCTGTTAAGATTTGGTAGAGACTCCATCTGGAGTGTTTAGGTCCATCTGAAAGTCAAACTTTTGTCAAATAAAACCTGCCCCATAGTCCAAAACGGTTTGCATGAACTAAGAAATCGTAGCTTTAGGTGACACGTACAGAAAAACAGGTAAACCCACTAAAATCCAGATGCCCTCCCAACACAATACTTCACCACAAATTCACTACAAACTCCCACTCCCCACAATACTTCAGAAAGCAGCTGCCCTGCCTCCGCAGTGCCCACATCTCGGCAGACCCTCCCCGGGAGCATCTTCTAGTTTTCATCAGCAAAAACGTGCTGGCTTGCATTGTCACCCTTTGACACGCAGCCAGGCCAGCACACCGTGTCCGAAAGCGCAGTAACGTGTAGCAAATGGGGATAAATAGAGCAAAGCTTCAACAAGAGAAAAACCAGCATGAAGGTGGAATCCTCCAGGATATGGACACCCAGTGGGAATCCTATTTGAGCTTTACTAGTGAGTGACAATATGCCACAGCAGTGTTTATCTCAGTCTATTTGCACTGATCTAAAACTAAATGTTTTACAACCCATCTGGTATTTGTTTACATTGATGACATACTTTATTATTATATAATTTGGTTTATTGGATCAGATGCAATTCTTAAAAAAAGACAATCTTTCTCAAAACGCGCTCCGTTTACTGAGTAAACTGCAACATGAATTATTGACTAGGTGTATTTTCTTGCTGATAATGAAGTAAAAGAAATAGAAGCCTTTTAATGTCAAGAATAAATAGGTCAAACTACCATGGAGAGAGTGTGCTCTGGGAATACATGATCAAAATTGGAAGGTTTTCATTAAATAGAAACTTCATTTTATGCAGGCAGTCATTACGTTAATTGCAGCCTGACATTAGCAAGACCTGCTAAGCAGGTAATCAGTGTGGAAAGCTGGAAATGTATGATCCCATAGAGTTTATCTTTTCAAGTCATCTTGAATTCAATATGGAGAGTTGTGGCATAACCCATAACTGTGTATTTTATTTCTATCCACTCTGACCTTTGTAGAACTACCTGTGGCATCCTATTGCTGGGAATCCCCTTGCCTCACTTAGGTTGGTTTTCTATTTCTATTGTAATTTTCATCTAGTCCTTACCCATCATACATACAGCTATCCTCTTAATAATAATCTTAGTAGACCTCTCTACCTGGTGTCAGCCACTTGCCTTCCTGCAGTTTACAGCTTAGCATCAAAAATTAAAATAATCATTCTTTACATTTTATCTATTATATTTGGAACACCAGTATCTGCATGGGCTGACAATTTGAAGACATTCATTCATCTGATTGATAGAGAAAGAAGGAGCTGGTGAGATCGTGAAATGCAAACAGTCAGCAAACACAAATCAGTGCTACCTAAATTGATTATTTAGTTTTAGTTAAAAAAAGAAACACTCACAGTAAATTAAGAGCACTTGATTCCTGGGGGTAAGTCAAGAAGATTACCACGTCTTCAATAAAAAACAAATGGTGAATACTGTTTGCTATTCCTACTTACATACATATGTTTAGTTATTTCAGACCTAAGTATTACTACATAACTTCTTCAATCAAATGTTAGGCTCCTTTTATCATTCCCGTGGCTGCAGCTAATATATTACTTGAGCCATAAACCAATTTCAAACCTAGGTATTGCTACACAATTCCTTAAACAAACACTGGGCTTCTTAGCCTTATGGTTGGATTCAATGATCTTTTCCAACCTAAATGTTTCTATGATTCTGTGATATTCCCCGAGTTAACCACTAAGAATTCAATTGCTATCTGAGCACTGTAATATCTGTAGGTGGATTAAATATAATTTCATTTCCTAAACAAGCACTTTGAAGAATTTAACAGTGCTTAACCTTTGAATGGTGATGAGATTTCATAAATTTACAAGTGAAATGGGTGATTCACATTTCATTTCTATCAGCAAGTCACAATTATAGCACCGACAAACATTTTTTGAGATGCCTAATTTTCAAATGCTCTAATATATGCACTAATACTGAACAGTTCAGCTCATAATGTAAACAGTTTATGGTTATTTGAAAATTAACAGTTCCTAATTAGTATCCCAAAGAAATGAGAATAGATTTTCTGGGACAAGATCATGACAGAGAATACTGTTGAAATAAATTAGCTTCAAGGAATACAGCTTCTATCATTTTTTTCTGCACTGAGCAAAATCTCACATATACAAAGGGGCATATTTCAAATTATTTTTGGTCAACCATATGTGCCAATGTTGAAAAAATTGATAATTATGAAGTAAAGCAAAGTACTTGAGTTGTTCTCCACAGAACTGAACAAGTCACATTACTGCTGCACAAAAATAGCATTAACATTATTTATTTAGATATTCAAATGTATTTATTTTGAATAATTCTCTGCGGCATTTTAGGTGGCTACCTATGTTGATTAAAAATCACAAAATCAAAGTGGCCATTGATTAATAAAGGAAGAATTTTCCTCTAAAACTGTGTTTTTGAAACCTAGAATTTTTCCTTAGCAGAAATGAAAATAAAAAAGTAATTTCATTTATAGTCTATTTATACAGACTCTGATTGAACTAAAGAAATTTTTGTCTACTCAGGAAAATTATTAAAAATTATTATGGGGTACAGCCTAAATACCTGTCAATGTACTTTTTTTTAGCGATACTTTGTCTCTACATGTGGCATTATCGCCATCTACTGTTCATTTATCCTTTTTTCTACAGCCTGGTCTTGTTTAGGATGTCGTTGAATGTCATACCTGGCAGGGGGTCACTAACCTAGACGGGATTTGAGAGGAAACGTGACACAGACTAAATAATTGGTTGATCCTCTGTATCTTTGAAGGCTTAATTCTATCAAACATCAAATAATCTGAATGAGGCATTTCTCCATTGCAATTTCATTACACATGCCTGATACATTTCACTATTAGCTGCTCTCTCTGCTAATTAATGTTTGCTTTCAGAAAAAGGAGACAGTGTTAGAAAACTAAAGCTTGGATGCAGCATTTTGTTTTACAGCACTGTAATGTGATTAAACATCTCACAAGTGCCATGTTACATTTCTTCAACTTGCAGACTTGGGCTATAGCATCTGCCAAAACGAATGTTCTGTGAACAGGAATTAGTTTAAATTTTGAAATTAGTTTCAATTAGAAATTTTGAAGAAAGGTCCTCCTTTCACCTGATCCATACGAATCAGTTTACAGAAAGCAGGAAGTTGCAAAGGGAAACCAAACATCCTAATAATTGCTCTAAGAACGATTTCCATAGAAATTCAACTAAAACATTTCCTTGTGTAAAATTTAATTGGTTCTTTCCTGAATGTAAATATATTTGTAAGCAGAATTATCCTTTTAATGTTGCAAGGATATTTATGTCAACAGTATTATCCCTTCAGTGGAACTAATTCCCATAAGTAATTTAAATACTAATTGCTGTGACTTTAATGAAAAAACTCACTCTTCCTACATGTCTCTTTCCAGCAGGCATCTCCTTCAATGTTTATTTCTGATATGCTTTGAATTATCTACGGTACAAAAAAGGGGGGCAAAGGGAGAGCTAGAGATAAAAGGACAGTTTATAGCTTTACAAAAGCGTATTACTAAATAGTCTACAATCAAAGGCAAAGAGAATCAAGCAATACTGCGGAAATTAATTGCGTATACCATCTATTATTAGATTAAAATCTCTTAATACTTTCTAGCCCTCCTGAGTATAACACTGTGATCTCAGCAATCAGTGAAATATGGGCAACTCAAAAATGCAGCAACTACCCAGCAACCCCGAGAAGTTATTTTAGAACATATGAAGGGCACACCATGCATGTAAGAGAAACAGTGAACTAGAAATTACCTTTACTAAAGCATCACGTAAGCACAGAAAAACCAAACCCAAAAAAGAAGGAAAAATACACCGACTGTACAGCAAATCCAGAATTTATTCCACTCACTGCAGCAGTTTTCTCATTACAATGTACTGAATACAACGAAGAGCCAGAAGGCTCATTCTGCAGAGAAGAAATGACAACATCCTTGATGCAGACTTAAGAGAAAACACCTTAAGGGTCATTAAGGGTCAGTTGCCACAAGATACAGAGATCGCCATGTTCAAATATTGCAAAACCAAACTGTATCTTTGAGGCAGGTGGTCACAGTTTGACCTAAAGTAGTAAGGCAGTACCTTTCTTATTTCCTATGAAAGCTAGATTAGAAATGCATAAAAAGCAAACATGAGTTTTAACAAAATGAATGACACGCAGGTGGTGGCAAGGCGTTTCCTTAATTACAAAATAATTAAATGCTGTTTCTGCCGTGCACCTCAAAGAACCAGTAATATACCAACAATGCCTTAAGTGCTATTCCATGCTCAATGTTGAAAATACTGCTTGCAAATATTTTTAAAAATTAATTTAACCATCAGCAACACTCACTGCCTGCACACAAGATCACAACGTGGTGGGTGCACTGAGCTCAGCTCTGTGGGGAATGAGATTTAGAGTAAACCAAAGTAATATTTTCTCTAAAGATCTCTGCCTCCCACTCCCATAAATTAAAAATCTAGTTGGAATACACTGCAGTCAAATGGACACATCCCACTGAAAATTAAAAAATAGGCTACACAGTCAAAGGAAGGAATACTAAAAGAAGATGGGTAAAAAAAAAAAAATAAAAGGAAAAAGAAAAGAGAAAAGAGGAAAAAAAAGAAAAACCAGTAACAATTCCTCCAAAGCTCAAAAAGATGACTGAGCAGATGTAGAAGTTGTATCAGGCATGGCTACAGAAGATTTTCACAGGCACCTATTTTACACCAGCTGAACAAAAGGTCCTGAGATGTTCTGAATATTTGCCCTTTGATTTCAAAGAATCCACAGAATAACAGAATATCAGCTTTTACTTTCTTCTTCTTCTTTTTTTTTCTTTTTTTTTTTTTTTGAAAACAAGGGAACTAGAAATTTTAACAAAGGAATTGCTTGCACAAAGGTCTGCAGCATGGAAGTAGCTTTAAATTGCCAAATCCATCACCAGCATGGACAGTATAAAATCTGACATCCGTGCTCCGATGACCAGCTGTCCTGCAGAGCACCCACTCGAGACTTAACCAGTACTGGGACTTGCCAAACTTTCTTACACTGAGCTCTTAATAAGTTGTTGCAGTGTGAAATAGCCCATTCCCTGGATTCGTGTGTGATGAAACCATTAATTCTGTTCTACCAATTTTAGCAGAGCATCCCTCTGCACAGATGTACGTGTGCCTGTTTCCACAGCTTTGGGGTAGCTGCATATGAGGGTAGGTTTACTGGGGAGAGGAAGGCAGAGCTGTGCTAGGCTCTAATGGTACTGCCTGTCTTGTGTGCCTGTGTTGTACTTTGGCACTGTCACAATCTCACTGCAAGGTCTGCAACTCCTTCAGTCCATATGCCAAAGGCCGCTGAGGAGCCCTACAGTGCCATGCTGGACTACAGGAGGTGGGGACTAAAGTGTCCTCCCACACAGTCTCACCTCCCACGGTGAGAACTGCTGTAAATGAGTCTGGTGTTATCAAACTGGTCTCTGAACCAGTACTGGCCTGCACTAGAAAGGCACTGAAACAACTGCAGACAGAGCTGCAACTGCCTGTCACAGCTGAAACCACAGCATTTCCAGATTCACTCTCTGGCCACTTCCATTTGCAGGTGTACTCTTAAACTACAGCACAAGAGCATCAGCTACAGAGGTTTCAGCAAGGACTTTGACACTTAACTAGGCCTTGACTCCCATTGCATTGCTCACAGAATATGAACGTCATGCTCAGCCACTCAAGTGGAAAGCTGGTGAAGGCGAACTTCTTAAACTGCTCTAGCTCCATCAGCAAGAACTCTCTGTCAATGTTCTTATTATCTCTTATTTGGGGACAAGATTGACTGTACACCTGCGTAGTGATGGCAGCTCAGCTCATACACCATGGCCTGAGCCTTACATGAAAAGCAGAGGCACAATTGACTGAACCAAGCAAAAGATGGTTCACTAAGCAAGGCTTATTTAAAAATAAGCAGCAGTCAGGAAGGTCTTATATGAAAAGCACCTTAGTTCAGTTTCCAAGGAGACTATGAATATGTTCACGTGTCTAAAATGACCTGAAGGATTCTAGTTGTAATTTCTAGTTTTTATTATTTAAAGAGGGAGAAGAAAAAAGGAGAACAGCACAATTAGATGAACATACACACAACAACTGGCAAGAAACAATTTGTTATCATCAATTTGGTGTGAAATGACCATTCCTGTGGAGTACCTTCAGAGAAGCAAACAGGCAACAAACACAGGGATTTGACAACACAGCAATATGTTGATTGTCGCTTGGATATTCGTAAGTTACAAAACTCTTCCACCTTTAGATTTTATTCCATTTATTATAAGAAGTAATAAATAATTGAAAGTCATGTGATAAATTATTCAGCTAAGTGCACAGTTTCCAAGGAATCCTAGCATGAGTCTGGATTAATGGTATAATGCAAGACAGACGCAGAAGTTGAGCTGACACCCCACAATTACCACACACAGGAGCAGTCCAGGGAGTTTGGTGCTTCTCAGCATGTGCTTTCCACCACGGGGACGTATAAGTACCTTGTGAATATTTATGAACTGGAAGTCCCTATTGCCTACTGTGTACTGCAGCTGCTTGCCTATGCATGGTTATGAATTAGTGAAACTTAACCCAGAGCTTCACCTGGCACAATTGATTAGGACACGCATTATCTATAAGTGATACTGCTGTCCTTCAAGACTACTGCTGAATGTAAATCTCTACTTTAAAAGACATTGTCTTTAATCATAATTACCTGTTATAATTCACTGATAAACTGCTCATGGGGACCAAGATAGAAGTGACTGCAGGGATATTACTGTTAGCTGTAAATATGCTGGTACAATCCGGCTCCTTTTTTTATCGAAACCAAACTATCTAATTGTTTTGGGCAGGTATTGGTCCATGATGTCCAAATAAAAGCAAACTCCTCAAAACTCTCTCAAAATTGAGAGAGAGTTTTGCAAAAGCACACGTGAGCCAAGACATGGGAGCGTGGGGAAACCAAAACAAAAGACAAAAAAACCCTAGAAGAGTAAAACCCCAAACACTTGCAGATGTCCCACATTTTGAAGGTGATTTGTACATTTAAGTAAATTTCTCAGAGTGTTTCTGTTACAAAAGTTCATATAAACTGTTTCTTAGACAAAACATTGAAATGCCTTTGTTCTCGTTGTCATTAGCGATTGCATTTGAGCACATCATTGAGTTTTATAAGACACTATTGGCTTGATAACTACTGAGCTGCTAAATACGTGAATTAATATACTTTGGAACACCATAAAACACAAGCAATACAGGCAGAAAAGCTATTAGTCAGTAAACTTAAATATCAACAGAACCTATGAAAGCATATTTTGGAATATAGGACGACTTGCAACTACTCTTTTTAAAAGGAAAGTGGAGTTCATAGACATAGGGATTTTTCCTGGCCTAGACATTCAGCTCTTTAGCTATGTCATAGCTGACGGCTGTTTACAGCTATATATAATTTTCTAGTTGAGACAGGGTGGAAGGCAAAACTATAATAAAAAAAGGCTTTTAGAGTCATCTAATAATAAAGAAGGCAAAATTAAAGAAATCCCACAGGACTATGAACAAAAAAGTTACCAGAAAATAGAATTTATAAAAAATACAAATTAGAAAGTTAAAGCAACAGGCAAGGAATATGTTGTACAATGCAACACTTAGGAGGCACTTATAGTAAGACATCTACATATGCTATTATACTGGTAGTAGTATGTCATAATCCTTATACAGTGTGCAATTCACCTCTATCACAGTGGATGTCTCTGACATAGTACAGACCTCAGAAGGTCAGTAATCCTGATCCTACCCAAACTCAGAACTGGAGATCAGCATGAAGCTGGCATGTGCTTCTACAAGAGGCAGGAATTGCTGGGCCCAAGCAGCTCTGCGTGGAAAGTTTTATGTGAAATAAGTCTGTTAAACTTGAGGCATGATCCAAATAATTAATCTTTCTCCTTCCCAGCTGAAGCAACTGTGTGTATAATACTTCACTCACTACAGCTAAGACCCTTTTGGGGTAAAAAAGTACATGGCATACCCTCAAACTGTTTCTAAACCCATGCAAAAGCTTTGCTGAGCACACAAGAAATGACACAATAACCATTGTTAGTCTCTGCATTAACTCAGTCTGTAGACATTGCACCAATGGAAAACTGAAAAAAAAATCCCAAACAGCTTTTGTACCAATATCCAAGATGCCTCTCTTCTTGGAAATATGTATTCCTATGGTTTATTCCTATGCAGCAATTTTCAGGAAAATGTCTGTGGCTGAGTTCACTCTGTATATAACACTTGTCTCAGAATGATCTAGACCATATCTGAAACAATAAAAATAGACTTCTAATTCTGATGAGATCATTTGGGACCTAAATATCTCAATTCCCTCTTTTTTTTTGTCAAAGTGCTTTCAGAGCTGTATCATAAGAAACACAAACACCTAATTTATTCATTTGGAAGGATATATTTATACTTCTCAAAGGAAAATATAACAGAATTAGTAACCATAAGAGATTATTTTCTGATTTGAAAGTAGTGTTGGAAACATGACTTCTAGTATATTTTACTGCCTTAAGAATGAGTATTTTTAAACAGAAGAAAGTGTTTATACTCGCTCTTTATGCTACTTGAGCTTTCATGTTAACCTGGTCCAGAATTCTTGTCACCTCTTAGCAAATAAGCAATAGAAAGTTGGCAGAACCTGCTCTTTAATCCCCATTTGAGGCTCCGAAGGACTGAAGAAAAACTGTGATACGCAAGTACCCCCTAGTGATGAAAGGATAAACTACAGTATTACACCAGCACTTAGGTTTATTAAATACTGTTGTAGTCACAAAAAGAGACTGATAAAACAAACAACAAAAATAATTTGCTGTTTCGTACTCAGGTCTCTCCTGAGGATGGCAGAGAACAAAATCAGCCTCATCCCTAACAAAACAGAAGCATGAAATACTGCAGGCAGTGAATGCCTGTTCAAAAGAGTCGCTCAGAATTAAAGTTCTCAAAGTAAAATTCTAAAGCAATAAATAGAAATAACTACTTAAAAGGAAAGCACACATAATTTGCTTTTGAGGTTTGTGCTATTGCAGCAAATGTGTGAAGACACACATTTCACTATACTTTTACCATTCTGAGTTCAATAAGAGCTGAATTCTGAAGGGTCTTACAAGGTCAGGTAGTTCCTGTCACCCTATTTGCATAATAAATTCTTTTCACAGAAAAAGAAAATGAAAAATTAAAGTTTTCATTCATGAACATTTTTGCAGCAAACCATAGGTAAGGCTAAGATAGACTCAAAGGTATTATGAACCAGCTGGAAAATGCTAAGAGCTTAGTGGCCTTTAACCCTAATCCAAGGAGCTGAGAAGTTGTAAATTGTTGTAGAAGGAAAACAAGTGAAAGAATTATGTCTTGGCTGCACATTTCTTAAAGCAATATTGCCAAGAATGCACTGCCACAAATAGCAAAACTGAGGCACAAATGAATCAGAATAAGCTCTTTTATCACATAATTGCTCATTAATGTGTCCATCAATAAGGACTGATAAACCCCCATCTTTAAAGGAATAATGTATTTATGGCTGGAAAACAAATTGATTAGATGTTTCAGACTTTGAACAAAAAGCCTCATGAATTTTACTGGATATTTTCACTTGGTGTAAGTATCAAACCAATAAACAAATACAGTTCTGCACAACCGGAAGTCCAACCAGGAACGCATTACCCAGATACCCAACTTCAAACTCACATACAGAAATGTCAACACTCTCAAAAATGTTAGGTATAGAGCAAATGGAAATGTATTTACTGGAATTCCTATAACTAGTCCTTCTCAGGTTTCATTTAGACAACTCAATTATAAAAAAAAAGGAAGTCAAAACCCAGTACAGTTTCTTTTGAGACCCCTCCAACAGTCCTGAGTCCTTACACAGAATCAATTCCTGGAAGCATCCAATTAATTGTTATCAAAAACACCCCTTACCAACAACAATTAAATATGAAATCACCCGAAATGAACAGGGAATTCCATTACAATACATTCAGAAATTCTGACATTTTCATGTTCCATGCTTTACTGGGCACGTATAACTGAATAACGCATTATAGAGCTAGATACTGCAGTACCTGGACCTGATTAGACTAAGGATTCTCATCTTCCACACATTTTTTAAAACAAAAATGGCACATTCAGGAAGTGGATAAGCATGGGATGTAAGGCTCAGCACTTCAGTTAGCGTTCTGAAGAAAGAACTTCAAGAACCAGACCTCAAAAATAGCCTACACACTTATATTATACACACATATATTACATATTGACATAATTATGAAACTAGAGCTTATAAATTGAAAGCTTTAAGCCTCTAAATAACAATTTTTGTTAAAGAGAAGAAGAACAAATTTGTGAAATGTGGCATATACCTTTGCCCTGCTTCTTCTCAAGACAATGATAAAATCTGCCTCAGTTCTGATTAAATGCAAGGGTCTTTTCCATAGCATATATCTTATACTAGCAACTTGTCCAAGGTGTGGCACTGGGGAACCTCTATCTACCTCCAGTCTGTTGTGCATAAGTAAATTTAAAAGGATAAAAAAGGATGAAAGCACAATAAGAGAGACATATCTGATAAACTCTTATAACAAAAAGATTCTGTTGGATTGCTGAGTCAGCATAAACTCTGCTCCTATGTCCTGAGTAAGTTAACTGGTTAAGGCTGCCACCTAACACCAAACTGAAAGATGAGACACAAATACAAAGAGAACATCTACAATGCAAGAAACATGCTTAAACATTTTTTTTATTTAAAGTATGCAAAAGGTTTACT
Organism: Nycticryphes semicollaris; assembly: GCA_013400055.1. NCBI lineage: Eukaryota > Metazoa > Chordata > Aves > Charadriiformes > Rostratulidae > Nycticryphes > Nycticryphes semicollaris. Next base: position 715,962 of record VXBJ01003630.1, read on the forward strand.
TACAGTTCTTCTCCTTGTTTTGCTTTTCTGTCAGAAACCAGATACACACTTCCAAAGCTTCCATTGCCAAGTTTCCTCTGAATAGTGTATCTTCTTGCAATCATAGCATCTGAGCAAGCAGAATTAAATCTGGCAACAGTGACAGGCTTGGCAGTTTCTTGAAATTTCAGCATTGCTTTGTGTAACAGAAACTACACAAATTTCTCTAGAATGTAGCTTTCAAATCCTGTTAATCTTCCATGGATGTTCACAGGAAACCCTTGAAACAGAAAAAAATGGATCTTTCAATGTAATACTCTTATTAAAATCTTCATTTAATACTATTGCAGTGCTTGTAGTGCTCAGCTTGCAGAAAAACACAAACTAAGTGGAGTCATTAGTTATTAAACTGTGGGCAGCAGACTTGATAAAGAAACTCCAGTTAATGTAGATGTGACGTAGTCAGCCTTCCTCTAAATCAACCTTAAATTAATTCACTAGGACCGAGAACACAGGGAAGAAGAAGACATGCAGGTGCCTACACATTATTTAAAAGTTGAAGTGGTTTTTGCAAGGACAACTACAACTGTGTTTCACCAGATAGCCGAGATATCACAGAATGGTAGGGGTTGGAAGGGAACTTTGGAGATCATCTAGTCCAACCCCCTGCCAAAGCAGGTCCACCCAGAGCAGATTGCACAGGATCACATCCAGGCGGGTTTTGATAATCTCCAGAGAAGGAGGCTCACAAACCCTCTAGGCAGCCTGTTGCAGTGCTCTGGCACTCTTGGCATTCCTCTCCAGCAGCTGACTTTATACCACCACAGTACCCAATACCAAAAATGTCAGTTTCAGGATACAAGTTGCTTGATTGTTGTAGATACTGAAGCAAAATCTCCACCCATAATTTGAGTTCACTTCCATCAATAACTACAAAGTTGTTTTCTCAGCTCTTTCATTTGCTTCTCAGATTTCACCATCTGTTTCAGTGCTGACCTCACAGCTTCTATGTGATTCACTACTAATATCTTCTGCAAATTAGTTTCCTGGAGCTCCACAAGCCAACAAGACATGCAATAAACCTCACTTCTTCTGAAAGGTCTTAATTTCTCCTTTGCTGTAATAATTCTTTCTTGAACCACCTTTCTAACAATTTATCTTTGCTTTGGAATTCTTATTTAATTGATGTCCTTATTCTGCAAACATAGCGACTGCAAAGGCAAACCTCAAGTGTTTCTGTGTTTTTCATTAATTAAATGTGAGTAACTTTGCCTCCTCTACCTTCTTCAGTCCAAATGATAAAGAGTAGGTGTTTCTCAGCACATAATAAAATGCTGCCTGCATCACTTGTGCTTGAAGATCCTTTGGAGCAAATAAACATGTTGCAACACCCTATAATCGGTGCAACTAGTACTATCTATCTATCAGCACTGCCTGCTGCAGCACAGTGTGCCCACACTGGGTTTGCTCACCACAGCATTTTAACACCAATGCAAGCACATTAAAATGCTTTCTTTTTCCCATTGCTTTGGAAAAGACATATTGCTTAATTTTAAAAGCTATATAACTGCTGGTTCCAAGTCACTGTCTTTGTAGAGCCTAAATGAAGATTATAAATTTGTATGTTACAACAACTGTGTGTGTAAGAATGTATTTTAACACCCACCTGCTGAGCTGCTGTCACACTATGCCAAAGAGCCTGACATGGCAGTGTCATTCACTATGAAACACAGCCAAATTTTAATTACTACATCTTAACAATGATTCAAATCATACAGTTGTTTCAAACAAAAGCCCTCTTGAGATTCTGTTTCTGTATTCTCCTTCAGATAACACCAGTGACAAAAAATTTGAAATGTAAATATTAAGCAAAGAATGTCAGCTACACAATTACTCCTGTAACTCCACATCTGTCTGAAGAATCATAAATGGACGACATTGTGGTGAGGAACAGGGAGGAGGGCAGGAAAATGAACTGCTAAAATATTATACTGCCAGTTCTGGAAAGTTTACATGTTTTTAATTTACTGTTCTCCTAGGAAGATACTGGTTTATGGATGCCTTCATAAATCCTCAAAAGAATAGTTTTGAAGTACATACCCTTTAGAAAAAACTAAACTTAGAAAAACTGCTGAGGCATCTATTCCTTTTTTTCTGGAGAAGTGCCACTCAACACTGCTCAGCTTCATATTTTGATACTTACCTGAGCCCTGGGAAGTATCACAGCCCTTTACACTGCGGTATCACACTTGAGATCAAGTAGCCCATTGAGTGTAACTGTTGTGCTTTACTTCCAACCCTGCCTCTCACTCCTACTTTCTATGCTTCTATTTCCCCCCCCATAGTTAATGATAGTAATAACTACCCTATATTAAGTGCATTGATATCTACTTCTAAACAATGTTACAAGGCAGGGACCAGTTTCACCCACACATGCTAAGTGCACAGCACTCCATTTCCCCTGACCTTCTTTTGCTTATATAAGATAGATACTGTTTTTCATTTCCTTCATGTAACCTTCAGGTTTCTTTAGCAATGGCTAGCATACTGTGATACTTTCTGCCTCCAGGTCAAACCTTTCTTTGCCAATCAAGGCCATTTTCCAATTCTAGCAGGTTTTCTTTTTACTCCGTAAGAACCCATGTGCTACACTGACGTTTGCCACCCCCACTCCTCATCCCTTGCAGTACAAATTTCAGAATTTTTACATTTAAACTCCAATTACCCTCAGCATTTGCTACCTTGATTTTTTTTTCCTGCCTTCACTGGCCTGCTTCTTTAAACTTTTGGAAAATAGAAAAATGAGGTATGCCTGGTTTTCCCCTTTATTTAAAAAGAAAAAAATCCTGAACAGCAGCTCCCTTGTTATTTTCTGCAATATTTTTATAAACCTAGCTAAGTTTACAGTAACATCATCTTAGTTGATTAGTTTTTTTCTACTCCCAGAGAAAGGATAACCAAGAAAGATTTTATTACTGGTGTCAGTAGCAAAGGAGCCTACAGGTAATGGTGAAACAAGGTCAAATATTGTTGACTATCAAAGAGGTTAATTAATATCTGCCTGATGGACGTTCTGAAAGTTGAGATCCCCTAGCAGAACATCAGAGATGTTATCACTTTCTAATAAGCCGTGTAAGACTCAAAATTTACACTCCGAAGGCTTGGGGACACACGCAGGTACGAAGTTTCCTCGCTGAGGAGACACAGTGTCACACTGAGGGGTTAGGGCGGCATGCCACCATGCCTCCTCCCTTCCTCAGCCCTCTGGGGAAGGCCGTGCTCCCCGCAACCCCTCTAGCCCCACCAGCAGGTACGCAACCTCCTAACCCTAGCGCGCCAAGGGCCGCCTGACGGCGGGGATTGCCGTCCCTCGGGTCGGCCTAGGGCAGGGCGAAAGAGGAAGCGGCCACAACCTCCTACCTCGCCTGACCCGAGGAGCCAAACCGGGCAGCGCGCAGAGGCGACCAACGCCGACCGCTCCGCTAGGCCCGTTTGTGCCTCTGTCGCTAGGAGACGGGCTGCGCACGCGCACTGAGGGCCAGTGGGCAGGGAGAGCTCTGATTGGAGAACTCTGGCTGTCACTCCTACCGCTACTTCCGCCCGGGGTAGGAGGAGGAAGGAGGGCGGCTGCCGCCGCTATGGGCGTTCCAGGCCTGACAGGTCTCGTGGAAGAGAACGGGTCGTTCTTTACCGAGCTGCAGGTGAGGGACACCAAGCTGGTTATCGACGGGAGCAGCCTCTACCACCGGCTGTGCTTCACCACCGCCGCTGACTTCCGCCGCGGCGGCGACTACGGCTCCTTCGCGGCGGCGGTGGGTGAGTTTTTCGGCAGCCTGCGGGCCTGTCGCGTCGCCCCCTTCGTGGTGCTGGACGGCGGGCGCGGCGCCGACGACAGGAAGCTGCCCACACTGAAGGAACGAGCCGCCGAGCGGCTGCGGGCAGCTCACGGCCTCTCCCGCGGCGAAGGGGGCTGCCTGGTGCCGCTGCTGACCCGCGAGGCCTTCGTGCAGGCGCTGGGCCGGTTGGGCGTCCCCTTCGTGCAGTGCTTCGCCGAGGCCGACCGGGAGATCGCCGGCCTGGCCAACCGCTGGGACTGCCCCGTCGTCTCCCTCGACAGCGACTTCTGCGTCTTCGACCTGGCGGCCGGTTACTGCCCCCTCAGCCACTTCCAGTGGCGGAACGTCTGCCCGGGCGAGGGGACGCCGGGCTGCTACATTCCAGCTCGCTGCTTTTCCGCGGAGAAGTTCTGCAGGCACTTCAGCCTCCGGAACAAAAGCCTGCTCCCTGTGTTTGCCGTCGTGAACGGGAACGACTACGTCGACCTGGCGGCCCTCGAGGTGTTCTTCAGCAAGGTGCGCCTGCTGGCCGGGAAGGGAGGGAAGCACGCCCGCCTTCAGGGGCTGCTGCACTGGCTGGCGCAGTTCGCTGAGCCCACCGAGGCTGTCGACAGCCTGCTGAAATACCTGAAGAAACACCAGAGAGAAGAAATAAGGGAGCTTCTGTGCACTTCAATGGAGGATTATACTCCATCTGACATCAATCTTGAGGACTTCTTTCAGAATGGGAAGTACAAATGTGAGGCTGCCAGCACAGCAGACATACCCCAGTGGGTGCTCGATGCTTTAGCAAAAGGTAAGCTGCCCCCATTCATCAGCGATGCCCTGATACTAAGAAGTACCTTCCTTCATGTTCAGGTGGAGAACATGCAGAGACCTAGTGCACACACCACAGCTTTGCCCATTCGACAAGTTATCTATGGACTACTTCTGAAAGTATCTCAAAATACTGAAGCTGCTTCTCCAAGTAAGCAGACCAGCGAGCTGCCAGTTGTATGTGAATTTGACAGACTCCACAAGACACTTAAAAAAACATTTGTTCAAGCAGGAAGCCTACCCACAGATTTTTGTGATGATCATTTTCCTTTGGACAAGTTAATTGAGGTAAATGGTTGTCACAAGAGATCACAGTTAACAGTGTTTCACAGTGTTCCCAAGTAGCAGGACTTGTGTTTTCCAGCTGGCCACTGAACTAAGCCACTTCAGTAAGTACCTACCTGGCACAGAAGTACAGGGCTCAGAGCCTGGCCTGTGATACTTGAGAGGCTACATAGATTGCCACCACTTTCTGCCCTTCAACCCCCCCCAAAAGCATACCAAGAGAAATTATATGAAAAGTTGGTTGTGTGTGTATGTAATATTGCCTAAATTTTCCATTCAAAGCCCTTCTTTCATCCTATGTATTCTGTTACGTTAATACTTGCTTTTATAATTACAGGAAGGAATTCGGTTTCATTAAAAAAAATGGCAATTTAACACTACAAAACTTTATATTTGATCAAGCTATGGGTGTTTTGGAGCAATGTTCTAAAAGAAAATCTGACCCATTGTTTTTACTAAAAATCACTATTACTTTATATATATACTATTAATTACTTGCAGCTGCCCAGCAGTTTTACCTGCCACAAATACACATCCTGGTAAGGTGCACCCTGGCTGCTTGCCAGACAGAACAGCACCTGAGAAACGGCTTGTAATCAAAGGAAAGGTGTATTAGGTTACTTCTAGTTACTATTAGCAATTCTGTATATTTAAATTCCAACGATTCTGTTCACAGCAGAGTTACACTCTTGAAAGTAATCTCCATTCCCAGAATCACATACCTGAGGTTTTGTATGCATTAATATCTGAAACATCTGGAAATACAATCGGTGTTTTTTAATACTGCATATTTAAGCCACACATTCTATCAATTCTGGCATTCAAATCAACTGTTAACACACTGTGTGTGTGCTCTGCTGTATGCTTGTAGTGCTGCTGGTGGCTATTTCATGTAAGCATCAAGTCTAATCACTACTATGACCATTAAATGCTACAGATAACCTGTACCTAAGCCTTTGGAACCATAGCTATCGTTATTGTTACAGGCCTGTTAAACGAGGAATATGCAAACACTTAAAGAGTTTGAAAAACTATGTTTGGGGATTTTGAGAGACGTTAGTAACACCTTGATTTGATGTTTGTATGTATGCTGTTTAATTCCTGCTACCATAACAAATCACTAAATATATGGGAGTTATCAACTCAACAGAAGGTTGGAAGAAGAAAAATTAAAGTGCTCTAGGCAAAACTGATTTTAGTATATTTTCTACTGTGGGGATGTCTGCTAAAAAATAGGCAAAATCATCCTAATCAAGGTTCACAAAGCACTCAAATTACTGCTGTGATTCTGCTACGTGCATGAATCTTTTTTATAAACAATTATAAACATATATAAACAATGTCCATATATGTTATATGTTTATATATGTTATGTATATATAAATTTATAAATGTTTATATAAACATTTATGGACAATGTTTATAACACCACTTTTTAGGAGTTAAATAGCACAACAAAGAGGGAACATACTAGGAATTAATACATTGCAGGTGAAAAATCAAAACTGCACACTTAAGATTTTGTTGTGATTACAGGTAAGCATGTTTCCAACATCAAGAACAGACATCCCCCTTACACCTCACAAAGCCAGGGTAACTTTTAGAGGCACAAAATAAAGTTTTTATATAGATAGATAGATATTTGCCACACCAGAGAAATTTTAATGCATTACGGTTACAAGATTTTCCAACCAAGTCAACTTTTCTGTAGGAGTTTAAGTCACCTGATTGGAAGAAGACTCTGAAACCTCTTAATATCTAACCTCAGGCAATTGTAAAAAAGTGACTTTATCCTTCTGCCTAACATTTAACTGTGTAGTTTTTAAGCTTACATAGTATTTAAAAATATTTCTTATTCGGAGTATCTATGAAAAATAATTTATCAAAAACTTGAAGTATGAACTAATTTAAACACAAGTTTATTTGCCTTTTGAGAATTGCTCACAGCAAATAAATTGTCTTACCTTTATCTTTCTACTCCAGTTTTTTAATTTATTTTCAGGTGCCTGTATCATGCCGACAGATGCTTTTGCTGGAGACTCTAGGGGTGAAAATGAGTTTCCTAGAATCTGTCCCCAGTCACTTACAACTCCCAGTTGCTGTAACGTGTCACTGGATACGTTGTTCAGAGCCAAAAGTTAAGTTGCATCAGTTAAAGGCTTTACTTCTAACAATAGTATCTGGAGAACTTCACAGGATAACAAATGATTCAGGTATGTCTCCAAAGATGACAATTTTAGGTGTTCAGAAAATCTATACCATAATTAATTTTTCCTCATTTATGGTGGGTTGTCCAAATTCAGATGAATTAACACTGATTTACTCTGTATCCTGAGGTGTTATTCTTTGCATTGATGCAGAGAAACAGTGCTAACATTTTATATAGGTAGAAGAGTAAAATGCCATCTTGTAAAATGTTAATTTGCATTTACAAATGCTTTCTTTAGGACTAAAAGATTAACTTAGATACATAAATTACCAAAAAAATAAGCTTAATGTATTTGTGCATCAAAAGAGAATAACTACTATTGTTGCATTGCAATAGCTTTTGTTTTCCTCGTGAGTTTTTCTAGTCACCTGTTGCACAGGCACCTTTTATCTGCTTGTGTGTTGGAAGAATTTGGAGTTATGGTGGGATTTACTCTAGGAGTCCTTCATTTGATGTCAAAGATTACATATGCCAGAGTTATAAATCTTCTTCAGGCTCTAGTTTCTATAAACTGGACTGATGTGGTTGCCACCTGTGTCCCAAGTGGGTGGGAGTCAGATGGAAATCTTGTTTGGAATTGATCCACTCACAGAACAGCATAGCAAATTACTTAACAAATAGAATTCCTGATTTTACAGTTTCAGATTCTCATGGATATTCTTATTTGATTTTTTTTTTTTACAATTTTGTATCTAAAAGTTCAGTCTGAGACATTTAAAAACGTGAAACACAACTGGAGGATTGAAGACCCTACACATTGCAGATAACTTTTGTACTGTTCACAGCAGAACATGTATTACCATGTTGGTTTTTATTTATACCCTAGATCCCACAGCTGTATGTGCTGAAGATGATGCTATTGCATATAACGAGTTTCTAAAGTGGAAGGAAAAGAAATTGCAAAACAAAGACTTTGATTTAGATGCTGCACACAGTTTTTGCCAGTGGCAGTGCTGTCTTCAGATGGGATTGTATCTCAACCAGCTACTCTGCACTCCTCTCTCTGAGCCAGAGCTAAGTAGGTGAGGCTGTTTCAGAGATCTGCTTTCCCCACAAGCCCCTGCTGAAATGTCTTTATGCATTTCACTTTGTGTCAAACAAACTCCTTTGGCCAATTTTACTATTTTGAACTCCCTTCTTTAGAGACATTAATATGAAGAATACTGAGTAAAACATCCCTTAGGAGCCCACTGTTGGAAGTGGTTAAGACCAGTCTTTTCACTAAGCCTGTTTCTGGACCTGTCCTGCTGAGGTGTGATTCTAAATGACAATTCTCTCCTTCCTTTGAGCAGGCTTTACAGTGGGACCCTGGTGCACAGACTGTATCAAGAGCTTAAATCGGCACCTTCAGTGGAAAATCTGTTTAGTTCATCTCCAAAAATGACTCTGCTTTATCAGGTTTTGTTAAATACAGTGACATCAACTCTATCTCCAGAATTCTTTCAGGCACCTGCATCCTGCAAAAAGAAGAAAGCATCAAATAAGAAAAAAAAGACCACCGGGTGTGCTATTCCAGAAGCTGAGCATTTACACAATGTTAATAGGTTTGCATCACTTGCAGTGGATGACTGAAAGGGTTACTCCTGAAATAATTTTTAATGCTATGCAGATGGAAGAAATTATATTAAAGTATGTGACTATTGGAATTTGCTCAGCTGTTTTCACACAATTTCTGTTTTAATCTTTACCAACAATTCTTGCCTGAGGGATATTTTTATCTACTTTTGTAAGCAAAACTTTTATAAATAAAAGAAGTGCTGTATAAAAGTTGGAGTGTTTTGTTTTTCTTTAAAGTATTGGTGTAATTGAGAGCAAAGTTGTTCAGCATTTCAAAGCTGGAATATTTTAGAGGAATTATTTTTTCCAACTTACAGTTGGCAATCTCTCCCTCTCTCTGAATGCTTTTAACTTCCAAAATAATCTGATTTCTAAGTTTGTTTGACAAACTAGTTACAGATCAGATTAAAATGGGAACTGCCAAGTTTAAAAATACTGTCGAATCAGTCTTTGCAGATAGATTATTTGTACCTTCAGGAACAGCCAGCTTCAATCCGTGACAACTAAGAAAGTTGGGCTTGTAGCAGTAGAGGCACCGAATTATACTGGAGGAGAAACTTCAGCTTCTATTCTCCCCCACTTTGAAATACAAATAAGAGTTAAATGCTTACATGCATACAAAAAGCTGTCACACAGGAGCAAATTTGGGCAGCATTCGGAGTAATTTTGTACTCTCCTCTGCTGTTAACAAACAGTTGTGATTTGAGTTTACCTCCTTTGTCTAAAGGCTACAGTGACACTACAGACCCGTTTAACTTGCCCCAATGTACACTAAATTACTTGACAAACCTTTACTATCACCATGATAATACTGAAAAACAAAATATATTTTAAAAAAATCCTATGTCATCGGTATTTTGTATTGGCTAATTTTCCAGCAAAAGTAGTCAATTTATATAAATGCTTTAATTATAAAATCCTTGTTTTTCCAGTGTCTCCCCCATTTGAGATCTAGTTACAATTTTTGGGTTTTTTTTCTACACCTTTTTTTACAATCAGGAAAACGATTTCCAGCTTTTATCATTAAGGTTTTGTCCAATACTTAGCAGAATTCAAGCTCAATTCCTGCATCATCATGTGCTCAGTTTTTAGTCCTGGTTATGTCCCCCATGTGACACGTCTATGTATAACTCACTACATCTTGTGCCCTACAGAAAGGGTCTCTGCTATCATACAGCTGAGTCTTGATGCTGCCATAATATATTCAATGAGAAAAGAATAGACAGGACACCTATTAAATTAGAACTATTTTTGAGATACAGTCCAAGACAGTAATATTGAATGTCTTCAGTACAAAACTGCTACTTACTGAAGTGCCAGCAGATGGCACCTGCACTCAACCATACAGCAAGTTACGAGACCCATTTACAACCCATCTTTAAAGACTTCAGCTGGCAGCAGTCTGCACAGTCACATTTCCATCGGCTGACTTTAAATGAAAGGGGCTAAATTTAAAGTTCTTCATTTTTAGTAACTAAAACTTAAATCCTTAATGATCCAAATCATCCTCTGCTCCATTATGATCCCATGTGTTTAATGTTACCAAGCCTGTAGTTCTTCTTTGGTTTTAAATAATCAGAAATAGTCACATTTAAAATAAGTTATAAAAATACAGGCATCATTGATTCCACTTTGTTAGTGCTGTGAGAAGAGAAATATTAATTTATTCTAAATCCCATATCAGAAAAGCGTCGGAGAACATAAATTCTTGAGACTTGCTGAGAATCAGTATCTTCAATGAGATAGTTTGGAGGAGTGGGATAAAAATCAAGTGTTCTCCTTCCAGATAAAAAGGCTGCTATGATCACATGGCATTTTGGGAATACCTTTGGAGTGCTGACTCAATGATTAAGAATTACTCTACTGGAAATGTGTTCTCGATGCAGAATTCAGCTGTTCTTTGTTACTGGCAAGATGAAACACACCTCATTGCAAACACCAGTCCTGTATGCAGAAGAAAATTATTACCAATTCTAGGGTTACTATTCAGAATTTAAATAAAATGTTCCAATTTTCCTATTACCTCCATTATAGGTTTTCAATCTTCCTTAGGGAAATATAGAAAAGGAAAACAAATAAAGGGCTCCTGTTAAAACAGAAGAGTCCTCTATTCCTTAGTGTCCAGTTTAACCCTGCATTAAATACATCATTTTTTGCGGAAAAATCCTGTTACTGATTCCATTGGTTTGGAGAAAAATCTCTCAAACTTGCTGATGGTAATGATCAAATTGGAGTGTGGCAATGATCATAAATGGAGCCAAAAAGTGGCAACGGAATTCAGTCCATACATTTTCCATACATAATGAGATTGAGTTAGATGAATTACTTGTTATTGTTTCATCTTCCATTGGAAAACACTCAGCTTGGCATTAAAGTGAATTGCATTCAGTTAAGCTCACCCTGCAATAAGGCAGAATTAATTGTTCACAAAAGACTAAAATTTTGTATTTTGTCTAGACTGACCTAACTTACTCAGAAAGCGAGACCTGTGCTGGGAAAGGGGTACTTCATTAAATATGCTTAAAGACCAGGCAGTAACACTTCAAAGCTAAGATGACAAACTGGCCTTAATCTGCACTTCTGTACTTCTCTAGATTTCTGGGACTCCCCAACCAAGTGCAAGGGCACAAGCAGTCAAATTCCACGGAGAACTATCAACAAGAAGTTAAGAGTTACTGTGTGGAAAGTAGAGCTGCTGCTACTTCCTCAAAACCCAAGCTCATTCAAGAGATTCTTCATCAGCCTGCACTGTCCATTTTTACTATCTGTTTTTACTGAGGAATACCAAGTATTTTCTTAAGAAGTGTTCTGAAATGGTATTGAAATACTGAACACAACACAACAACACTGAACAACTACCGCCCCACTCGCCAAAGATGGTGATAGTCCAACAAGAGGAACACTGACAAACTTGTTCAAGTTCTGAAAGGCAGAAAGGCTGGAAATATGAAACCTTTGCTTGAAGACACGAGAACATTTCTGGAATAGGTCATCCTGTTGAGGACCTACCAGCTCAGTAGTTCATGTAACACCCTGCAAGAAGAGGTGAGGGCCATATTCTACATCTGATATGTCTTTCCCTTGACACGATTAAGGCACTTGCACCTTGGTAGTCCAGGTAATGCGCGTACGGAGTAGGGCCAGGTCAGCCAGAGCAAGGGATGAGTTGCGTGTGTGAAGCAGACTCGATGGCACCCTCACCTCCTGTCTGTAGCCCTACTTCCTGACCAAGTCTGGGAATCTCCAGGGGGGAGAAAAAAGAGAACAATTAATATAACCTCTTAGCAGAGAAATTCACATAGTACTTTCCAAACTGCCTGTTTTTCCAGCAACTCCCCAGATTTTGAGTATGGCATGTGGGGCAAGCCAGAAAGGGAAGTGCAGAAATATCCCAATACCTGTTTAAGGCAAAACCTCATTAACCATCAAGATGACCTTTGTGCCAGCAGGGCCCAGAACCAACAGCAGTGCCACACCTTGAGGCTGCAGTGTGAAAAGATGTGGATCCACATGCTTCTGAGCAAAAGAGATACCACTACAGTGCCAAATCCCCTTAGAGATCTCAGACATCCTCTTCTCAAGACTGCCTAGGGTGATTGTTCCTTGCATTCCCCCAAGAGATGATGAGCCCTGCTCTGGTGAGAAGACACTGATGACAACAGCTGCGAGTCTATTGTGAGGAACAACACCGTTTCCAATTAGTGAATATTATTCAGACATAACCACATATTAAAAATACTTTTAAACAGATCAGGATATGAGTCTATTACAATGCTTTTCTAGCCACAATAAGTCATTCTGTAGGTTAAAATTTTAAGGTACGCTAACAGTAAAAAGTTTATTTTTATGATCAGGGTGGAAAAAGAAAGAGGAAAGAAAAGGGAACTTCTTTGAAAGAGGGATGGGGTGTTTTGCCATTAGTGTGGATTCGTGCATTCCTTTTCTAATTCAATACACTACAAATCATTTCAGTAACAGTACTGTTCATAATCACTCAAGTGATCTAACAGTCATAAGCTAAAGCAAATACGGAACAAGACACTAAACAAAGCTTACATCTAAAATTATATCAAAACAAGCATGCTAGTCTGGTGTAAATGCCAGGTTCTTTTAAAACAAAGAGACACCACACTTTTAAGAAAAGCAAACATTTACTTTAAATTGCAGTATAGGCTTTTCAATCACAGAAAAAGAAAAGAAAAACAGTGATCCAACAGCGGTCACATCCTGTGCAAAAAAACCTCAGGATACAAAAAAATGTAGCACAAGGTACTTGAGCCGCTTACACATTGCAGGATAAAGTAAATAAATACAGTAGCTAGAATATGGCACTCTTGTGACGGACTCTAAACCCAGTGGAATGCCTCTGAAATATTTTTTTTTTATCCTTTTATTAGTAGCAAAGTCCCACCACCATAAAAGTAAAATAGTACAATGTTTTAAATAAAAACAAACTAAAATATTTATATCTAAGAGAAGGATTTTACACAGTTATATCTTTTAAGTGCAGAAAATGGGACTTGGGCTTAGATCTTTCTTTAAATTAACCCCCCACACACACAAAATCCCATTCAATCTCAAAAGTAAATTTACGTTTGAGGAAAAGTGTTACCAAAGTTGCATAATTTCATGTATTACTCCCACAACTGGAAGTTAAATTCTAAACAGTCTTGAAACATGAATGTTCGTCCTTAGCCAGTGAAACAAAGGACTTGTCAAAAGCCCTCAGGATTTCTTTCTCCTCCAAATATTGTTTCTCTTTTCTCCTACATCTTTAGACAGCAATCCCTAAAGTTTGCAAACAAAAGAATGCAATATGCATCATACATCAAGAAAAGACGAAGTTGACGAAGAAGAACTTCCACGTTTCTGGATCTTTTCCTTGCTTCTTTCAAACTTCTTTATGATCTCAGTCACTACGCACACAGAGGAAGTGAGTCCCAGAAGAAACAGTAAATCTGGAAAGAGATAATTAGCCTTTCTTACATTAGCTACTAGAGGCTGAGGACAGTCTTACAAACGAACAGGACTTTCAAAACTTTCAAACTGTCTCCACATCTTTGGGTAAGTTCAGGAGAGATGATGCAAGAACCAATTTTTGCAGGGCCAGATGATCACCGTGCATCGTTTATGCACAAGTCACCCCTACAGGCATGATATTTCAAATTTCTGAAGTATTTAATAACTCTATTTCTATTAACACCTCTGAAAACAAAAAGCACTAAGCAACACAATTCACTTCATACTGAAAAAATATTAATATAATCAGAAATGACACTACTATAAAAAGAATTGTGTAAAACCATGAATTTCATGACAATCACTTATCTTTAACTCCAGAAGTAATAAATGAGGCGAACAGCATTTTGTATCTATAGCTTCTTAAAATCCTGTCTATTTATCCTACAACAATGAAGCTGATTATTTAACCAAGAATCATGATTTCTCAATAAGATGATTATATTTAGAGAAAAAAAAAAGTTAAATAGCAAGATTAACAGTGCTTAATAAATTTCAATAATCTCTTATGATTCATTTTTGCCTGCATCAACATTTATATTGAAAAATTTAATATACATAAGCAACTAAGACCTTTAAGAATACACTCATCGTTTGTGTACCATATGCATTTAAAATCATGGTTCCTGAAGAAAACCTCTAAAAGGATGTTAGAAAAAGGTCAGCAGGCTTTGTATTCCTGTGGAATTCAAGCAGCCAGAAAGCACTCTTATAGAACCACCTGCTAATGCATTTACAAATTAATAATTAGCATACAATTTTGGAAGGGGAACTGTTCTTACCCAAGATACTCAGGCTTTCAGTTTGGAAAACCTTCTGAAGTGGAGGAAAGTAAATGACCAATAACTGCCCCATTATAGATCCAAGGACGGCGTAGCAGAACATTTTGTTACTACAAAGTCCAATCTCAAACACAGATTTTGCCTGTTAAATAAACAACACATTACACTGTACACGTAATCCTAATTATCTAGACAGGAAAATAATTCAGAGCTACAATTTCTTTTCATCCAGACTTTTAGAAAAATGTAAAAAATTGTTGTTGACCTTTTAGACAATCCAGAACAAGTTCTTGAACAGGCTAATTGCATTTTCTCTCTGATAGAATACAAATCTTGTCTTCATAGTCAACACCTTGCATATTGAGCTCACTTTTCTGGAAGTACAGTGCATTAGAAGGTGCCCTCTGTACTAGAAGGAAGTGTTTATGTTTGCCCTGACAATTCACATCAGAAAACAGACTGCAAATTAGAGTAAATGTAGTAAAATATACTAGCAATGTACTTTTCTCCAACTAGCACACAGTTTCAGACTTTTTTCCTTGAAACAAAAATATATAGAGAAAGAATAGTTTAAGAAATTTTCTGTGAATTATGGGTTTAGGGTTACAAAATAAAAAAAGTCAATGCCTTCGAGAAGTTTCAGATTCTAACGAGGATGCTAACTAACAGAATCTTCAGGAAAAAAATCCCTATCAAGCATACACAGCAATACACTTCACCTCTTAATAAAAACTGCCTTGTTTCTGTCAGAACAGAAGCACTACTACCAGCTCTACAAAGTAAACTAATACTTATGTCACTTAAGAAATTCTACCTAGAAACCCTGTGAAACTCTGAAGCTTAACAGCAAATCTTCAGGAGAAGACTTCTGAAATCTTCAGGAAAACATTTGAAACAGACACAGCAAGATTCTCCCTCAAAGAAAGTCCTGCTTATTGTGTAAATGGACAATACAAATCACTTACCTGAGATCTAGAACTCAAAGCATTGAACATATCAAAAAATACGAAACAGGTGAAAGTCATGGTTGTATCTCGAGGCGTTATTACATTGTCTCTTAACTGCCAACAAAAGAAAATTAAATGGCTTTATCATGCTTTAAACCCTCCACAACTAAAGTTCTTGCAGTAATTCAAGTTCTACTAGCTAGTAAATAAAAGCAAGAGCAAATTGTTTGCCCCAAGTTGATTTAATAAATTATACAGCAAAAATTACACACCTGTAATTGATAACAATTTGTAATTCCAAACTGTGATTAAATGAAGCCTCTTGACAAAAGATCCACGCAAGCACATGGAATACCAAGAAATCTATGATGCACGACTGAAAGTTCAAACAACCTTTTTCTCTATTGGGAAAAGAACGTTAAATGTCTGTTTCATAAGAGTCTGGCTACAAGATTTTTACAATTACTTCCTATGAGCCAAAGTTTGCCAAGTAGATTTGGGACCTGGAGAAGCCTGTGTTACAACAGAGATTGGCGAATAGACGTATATTCCTCATTTCAACAACTACTTCAAAAATTTTCCTCTCTAATCTGCTAGCTCAATAGATTATTAAATAAATATGGACAAAACTTGCAACTAAGTTAATACAAATTCTGAATTCCAACTGCTGTTACAAACAGGACTTCTTTTTAATTGGTTTGTTCCTGCCTGTAATTATCATACCTCTCTCCAGAAGACAAACAGTGTTCCGCACACAATAATTATTGATGAAACCAGTATTTTAACAATCAGGTTTTTGGTCAGAATGCTGTCCTTCAAATTTCTTGGAGGCTTCCGAATAACATCTTTATCCACAGGCTCCACCCCAAGACTAATTAAAAGAAAATCTCATATTTTTATCATCATAAAAATAATTTACTGCTTTGAACTTAAGAACTAAAATCCTTCTTTCAACTCAGAAAATCTAATCTTCTCTCTACAGCCAACAAATCATTCAAATACACACATATTTTTCAGAAAACTGAGTTATATGTATTACTAACAGGCAAATTTCAACACTGCAGTTTATAAATCGGTAAATACCTGATAAATATTTAAATTACTAGATGCTTATTTTGAAAGGAAACTGCAATATTAGTTATGTTCCTTGTTTCATAGTGTGGTTAGAGTTGGAAGTGACCTTAAAGGTTGAGTTTCAACCTCCTGCCATGAGCAGGGACACCTCCCACCAGTCCAGGTTACTCAAAGCCCCATCCAGCCTGGCCTTGAACGCTTCCAGGGATGGGGCAGCCACAGCTTCTCTGGGCAACTTGTGCCAGAGTAAAGAATTTCTTCCTAATATCTAATCTGAATCTACTGTCTTTCAGTATTTTCTGTTACCATGATCAACCTAGCAAAGGGATTTACTTCTAGTTCCTTTCCACCTCTACTTCTACTGTCTATCTGCAGTAAAAGGGTCAGAGGACAGACCCAGGGGGAAGCCAAAATCCTGTACCCAAGTCTCATGGGCATAACTATAGATCTTTAGGTATCCATGCTGCTTCTAGAATTATTATTAGATACTAAAGCAAATAGAAAAAACAAACATGGAACTATGCTGCAGACACTGTAATTCAAATAAAAAGCTTGTCTTTTCAGAAACATTTCCCTGAAGTTTAACACTTCGGTTTCCTTTATAAGTGACCATCTTCCTTGCTGAAATAAGAGTTCCAGACCTCTAATGACATTTAAAATAATTACTTACCTTTGAGCTGGAGGTCCATCCATAATAATATTGATCCATAAGATCTGCATGGCATTGAGAGGATTAGGAAAGTTCATTAATGTAGCCAGTGAGATTAAAGTCAGTGCTGCTATACTCCTGTTGAAAGAATCCATTTTTATAGCTGTCAGCATGGTCTACTGATAACTGCTTTGTAATCAACAGTTCAACAGTGATACAGTTTTTGACAGCGTGAATCACGGCTGACTAACCCTAACTTCAAAGGTAGAGCAGGAATTCATTCATCTTGACACAGTCCATATTTAAAATAGCATTGTTTTGGCAATGAAAAGACAGCAAGTTTGCATCTTAATAACCTCCCAAACTTTAAGATAACATTTTGGAGTTTCACCATCACCTAATTAATTATTTTTTTTTTACAGAGGAACTGGGCCCTACACTTTTATTATGCCAGAAGTGGAACTTCTAAACATGATTTGGAAAAACCAAACTGCTTTTACACTTCTGATGTAAACACAACCACTCTGTGCGCTTGTCACTAGTTTGACTCATCAGTCAAGGGAAGGTACTACCCAAGCTCCCTAAAAACACCTACACCACTACTCGTTATTAGCGAGATGAGGCAAGGCAAAAGACTGAAAACAGACTAGCTGGTTGCAAGCTTAGTATTAGAAACCTCTCGAAACAAGTATGTGCTGATTGCTTTCACTGAAACATTAAGTGGTTTCATAACCAACCAGAAGAGAGCAAGGCTTATAATGATTCCAAATTTAGGCTCTACTGAACATTATTATACTCTCCCTGCAAAAAGGAACAGAGGAAAAAAAAAAAGGGTAACTCACTCATCAAAACCCCGAGCTACAATTCCTGAGGCTAACAAGCAGCACGCCTTCCTAGAACATTCAAGCTCAGCTTTTTACAGAAGCAGATTCCCAGCCTTTTACCAATGCAAGACACTAGTCAAGATTGAAAGTACCTGGCACTTTTTACAATTTTTATGCATGTTTTAAGAGGTTAGTGTTTTTTGGGGTTTGTTGTGTTTGGGGGGGAGGTGGTGGTTGGTTTTTTTTGCTTTTGGTGTTTTTTGGTGTGTGGGGTTTTTTGTTGTTTTTGTTTGCTGTTTGTTTTTTTTAATAGTTCAGCAACTTTGTTCGACCACTCTGAAATGCCATGAAGGATTCAAAAAAAGCACATGAACAACGTGGTGAAGAAGAAAACAGTGTTCCTGAATCCAGATTCAGTAAGATAAACTCATATATTTTAAGTCTAAAGCTTAATGAATTTTTGTCTTCTTGATATAGTTAGCACCACAAACATGTAAGGATCCTTTATGCGCAAGAAAAGGAAGTCAGGTTCATTCCACAAACCAGCAAACGTATTACAGAGAAACTAACCTCCCATTTCCCTGGTTTCCTCCATTTGATAGACATGCTCTGGTTAAGGAAGGAATGATCAATGACTTCTCCTTTAAAAAAGGACCAAAAAGGTATCTATCCTGTTTTTCTCCATCCTCTCAGTTATTGACTTTTTACATCATCACAGAAAGAACTGTGACAAAGTCAAATGTCTATTTATTACACTATTTCCTGGTTCTTTAAAAATAAACAAGACACCAACTACAAAATACTGAAAATTCACTATGTTGGTACAGCAGTGTTCCCCACAAAATCTGCAATGTTCACATGAATTTATGCAGCATCTGCTTCATGATACTTCGATTCATTCCCAGTGTAGTTAGAACCCTTTGCTATTATCAACTTTTGAAACTTACGTGCTCAGTTGAAATCTAACAAAATTTTTTATGTTATTATAAATTCCTTTACCCTCTTCAATCGCAGACCTGCAATTAAAACCAGAGATTATATCACTAGACAAATGAGATTACTGCCAAAAAAAGTTTAAAACAAAGCAAAAGCACTGTATTTTAAGCAGCAATACACATGTCAAGAAACAAATGGAGCTGAGGTTCTTATAACTTTACCCGTCGTTGTTTCAACTTGACTATGAAATTAATTAAAACAGTTATTCTTCCAGCTGCTTGACTTTAAAACTAAAATATCAATGGTAAAATCTTCTCCTTCTGCTTTAAGATTCCCTATTACTCCTGATGAGACCTTCTGATTCAAGTCAGATACTTTAAAAAAAACAAAAACCAAACAACCCACTATTACAAAACCATAGAAATGTAGCATGACTTTAAAAGACCGTGTATTCTTACAGCACCGTAAATAAATACATACAGACCATCTCTTCAACCTCTCGCATGTGCTGGAACTTGCCTATCGCGTTACTGCAATTACAGCAGCAAAAAAGCATTTTCTAACACCTGTATCAAGTCTACTCTGGTGCAAATAGAAGTAATTTATTTCTTCTGTTCCTCCAACATTCAAGAACTGCTGTTAATCAGCGTTGCTTTTGTAACTTTGAAGGCAAAAAGACTAAAAGGGTCGGGGGAAGGATATAAAACTATAGAAACTCATACTTTTTTTTCCCCTTATCCTTCACTGCTTTTTTCACTCTCTTCCCTGATGAAGTGAGCAAAACTGGATAAAGCATCCCAGCAAAAGCCTCGTCAAGTCCAAGTACTTACCACATATGTCCTTCCTATATATTCTTCTGAAAATGGCTAAAAATTACTCCCTCCTTTCAATTTTGCACAACAGCACACTGCTGTTAGCTGAATTAGTGTATCTTTTAACTCTCAGATCGTCCTCTGATGCTACCTAGGTACTATATTGCACTTCTTCCCAAGGGTTAAGTGTCACACTTTCAGACGAACTGAGACTGAGGCATAATTTCAAAAGGACAGCAGTCTAGCTCTTGCCAACAACCACTACCTTCAGAAGTCAGATGGATTAAATCCAAAATAAGTTGAGCTATTTTCTCTTTGAAGTACACCAAACAAAAAAGTGAACAGGTAACAAATAGCTGGTTTCAAGAAGTTGGTAACTTGCTTTTGCATATGATATTTAAATAGTTTATATTCCTTTCCTGAAACATCACCACATTTAAAGAGCTGAAAACACAGTACTGTGCAAAAGTTTTACATCTTGGTAGGAATGCTCTCTCATTTTTACATACGATTTATGCTTCTTAAGAAATTAAATGAAGATAAGTCCTACTGACAGCCAACAGACTCACAATTTCTCCCTCAGTTGTGTTTCCAAATACACTACTACCATAATTCCATTTGGAAAAGCAGAAATACAGGTTAGTTATTAAATCATATACACACACAACATCCTTTGTTACTTACATCTGATCTATGTACAAGACCAGAGTAGCAAAGATCTAAATATGTCAATACATTCTTATATTGAACATGAGCCAGCAGTGTGCCCAGGTGACCGAGAAGGCCAACAGCATCCTGGCCTGTATCAGGAACAGTGTGGTGAACAGGACTCAGGAGGTGATTGTCCCCCTCAGTGCTGATGAGGCCCCATCTCGAATACTGTGTCCAGTTTTGGGCCCCTTACCACAAAAAAGACATGGAGGTGCTGGAGCGGGTCCGGAGAAGGGGAACAAGCTGGTGAGGGGTCTGGAGAGTAAGTCTTATGAGGAGAAGCTGAGGGAGCCAGGGTTGTTCAATCTCGAGGAGGCTGAGGGAAGACCTTATAATTCTTTACAACTCCCTGAAAGGAGGGTGTAGAGAGGTGGGGGTCGCTCTCTTCTCCCACGTCACATGCGATAGGACAAGAGGAAATGGCCCCAAGATGTGCCAGGGGAGATTCAGATTGGGTATCAGGAAAAATGTTTACACTGAAAGGGTTATTAAGCATTGGAATGGGCTGCCCAGGGAAGTGGTTGAGGCACCATCTCAAGGTATTTAAAAGACAGATGACATAGTGCTTAGAGACATGGGCTAGTGATGGGTGGTTGTTTTTTTTATCAGATTTAGGTTGATGGTTGGACTACATGATGTCAAAGGTCCCTTCCACCCCAGACAATTCTATGATCCTATGTTATTATTCACATACATGAAAAGACAGAAATGCTTAGTTGTCCCTTGTACTATTATCTTCATAGCTCTTCTTTTAAGAATGTAATATAGATAATCACACTGAAGATAATTCTCTCGACTTAGCAAAAAACTTATTAACAGCTGCTACTCTTACATAATTCAGGGAACTTCTTTTGGTTTTAACTCAGGCAACATTTCATTGAAAGTATATAGTACAAGGTATAAATAAATACCTTATATGGCACAAGGTATAAATAAATGCCACCTACATTATTGTCTGAAAATCATCATCCACGAGGATCATATCTGCTGCCTCTTTACAAACATCTGTTCCAGTTTGTCCCATTGCTACACCAATGTCTGCAGCCTTCAGAGCAACAGCATCATTCACTCCATCTCCTGTCATAGCCACTACTGCACCATTATTTTGCAGGGACTAAAGAAAGCAAAAAGAACTTAAATCAGGGATTGAAATAACTCATCCTATAAAATTATTCTAGATACAAGGTTGATGTTGTTACGCCCTGCCCACACACACAACTTACTCTCATTCCACTGTAAAATCCTTAAAAAACAAACCCAAAACAAGTAGCTGTTTGTATTGCAATGAATTTTCACACAACATTTTAGGGTAAAAACTTCAGATTGTAAAGTCAGACAGCCTGAATTTTAAAGCTAGGGTATATAAAATCTGCCTTTCAGAGCAAATAAAACACTCTAAGTGAAAATACAGTAGCTTCTTTTTCTAATAATTTATCACCCTCTTATAAATCTCAATATATTCCAGCTGTTGGAATATTGTACTTCTTTAGCCTTACTGTTGCTTTTCTATTGTTCCAATTATTATACAGAGTATGTCTCTCTTTGCTACCCTCTTTTGTTAATTCTGAAGGGAAGCATTACTTCAGACATGGCTTGAAATTTGTGCCTTTTCAACCTGTTCTGAGAAGTATCAGAAGGATGGTTCTGTCAAGCTCCTGGTCAATTCAACTGCAACGTGACACAAAACCTCAATCAACCCCCAGCTTCTTACAAAGCAGAAAGCACGATGTTGCCTGTCAGCAGCTGCCTATCCCTTGTGGGCAGTACGCATATTTCTAGGTAATATTTTAAAATACACTTCACTTTTAAACCTAAAGCATTTCTGGTTTCATCTTGACACATTGTACCGTGCTGCGATTTAAGTAAAGACACCACAAACAGTACCCATAACAACAGTCCAGCGTTTGAGCTCTAGTAAGACATACCTTTATAATTTTTAATTTATGTCGGGGACTGGCTCTGTAAAACACTGCAACCTGTTAAAAGCACAATGAATAAGTAGTGAAAAATTGAGAAATGTAAAGAATTGCACTGGATTCTATAGAGTTTGAAGATTAAATATTATCAAAGGCCAACTGTACTCATCAGCTCTATAGTTGAAGCACCAGTGAGCTGTGTTTTTAATAGTGAAATCATTAATTCCAGAGAATACTCAAGATAGAAAATGCAATGTAAAAACCCTCTGAAATGAAGCAACTGAGTTATAATGGCTTGCTGCTGGCCTTCCTCACTAAATTCATGTAGGCAACTGCCATGCTGACTCAATAAATAATGCCCTTTTCCTTTGGCAGCACTAGTTGTAAGCTACTCAGGACATTTCAATTTTTACTAGTTGTGCATTGTATTAGTAACAGATTGAAGTTTTAAAGCTAATTAATAAAGATTCCAGCTTAGAAGGAATTATATTTCAGCATTTTTTTTTCGTCTCTGATCTTTTCTGTAAATAGTAATTTCAGCACATGGAATTTAGTTTTCAATAAACTTCATACTGTTGTAGTTCACATGGATTTTTACTTTTTAGGAAGCTGGATAAGAAGTTAGATTTCTCAAAAGCCAATTTAGACTGTACACAGGTATCAATCCTATTGGTTGATTTTCATGAATTCCTAATGAGATTTTAAATTAACACCTAGAAAACAAACTGGGTCCTGGGTCAAACATGCAAAAAGTAAATGTGTAGCTATTTCAGTTATTTAAGGAGGACAGACCTCAAGAACAAGCATGACCAAATAAAGCAAAAATTACTATTTGCCACACATTTCTTTTATTCTAAGGTTATTTTTGTGAGTCACCCAGGAAAGACACAAAACTGACATACACATTTCTTGATTAGAAATACTGGCTTTTGGCTTGCTTACATCAGACTCAAGCATGCTGCGGTCTAATTTTGCAGTCTTTTGCAAACAGAGCAGCATTTTGATGCATCAATTTTGCAACACAGCCAAGCTTGAACCTCAATTGCATTTGATTATGCCTTTATGATTACAACTTTGACATTGGCTAATATATTGGGTTATTTAATAACTAAAGGTATTAAGCAGTAATTTAATAAATAGATCCTTTCAAAATTCTCAACCAGTGACCTCAGATCAATTAAAAATCATTAAAGATACAGACAGTTACTCTCACATATTACAAAAGGATGGCCTGTCTGAACATGCAAACTGTAAGGTTATACATATGAGCTGAGCTACTCAAAGAAATAAAATGGTCTAGCAATAAAAGAAGTGATGAAGTTCACTGAAAGTGAGAGGTGGCAAAATGAAAGTTCCAGTATAGGCATTGGAAGGTAAAAAATAAATTGAATCATTAAAAGGGACAAAAGTAGTAAACTCCCTAAAAAGTTAACTGTGTGAGCTGAAAGAAATAAATTTTCTTATGGTCATACGTCAAACCAAAAGATACTTGTTTGATCAGGGACAGCTTCCATGATTCTGTACTAAAATTCTGTACTGGTAATTTACTGTAACACCTACTTCTATTAGAACCTTATTATTTGTATCTCAGAAGTTACATTTTAGCTTTCCATAGATAAAAGCATTTCTCAATATAAAATATACCTTTTACTGCATTTCAGTAAGTAATGTATGAAAACAAACCTTTGGTGTTATTTGAGAAAGCTGCTGAATATCCAAATCATCTATCTCTTCTCCAGAAATCGCCTGTGAATTTTTGGAATACAATCCCAGTCGGCTAGCTGGAAATGAATAATAATTAATGTATTATAGTAATTTACCCTCTTAAAAAATTAAGTACCCAATTCACTCTTTTTTAAAAAACCTACAGTTTTCTGTAGCATTTCAGTTTTGAAACGCCTAGAGCAGAACATCTTAACACCTTACTGATTCAGTATACTGGAGTAAATTATCTGAACTCTTGAGTAACAAACACATGCTACAAAGTCTGTTCTAATCAGATATTTATTTCCTCAGACATCTTGGGTCTAAAGGTCTGTACTTCATTGTGTCAGATGGTGTACCATTCAAATGGTATATAGGCTCAAGAGCTCGATCCTTCCTAAAGAATTCAAAGTTCAAAAAGAACAAGATCAAAAATGAAAAATGACATGCATAAAACAAGGCAAAAAAAGCCTCTGAGAAAGTACTGCTAGTTTGGGGGTGTACCTTTTCTGTGCACATTCAACTTTTCCTTCATCATTCTGTATGTAAAGAATTCATATTCTGGCTAAAGTATTGTACTTCAATGTATTATATTGTAAAAATAAGTAATTTGTTTAAATATTTAGTAATAGTACTTAAAACTACAAACTTAGTCATATGGACAAAACTGTATTGGATAGTACTGAAGTGCCAAAGTGCCAATACTATTTATCACTTTTTATTTTAGTTCTCTCTGTTGCCATAAGACAGTCATCCAAAGCTGAGGGCAGGGAGGTTGGTGTCAGGGTGTAAGGAGTAAGAATCAGAATTCAAACGTACGTTGTAACAAAGTACAGTAAGAAAACAGATAGGCTAAACCAGCACAAGTCACAGACAAACCAAACACCAGTTAAGCTGAAACCGAAGTATCAGTTCAGACAAGGGTTGTTAGGTTTACTTCTAATCCCACTGTGCCATGTCCAACATACAGAACTCATAAACGTTGAAGACTTGATACCCACACTTTATAACAATTAGGTAGGCATTGCCAAAACAGAAAACAAGTGAAAAAACGAAAGGAAGTGAAGTGGACTGTTCATACCAATTGCCACGGCAGTCTCCTGTGAATCTCCAGTAATCATTTTTATTGCAACTCCTGATGTGATAAGTGTCGTAACAGCTTCTTTTACACCACTCCGTGGAGGATCAATTATTCCCACAAGCCCCAAAAAAGTTAGTTGTCCTAACTCAGGACCGGAAGCTAAGGCTAGAACTTTCAGAAGACAATGAGAAAAAAAAATAAAATTAAGATTTGAAATTAACATTCACATCAGCATTTAAAGCAACTTCTAATATCTGTTTTCAAAAATGAAAACTAATGGCATAGAACTATATATCTGCACACTGCCCAAAGGCCTCATTGCTGAAAACATTATCAGTAGCTGTATTCACCTGAGTGTTCCATTTGAAATTAACTTATTGCAAGAAGACGTTCACAAACGAGACCAAACAGAACCAAACCGCTATTTAATTTAATTTATACAGACTTTAGGCAACGGCTCCTGTTTTCCACTCCCCCATTTTAAAGAAAAACTAAGCAAGACAGTGGCACTTACTGAGGAAAAAAAAAAATCCTAGTGGTTTTTTTATTGTTCATTTGGTTTTTTTATGCAGTGCCATTTTTTAAAAAAAATTGTTATTTTGAGACACTGAAACAGCCTTACCCCTAAGTCCTGCAGAGCCCATAGATGTCTTCTCTTGCTGGTATTGCTCTCTCTGTTGCTGAACAAGAGGAAGGGTCTGCCCCTTACAGTTATACGATGTACAGTACCTAATGACTTGTTCATAAGCACCTTTCATAAAGCAAACTTCAGGTTTGTCCTAAAAGGAAAGAGAACTGTTGTGTGCACGTACATATAAATGTACATGCACACGTAAGAATGGCACGTCTACTTTTCTAAAGAGTCTTCAGAATAGAACGCAAATCAAAATTAGACATCTAAACCCAGAAATCTGTTCTTTTGAGTATCTCTATACAGTCCATGTTCAAGAGTGGTAATGTCAAATCAACTAAGCTAATAATCCAGTATCTCATTTCATCATACACATTACACATTGTGGGTCACCGTTTATAGACTAAAGAAGCCATAGAAAGGACAGAAAAAGTCTGCACAGAACATTAGACCTGAAACACCTTTAGCTCATCATTTGATGAACTGCACAGGTCACTAAACATCACCTGCATCCTTGTACCATGCCTAACAGCTCTACTATTTTCCAGATAGCCATCTAGCCTTGACAGCAGCAAAGGATCAAGAATACACCACCTACCTGGAACACTTAACTCTAATGCTAAGTCAACTCATCCTTTCTCTTCCTGCCTTTTCCATTAAGAATTGCTGCCTCGGCTCAATTTTCAATCACTGATTCTGATCTCTTCCCTGCTAAACTAAAAAGATCTTTTTAAATAAAACTATTTGCTCCCTGTGAAGGTATTTATGCACAGTACTCAAGTTACCTAAGCTCAACTGATAGAGCTCTAAATTTCTAATCCTGCTGCATTTTCTTAGTCTTCAAATAATTTATGCTCCCTTTAAAGGTACAACCATTTGTTCAACAATCTTAATAGTGTTCATACCAAAACACAGACACAACAAACCTTTACAGGAATGAAAATTAGCAATTCCTGCTGGCTACTCTTTATAAAGACAAGGATTATACAATTACATTACCCATGCAGATAAAAAGGAGTCAAATGCTTTGTTTCTAAAGCAAAGATTTTACTGTGATACCTGAACACCATCAGCAAGCCTTTTTTTTGGTCAGAACTACTAGGAAATTTTACTAGGACCTAGTAAATCCAAGATGAGGTGCACATATTATTTAGAAGGCTCCAGTTATCAGACTGGCAGTGACCGTGTCCACATGTCACAAAAACATTCCAGATTGGTCTAAATGAAATATGAATGCAAATACGTATGTGAATGCATCGGAAGATGGGAAGAGAGGTGAAAGTGGTTTGTATTGGTAACTCTTGACATCAATAAAAATCTGTCAATGCTGGGGAATGTGCTGTCTGCATCAAAACCAGAAAACCTGGGTTTTCAAACAAAAGAAATTTTACTACCGCACATCATCTTGCTCTTAATTCATTATGTAAGTACATTGCACTGAAACAGCAGAATATTGGCAGACTTGCTTTACACATTTGAGGTGGGAGGAGAAGGAAGAAAGAACAGTCAGGTATACATTTTAAGTCTCAGATATCAAAATACTTCAAGTAATTCCCAAGTATGCCTTTTAGGGAATTTCTCGGGATTCTTAATCTCCACATCAGAGCTTGAAAATAAAATTGTATCTATTATCAAACCATATTCCCAGGACTGTGTACTACTGTGCCTGCTGTAACCTCTGAAGTGAAAAATGAGGATATTAAACAAGGTAAAGAACTAGAGAGCAAGTGCACAAGGAAATAGTAATTGAAGTTTACCTGCTGTGTTCTGTGAACACATTTAACAGCCATCCATTTTTGTTCTGAGCTGAAGGGATATTCAGCCTTCCTTATGTAGTCTTCCTGGAGGCCATCCAAACCCATCTGTACAAAACAGAAGTACCACTACTATATCACAACCTCTTCTTTCCAAACAGCTATGCATTTATTTTTTTTAACTTGTTAAGATATCTTCATTAAGAATTATTACTTTGTTAAAAATCAGTTCCATCCTCAAAGTTGCTTCTGAGCACTCTGGTTCAGTTTAGACACACTCCTGACAAACCAGCACTGAAACCCCCTAGGAGCTTTTCTCAGGCTTCAGCTTAAGTCAGACCATTTTAACAATATACTGTTTATCCAGGGATTTTTAAACACTTTGTAGATTATAACCATCCACAAACACAAATCTGGCAATGGCTAGCAATGTAGCTGAAACAAAAACAAAACACCCGAAAGCCTTTTTGGTTTTGTTTGTTTGTTTGTTTGTTTTAAAAAAGCCACCTATGTAGTTTCTCTGCCAGAAGGGCCTACAAAATTATAACACAAGGCTGTGGCAACGTCATTTAAAGTTCGAATGATCCAACCTCAAATTACATTTTTTTTCCTCTAAGTGATCAGAATCACCAAAGCATTTAATCTGAAACTAACCACGACGAGTCCAGACAAAATGTATTTCATTCTGAATGCTGTTCTCTCCCCATCACTGATGCAACCCACAGCATTTCATGCTCCATCCTTAATCAAGTCAAAGAGAAAGTGATGATTAAAGAAGATGCAGAAGTAGCAGCCCACTGTAAGCCATTCGCAGGACTTAGAGAACTTCACAACTCTTCCACTACCTCCCTTTCCAGCAATGGATGTGAAAGACTCCTGTTCTTCTCAGTTTCTGTGGGCTCATGCCAAGATAAAACCACTGTGATCCTTCCCAGTCAATGACTGGGGACTTGGAATGAGCCTCAGCAAGATGATGTCTCAGGCCTCAGTTACATAGGGAAAGACTGCAATGCATTCATCTTCCAATGTTTTTGAGTTTATTCACAAACACAGTGAAAGAAAAAATGAAGTGCTAAGAGGCCTTGCCACATTTCTCAGTAGCCAAAATGGGTGTGTCACAACATTATATAAAAAACCTAAAACATTTAACTGCAGTGTCCACAATTTGAACAACCTGTGCCCCACATTTAACGGGCACTATAAATGCTGCAGTCACCAATACCTCAGTTATCAACTTCTTACTGCTTTTGATGAGAACTGGGAAAGAAACAGCACAACCAATATTCAAAGGGTAAATTAGTTTGTAGCATGTAAATAGAACAATACTAAGTGCAAAAAGATAGAAATAAACATTTTACTTCAGTTCTAAATAATTTTCTCTCATCTTTCAGAACGCTCAACAATTTCCAACAACTAAGAAACAAAGGAGATGAGCAGTTGCAAATCTAGGGGCCCTAAAGGAAAAGAAAATGAGAAAAAAAAACCAAAACAAAACTTATTTCTACACAATTCCCACCTGCCATGCATCCAAAAAGCACCATCAAGTACGCACCTTCATAGCAAGCGCGATTAAAGCCCCTTCTGTTGGCTTCCCCATTAATGTGTTGTTTCTAATCAAAGCATCATTACACACACAACCGGCCTGTAAGAGGAGGAAGGAAAGGGGAGAAAACAGAACACAAAGTAAATCCCACACAAAGCTCTTGCGCTACATCATCAATTAAGACTCACCTCTCTGTGCCACGACCTTACCTCAACAATTTTGCTAATGGATGGGTTGTTATAACCATGAATTACTTCACCATCGAGCATTACTTCTCCAAACCTGTTATAACCTACTCCGGTAACCTGCACGACAAACAGCCAAAGGCAGAATGCAACAAAACATTCACACGGTTCATCAACTCTTTTAATCTCATCTTTTTACTATAAAGTACAGAATATTTTTAAAAGGTCATTCATGACTGATTTTACCCAGTGTGAAGGGATCCTCTTACTCAGCTTCTAATGTAGCAGGAAGGAATTAAAACTCTGAGGGCAAGCGAGTTCAATGACACGTATTAGAGACTAATTATTTTTTAAGCAGCAGTTTTATTCCATAGCCTAAATAAATACAGTGTATGTTGTTTCCCTACAGTATTAGGCATGCTTTCTTTTTTTCTTCTTTCTTTTTCTTCCTAATTCCTTCCTCATATTTGTCTTTATCCTGGTTAATAAAGCATACCCCTTGTAGGGGAATGGAAGTACAGAGCAAAGTCCTAACTTTTATCCAGAAAGAAGAAAAATAAAAAGAAATCATACTTGAACAACCTCTCATCTGACATCTCAGAGTAGCATTAGAAACAGTAAAATTGCATTTTTACTCCATAAAAACCAGGCATCCCATTAGGATTCTAAAAAAGTCTTTAAGTCTACAGCATTAACAACTAATATATTTTACAGCCATTTCAAGTTCTCTTTGAATTGGGAAAAAGGAGCTGATTTGACCCAGATGTAAACAAATTGTGCTAGTAATAAAGAAAAAGCAATTATGGCATGCCTACAGAATTCTAAGAATAGAAAAATAAATACCAGGTTATATAAACAAATACAGGTAATTACTGGAAATAGTAAGAAAAAGTGCCAGTATTTGTGCTTACAAAAGTGAAAGACAAGACCCTCTGTTAACTGTAATAGGAAAAAAGACCCTGATCAAGAAGAGTTTGAGAATTTAAGAAATTGTTTAAAACACTCCCACGTAACTGCATTGGTTCCACACCTTTTCCATTCCCGCTACTTTTGTTTTTCCTTTCTGCATTTACATAGTCTTTTAGCCAAAAGCTGGATGTCCCTATTTTAAACATTTGTAACATGCATATTTTATTTTTATGCACCTGCCAACAGCAAAATAGCCTCAGCTTTCTGTACTGAAGAAATATATAATCTCTCAACTTGTCTTTGTACTGTATCTCAGCATCTGCCTTATATTGTGACCTACAGCCACCAAGGTATTTAAGAACTTAATATATTATACAAAAAAATTCTTCTCTAACCAGAGAATCTGGATAGCACAGCTCAAAGGCTTCAATACTAAATGAAGAGAAGAACAGAATTAGCTGGAAGTTGAGGAACAGGAAGTGGTGCAAGAAAATTTATGCTCTCTTAACTGATGCTTTACCCGCAGTGTACTCAAGTGTGTTGCAGCTGAAGTAAAAAGTAAAATTGAAGTCTAACGGTCTCACTACATACCTCAGCGTGTTGCCCATCTGAAGTGAAGATGTGAGTAACAGTCATTTCATTCTTTGTCAGAGTTCCAGTTTTATCTGAACAAATTACATTGCAACAACCTGAAATAATCAATTAATGTTTATAAGACAATGCTTCTTTAGAACAATGTAACTAACAAAAGCAAAAGTATTCAAAACAAACAAATTTTGAGAAATACTGCAGCTTTGTTAATTCCCATTATGTTTTTTTCCCCAGACAGACGATTTTCATGTATAAATGAAGAGCTGCACAAGGTTCTTTGCAATTTTGCCCAATAAATAAAAAACCCAATTCAAATCCCAAATTCACAACTTGTCTGAAATGCTCCCATTCACTACCTCTCTTTCATTTTATTCTGCTGTACCTCAAAACTACTGCAATCACAATTGCAGCTCCTGCTTAGGTAGAAAGCTAAGAGCTTGCTTTACAGCAGTCATTCTTCTTTATCAAAAAGCTCAACAATCAGTAGTAGGACATGCGAGTGTGACTCACTACTAAACCAGCAAATTTTAATAAAATTATAAAGATTACAGAAATGTGAAATTGGCATATGTCATTTTAACTCAGGAAAATAGTATTTTGAGAGAGCGTTGCAGTATTTGACATTTTTGGACATGATAGCAGGAATTGCAAAAGCAACAAAAAACCTAGAAACACTTATGAAACTTTGCTAGAGGCAACAGAAAAAATATTTCCAATCTTCAAATGCAAAAAGAAATTAAAATGCAGCACAATTATTTAACTCAGAATGTCTATTTCTTTTCTGTGTCCTGTGCTTCATGTTTCATGACTGAAATTGCATACAAAATGACTTTAAGCTTTAATAGTTTTAGACAATTTTAATTTTTAATATGAGCAGCATAACATCCTCAAAGTATTTACATTATTAATAACTAGGATTACAAAGCTTTTTCTAGTATTCAAACTTGGATTTGTTTCCAACTGTCAATATCAGTCCTAAATTTACACCAAAAATTTAGTTTAAAAAATATTTTACGAGTCTTATTTAACAAGAGCATCTTACAGCAAACAAGTAAAAAGAGTACTTCAGACATCCAATCACTCATGCAGTTTAGAGCTTTGCTTGTGTAACATGCTGACAGACTGTTTATTTCAGTTAAAAAAATAGAGGACCCAA
This sequence comes from Nycticryphes semicollaris, assembly GCA_013400055.1. Classification (NCBI taxonomy): domain Eukaryota; kingdom Metazoa; phylum Chordata; class Aves; order Charadriiformes; family Rostratulidae; genus Nycticryphes; species Nycticryphes semicollaris. The sequence continues at coordinate 747,868 of VXBJ01003630.1, forward strand.
CCACAAAACCATATGCCTGAATTTTAACTCTGTGTATAATGCATTCAAGTCAGAAATGTTTTAGAGATACCACCACATTAGTAGCAAAATAACAGCATCTGATTTAAATCATTAGTCATCAGTATTTGTGCTCATTTCTGAACATTTATACCAAAATACTATCTCTAAGTTAGCCTAGTCATACCTAAAGTTTCAACAATAGGCAGTTTTTTTACAATAGCTCGTTTCTTCACCATTCTCATCACACCAAGGGCCAGTGTCACTGTTACCACAATTGGGAGTCCTTCGGGGATTGCAGCCACAGCCAAACTGTAATCAAAGTAAATATACAAACCTTGTCTTAGAACGTCATACGTGAATACATAGCAATGGTGCATTTACACCTCAGGAGATTGTTTCTGTGTCTGTCGTGTTCACTGAGGTTAACACTGAAAGGAAGCAGCTGCCATTTGACTCCAGTTGTACATCCTTCATTATAACATACACACTGAAGGCAGTAACAAAACCCAGGAACTTAGACATTTCTACCCATTACTGATGCAAAAGTATGAAAAAAAGATATGTTGGGTGGAGGGAGAGAGAGGGAGAGAGAAATCAATCATACATAATGCCTTGCCTACACAAACCGCTAATTAGTACTGTGCAAAGCAGCCCAGATTGTGAAGAAGTGTAGTCAGCACTGAACAGAATTGGGAAATGTCACCACTTTAGGTGACCCCTGATCCACAGCTGTCACTTGCACATCATGAGGTAGCAGCAAACGAAATGCAGAAACGGAACAGAAGATCATTTAAAAAACAAAACCAAAAAACCTGATAGCAGTGTAAACAAGACCACAATAGTTCATTACACAATGCTCAAAGATGCAGGTCCTGGTGTGTTTTTTCCCCTGCCACTCTCCAAAAGGGTAAATCTCCAGAGTCTGATCCTGTCATTTAAAGAAGCGCCTCTGCCTTATGCACTGTTCATGTAATTAGCAACTCAGCAACTTTTCTAAGAGTATAGAGTTAGATCATCTACATTCAGTGTTATTCTCAGCAGACAACACCCTGGGATGACGTTTCCATAATATGCTAGAAAATGAGCTAATGAACTACATGACAGAAGGCTTGTAGTTACTTGGTTTTGTCTAATGCCACTTACAAAATTACATTTACTTTATTTACTCAGTGATGAAAATTCTAATTGTACCACTCTGTCATCTGTTTGCAGATGTTCCACAATGCACCCAGAAATCATCACACAAGTGCACAGTTCAGAAGACTGGCAAGAACATACCGTATCATTAAAAATTACTGTGGGTTTTCTTTTTTTACATCACAGAGCCTATTTTTATTTTGAATTACTTATGTGAACTGAAAAGCAGGGACTGTGTGCAAGCATATTATAATATACGTCACTAGCTTTCAGACATTTGCTGCAACGCAGGATCTACACTATTTAAAAACAAAAATCTTACCTCACACCAATCGTGAACATATCAAGGATGTGCTTTCCTTGCAACCAGCCAACCAGCATAATAACTCCTATAAAGAAAATAGTCATCAGGATAAATATAAAACCAACGTGTACTGTGTAGCCTCACGAGGACAAGAAAAAGAACTCAAATAGCCACAACCAAGCGTATCATTGTGCTCCCTATAAAAACGTATTATTTCTTTCACTGTCAAAGCATGATTCCATTAGTACGGCAAAGGTGGAGAAAGCTTCTCCCAGACAAGTTGCCCAATAATACCAACAGTGAGGTACTCACCTATGCACACCCTGAATCAGAATGCAAGACACACTGCAATTTAAAAGAAAGCATTTAGAAGACACAAATCTAAGTCAGAGAAGTACGTCTGCAGGAAGAAGTAAGTAATCAAGCTCAAGAGTAGCCTTCACTGCAGTGACCATGAAACAGCAGAATTCAAGGTCCTTAGGGCAGCAAGGAGTGTATGCAGCAAGCTCACTACCCTGGACTTCAGGAGAGCAGACTTTGGCCTTTTGAGGGACCTGCTTGGCAGGGTAACATGGGGAAAAGTACTGGAGGGGAGAGCGCCCAAGAAAGCTGGTTAGAATTCAAGGATGACTTCCTCCAAGGTCAGGAGCAGCGCATCCCAAGCAAGAAGTAGGGCAAAAAAGCCAGGAGGCCTGCACGGATGATCCAGGAGCTCCTGGACAAGTTCAAAAGCAACAAGGAGTCCTACAGAGGGTAGACTGGGAGGAATACAGAGAAACTGTCCAAGTGGCCAGGAACCAGATTAGGCAAGCTAAAGCCCAGATAGAATTTTATCTGGCCAGGGACATCAAGGACAACAAGAAAAACTTCTAAAAGCATGTCAGAGATAAAGGCAAGAGTAGGGAAGATGTAGGCCGTCTCTGGAAAGAAACAGGAGACCTGGTCACCCAGGATACGGAAAAGGCTGAGTACTGAATGACTTTTTCGCCTTGGTCTTCACCAACAAGGGCTCTAACCACACCACCCAAGTTGCAGAAGGCAAAAACAGGGACTATGAGAATGAAGAACTGCCCACTATAGGAGAAGATCAGGTTCAAGACCATCTAATGAATCTGAAGTTGCCTAAGTGCATAGAATCTGATGAAATCCATCCTGGGGTCCTGAGGGAGCTGGTGGGTGAAGCTGCTAAGCCACCTTCTATTATATTTAAAAAATCTTGGCAGTCTGGTGAAGTTCCCACTGACTGGAAAAGGGGAAACATAACCCCCATTTTCAAAAAGGGAAAGAAGGAAGACTTGGAGAACTCCAGGCTGGTCATTCTCACCTCTACACCCAGCAAGATCATGGAGTGGATACTGCTGGAGTCTCTGTTAAGGCACATGGAAAATAAGAAGGTGATTGATGACAGCCAACATGGCTTCACCATGTTGTGCAACCTGGAAAAGGCTCTGGGGAGACCTCGTAGCAGCCTTCCAGTACCTGANTGAATCTGAAGTTGCCTAAGTGCATAGAATCTGATGAAATCCATCCTGGGGTCCTGAGGGAGCTGGTGGGTGAAGCTGCTAAGCCACCTTCTATTATATTTAAAAAATCTTGGCAGTCTGGTGAAGTTCCCACTGACTGGAAAAGGGGAAACATAACCCCCATTTTCAAAAAGGGAAAGAAGGAAGACTTGGAGAACTCCAGGCTGGTCATTCTCACCTCTACACCCAGCAAGATCATGGAGTGGATACTGCTGGAGTCTCTGTTAAGGCACATGGAAAATAAGAAGGTGATTGATGACAGCCAACATGGCTTCACCATGTTGTGCAACCTGGAAAAGGCTCTGGGGAGACCTCGTAGCAGCCTTCCAGTACCTGAAGGGGGCCTACAGGAGAGCTGGGGAGAGACTCTTTGTCAGGGAGGATAATGACAAGATGAGGGGTAATGGTTTCAAACTGAAAGAGGGGAGATTTGGATTAGTTATCAGGAAGAAATTCTTTATTGTGAGGGTGGTGAGACGCTGGAACAGGTTCCCCAGAGAAGCTGTGGATAACCCACCCCTGAAAGTGTTCAAGGCCAGGCTGGATGGGGCTTTGAGCAACCTGGTCTGGTGGAGATGTCTCCACCCATGGCAGGGGGGTTGGAACTGGATGATCTTTAAGGTCCCTTTCTAAGACACAGCCTATAAATTCCCTGATGAGGGGACGAAGGCCCTCCAAGCCTTCACTGGAAGGCCTCGAACACTTGTAAGGAAATAAATAATGCAGGCCCGACACTCAAAGAATTATTGACTCATAGGTGCCTAAAATAGCAGTGGGAGGACTGTTTCATGAAGACAAAACAGTTCTGCCACTTGTATGATGAGTATGTCAGTCCTCTACTCAAGGCCATTGCGTCCAATAAATGACCTTTCCTTCTTAACCGCAAAATGCATATGAAACGCACTGCCCCTGCCTATGCTAATGAAGATTATAATCATACTAAACATATATGATTATGGCACTCGTTTCTCCACCCAAATCATACTGCATGTAATCTGAGAGAAGGGAGAAAACTGAGATAAGGCTGTCCTTGGCAAGGGAGGTGGACCGTGCTAATTCATCAAACATAAAAGGGGAAATAAGGGCCCCGAGGGAGGTGAGAACAAAGATGACTGTGCCTGGGAAGGCATTTCCCAAGAAACAAGATTATCCCTGGGAAGATTCAGTGAAAAAGATGCCAGAATGGTGATCAGTGATCTTTTTATCTCTGTCTTTATCTTTTCCTTTCTCTATCTCTGGGTTTCACTTTTCTCTTAGAGTTAAGTGACGACCTTAAGTACCCCTTGCCATAAGTTGTTGTGTAAGTACCACGCTAACTAACACAATCCATACCTCACCGCTTGCTATAATTTGTTATATACCTACCTAATTATCATGGACTTGTTAAGACCTATACGAATCACTTCATAAAACTAATAAATGTTTCTATATGGATGTTGAGATTTATCTTGCCTTAGCTCTCACTGTTGGGGATTTACAGATGTGAGTCACTTATCCCCCCCTCTTTCCGGGGAGTGGGATGTGACACCCTTCCAACCCAAACCATTCTATGATTCTGTGAACCACCCTTATGACAAAAATTATGTCACGCCAGTAATCTTCTTATGATTAGTGGCATGAACTCAAAGTGACCAATGAAGTAGGGAGCCAAAAATATTAAAAAATAATATTAAAAAANAGTGGATTTTTACTTTGGATGCAAATAAGTTTAGGGTTTTTAGTAACAATATAGAGTGGACTACAGTATAGAAAGCATAGGGGAAAAAAAGNCCAGGCTTGTTTCAGTTACATAATGTATAATTCTTTCACATAAATTCTCTTACCTATTATACCAAAGGAATACAGGGAAAGCTGTTTTCCCAAGAGATCCATGCTCTTCTGCAGAGGTGTCTTTGGAGCCTTGATGAATGGTAAACGTGCAGCAGTTAAAAAGCACAAGTTAAAAAGCATGAACTGTATCACACATTACTTCAGATGGGCAAATTTCAAAACTGTCAGTAAATGAGATGTAGTTATATCCTATGTTTATTTTCTGAAAGCAAACTATTCTGTTCCATTCTCATATAGAGTTCCAGAAGATTCAAGAAAACTTCAGGGAAATGAAAAAATTATTAGAAATATTTTTGATGTCTATATCAAGTAATCTACCAAAAAAAAAATTAAAAAAAGATTATTATCAACAATTTTATTTTAAAAAAGTAATTCTGATGAAAAGCTGCTGCATTTCTACCAAAAACAAGAGTTCTTGATAACAAGACTAAACTAACTTTTCAAGATAGAGGCAATAGAGCCCTGGAAGTCCACTTATATTTCAAAAGGAATTTGTTAATCATCTGCATAAAATTCAATTTAACCAAATAGAAAAGCGTGGAAATACTTATACAACTTAGTACAAAAAAAACA